>JAHMML010000076.1:52823-138408 GCA_020341155.1 Eciton burchellii
TATTACTATAGGAGGGTTAAATGGAATTTTCTATTTTCAACTGTTGATATTATTTTTCATGATACATATTACGTAATTGCCCACTTTCATTATGTATTATCTATAGGCGCAATACTTTTATTATTGCCTGAATAATTTATTGATTTCCCTTAATTAGCGGATATTCATTAAATAATTTTTAGTTAAATATTCATTTTATTACTATATTTATTGTAGTATACTTAACTTTCTTTCCACAACATTTTCTAGGACTTAGAGGAATACCTCGTACCTTATTCCGACTACACTTACGATACATTTATAGAATGAAATATAATTTCATCATTTCGTTCGCTATTCTCTATTAATAGGACAATCTTTTTAGTTATTATTTTATGAGAAAGTCTTGCTTCAAAACGATTAATCGTATTAATATTTAACTTAAATCGTAAGCTGGAATGAAATTTAACATATCCTCTCCTAAATCATGGATACGACGAAGAACCATCAGTTAAAATTTAATATAATTGATTAGTGCCATGGATTGAAATTCCATTTATAAAATTTTACCTTTATTAAATATTAATACATGAATATTAAAAACCCAAAATTCTAATTCTCCAGTCTTTGACTTAATTGTTTACTTTCATGACTTTACTATAATAGTCTTAACTCTTATTATACTAATAATATTTTTCCCTTTATAATTATTAGTCAAATAAGTAATGACCAATGACTAATCAATTAATAATTTTGTTTATATTTCTATTTCCCATTACTTATATAAATTATGAGATAAACTTCTTATAACAACTAATTAATTACAAATTGTGTAAGTTAATGATTTTGAATAAGTTTTTCTTTTGAAAACAAAATAGAAATATCAATTTTCTATTAACTTATAAAAATAAATATACTACATCAATAAAATATTTAACACCAAAATGAATAAATATATACTTTAATATTAAAGGCAATATAATTTTTCTACATATATATATTAATTCATCATAACTTATACGAAGTAAAACCTTTCTTATATAAATTACAGTAATTTTTATTAAACATAACAAAATCATAAATACATTGGAATAAATGAAATCAGTAAACAAAAATAAAGTAACGCAAGAGAAATAAATAATTATTGTCGGCATAATCGGCAACAAAAATTAATGCATATTCCATCCTAAAATACTCAACATTAAATCCAGAAACGGAGTCAGATTCCCCATCAAATAAATCTATGGGACTACGATTTATCTCTACCATAATACTGTTAAAAAAACAAAAAAATATAGGTATTGAAATTACAATATTCTATATATTGACAATCGTCAAATTTTTCCATCAACTAAGGAATATCTCTCCCTTAAAATCATCACTCTAAAAAGAATTGAAACTTACTTCATAAAAAATAGATTGAGCAATAAACCAAATTGCACCCATTGAAAAGAAAAAAATGAATTTGAACTTCATCCAATTATTATAATTATAAAACTACTCAACCTCATTAAAAGAAATATTATTAATATAGAATAAATTATGTAATAAACATTCGTAACCCAATCAATATTATAAACCCAAGGGAAAAGTACAAATATAATAAATTATAAAATTAGACTTATAAATTAATTTACCCCTTTCTTTAACTTAACAATTTTAATCCATCAGTAAAAGGTTGTAATAAACCTAAAATTCCAACTTTATTCGGACCCTTACGAAATTGTAAATACTTTAACACTTTTGAGCTTGAGTATAGTTAAATAAGCCACCACTAATATCACAAATAAAATTATTATAATAACTTTTAATATATTTAATATATCAACTATCAACTTAACAAATATTATTACATATATTACATAAATATTTCATTAAATTCTGATTTACTACACTAATCTGCCAAACTAATAACTTACACACATTATCAAATAAATAACTAAACCTTATTTTATTAACAATTTAATATTATTCTAACATTTTATTATATTAACTATTAATAACAATAAAGTTTTTTCATACAATTACATTACAATTTTTTATAGATAGAAACCGATCTGGCTCGTGCCGATCTGAACTCAAATCATGTAAGATTTTAACCGTCGAACAGACTAAATCATTAAAATTCTTCATTTAATATACCTCTTAATTCAACATCGAGATCATAAACATTTTTATCAATATGAAATCTTCAAAAATATAACGCTGTTACCCTTAAGGTAATTTATTCTTTTATTAATATAATCTTAAATCATTTAATGTTAATTATAATTTAATATTAATTAATTAATGTTTTCTCTTAATCTAAAGTTATTTTAATTTAAATGTCTCTCCAACCAAATAAATATTAATTTTAATTTACTATAATTTAATATTTATAAAATTCTACAGGGTCTTCTCATCCCATAAAATTATTTAAGCTTTTTAACTTAAAAATAAAATTTTTTATTTTTAATAAAAAAAGATTAAACCTCATCAATTCGTTCATTCCAGTCTCTAATTAAGAAACAAATGAATATGCTAACTTTGCATAGTCAATTTAATGGGGCTATTTAAATTTACTCATTGGACAGAAGAAATCTTATAATAAAATCACCAGACAAGTATACAAGTAGGAAGTATACAAGTTTATATACTTCCACACCCATATAACTATACAATTTTCCATACATCTACGCCTACACACCTAGAGTAATTTATATACTTCTACGTCCATATATCTATACAGGTTTACCTATTTCTACGCTAATATACCTATACATGTACACATAATTCTACGCCAATTCACCAATAATACCAGTATACATTCTTCTACTCCCACAATCCAGGAATACATGTTTACATAATTACATATATTTTATATAATTATACATGTTTAATTCTTCTACGCCCATATACACCCAATACATGTTTGCATAATTCAACACCCATATAAGCACCATACATTTTTACATACATCTACGCCCATATACATATATATGTTTACATTTTTCTACACCCATATACCTATACGCGTTTACATATTTCCACACATACATGTTTATATATACCAATGCCCATATATCTAGACATGTTTATATACTTCTACGCGAATATACTGACTAATGCTTAAATACATCTGTACACATATACCTATACATGATTATGTACTTCTAGGAACATATACAGGTTTACATACGCCCATATTCCTATACATTTTTATTTTTACAAGTATACATACTTTTACGTCCATATACCGAGAAATGTTTACATACCTCTATGCCCGTATACATATATATGATTATATACTTCCACGACCTTATGCGCCCTATACATTTTTACAAACTTCTATGCCTATGTATCAATACTAGTTTACATATTTCGTCGCCCATATATCTATATACGTTTACATACTTCTACGGCCATTTTCCTATAAATCTTATTATATTTCTACGCCCATATAAGTTCTGCACATATTTACAAACTTCTACGCCCATATGCAATATTCATATACATGTTAAGATATTTTTATGTCTATATACCTATAAATGTTTATATACTTCTGCGCCTATATATCTATACATGTTTACATACTTTCTATATATGTAACATGTTTACATATTTCTACGCCTATATATACGTCTATGCCCATATTCAAGTTTTCATACTACTACGCCCGTATAGGCCCTATATATATTTACCTGCTTCTACGCCCATATAGCTATACATGTTTACATACTTCTACACCCATATACCTCTGCATGTTTACATACTTTTATACATATTATATGTATATAAATATACATATAAATATACATATAAATATACTTATATACATATACATATTATATACATATACATTTTTACATACATATAAATTTTTATATACTGTTACGCCTATATACCTGTTCATGTCTACATATTTCTACGCCCATATACCGATACAGATTTACATACTTCTACGCCCATATACCTATACATGTTTACATACATTTACATCCACATTCCTATATGTTCATAATCCTTTGTGTCCTTGCAAGGACCGATTAACTGAAGAATGTTGTGGGATGAAGATAGACAAAAGATGGCACATGAATTGTTGCGACTCGCGGCCGATTTTTTGTTGACGCTTTCTATTCTGTTAGCAACCGCGCTGAAGTAGAATAGCTTTCTCGATCTCAATTAGTTTATCTTAATCACAGTTCAATATGTGTTTTCTTTTAATTCTTATAAATTTTTGTTTTAAGTTTTGTTTTAGTAACGCGTTATATTTTCATTGTCTTAAAGATTATTTTAGCATTGTATATATATATATATATATATATATATATATATATATATACAATATATAATATATATAATAATATATATAATATATTACAATATATATAATATATATAACAATATATATAATTATATATATATATATATATATATATAATAGAACATATTTCATCATTTATATAATTCTCAACATTCTGCTGTGATCCTCGAGGCATCTGTCGATTATTCCAGGAACGATCGATACGGAGAATTGTACTTGCTGCTTTGGTAAGATTACGCTTATATATATTTCCATTGCGAAATACCCTCGATCGCGGGTTATCCCCGAGAAGAATCACACGATTTGTTAATACTTGAAATTAGTGATCAAATCTCAGTTTATAACTTAAGACTTAGCAATCGTGAACCGGGACATAATATAATTTTGGTGACAGCGGTGGGATAGTATAGATTCGTCATGAAAACTCGTAAGGGGAATACGTAAAGCGTCCACTGAAGCCGAATTAGACGTTTTGCAGACCCAATAAAAAACTTCTTTCTTTTAATAAAGAAACATTATTACACGAACAAGCTAAGGCGACAGAGAAACGAGAGGAGAAATATCGAATTATTAAGAGAAAACATGATAGTCTTGAGCTCAAAGTAATTAACCGAAAAATTTTCATCTCTTGAATAACGAGGTTTCGAATATAATGCGTATAAAAATCAGAATACGAGATAGTAGATTTACAAAAAGAAATTAAAAGCCTAAGACGCGAAGTTACGCGCTTGCAAAACAACGATCTTCACGAATAGCTTCTACCACAATCGTAATGCCCCACTCCCCCTTTACTCCAAAGATCAGACGTTATTTCTTATCCCGATTTCCTTATTTTATGTTCCTAAACCCAATATATTAGAATCGCATATAGTTTATCGCGAGATGCTTGCAAGGGTTCCTAAGTTTGATGGGGAAAGTTACCGGAATTTATGCGTGCTTGTTATGATGCGAGAGAAATCATTTTGCCATCAGCCGAGCGGGACCGCACGAAATTTCTAGTTAACGGATTGTCCGGAGAAGCTTACGCGCTCGTGAGAGATGCACAGAGAAACTGCGACGCAATTATTAGATACTTTAATTGAAACATTCCGTTTATCGACATCCATTGAGGAATATCGCAGTAAATTATTCGCGATCTACCTAATGAAGAACTAAAAGATGCTAAAATATATACAATGGATGAAGGACCTTTAATTTCTGATAACAAATACCGAACGGCAGTAACTCAGTAACATATCAAATGATAAACTTAAAGAAATAGATGTTCTAGTAACTGAAGCATTTTATTATAGATTACCCACTAAATATAAAGCTTATTTAGCTATAAACTAACCTACTCAAACCACCGAAGCATTCTCACACAATGGATTTAGTAAAATCAGAAAAGATAGACCAAGAGAGAAAGTGATCTTCTCGAGAAACGATCGCTGGCCATCATATTAATTATACGGGCGACACTTCGACACAATATGCTAATATTGCAATATAAACAAAACCGAACCCTTAGAAATCCACCAAGTGCCATTTTTTAATAGGAAATGGTACTGGTATTGTAAACACCTAGCTCATAATATCAAAGAATGTTGGAAGCGATAACAAAACAATTCATACAATCTGTCGGGAAACTTATCCAGTCCCTCGGAGAAACTGGACGAATCCCGAACAGCATTACCTCAAATAACAGACTGTCTGATATACATATATATATATATATATATATGTTACATATAACCCACAGAATCTTAATATTAAATCCTAAAACCCTTTTACGTGTTTCCTCCATAATGATTTTTGCTAAAAGACTATCTCATAGAACCACGTTTCTAGTAGACACGGAAATAAATGTTATTAAAAAAGAAATTTACAACCTAATACAGAAATCAATACCAATAACATAATAACTATGGCCAGAATTACTGAAGGGAAAATAGAAACGATTAGCTCGATTACAATTAATTATTGCGAACATGAAATCTAGTGCATCATCAAAGACGTTTTTCAATAGTACAGAAAGTAATCTTAGAAACCGATTTTCTCTGCGACGCAGCTTTGATTAATTATATCACACAATCTATTTACTGACAAACAATAACAATTCCCTTCGCTTCTCATGAATGATCACAATTGTTGCGTTAGAACGCGCATCATCTTATCTATCCGCGTGAGGAACCCCGAAGTAATTGAAGATTACATTCCATGCATTCATGTTTATGACAGTATCTACTTAGGAAATACCGTTGTTATGAATAAAAAAGATAGAGCATATATCGGTATCACGAGAGAGAAGAATCTTGTGATCGCGATACTTAGTATCGCGAACTTCAAAAAATAGAATTTCATTCGGCTTTCCGGGAATCATCCTAGTATAAATGTCCACCTTTCCCGCAATCCCAACATACAGGGAAAGGTAAAAAAACTTAAATTATCAATCACTTCTAGAATATAAAATAATAGACTCAAGTTCTTCCGATTTCCGGGCTTCTTTATATACTTTGCACTAGCAAGGTCTTCTAGAAATCTAAAGGACTCTTGACCTTCAAGTTTCAAGCAGTTCAAGCGATATCTCTCGGGAAGACTGTATAGAACAGATGAAAATCCTTAAGACTTGAGCATTTAAATAAGGAAGAGAAGGAACACGTTTATACATTAATAATCAAATATCCAAACCATTTATCTAATGACGAATTTACTTGCCACAAATCATAAAATAATGATAACAGATGAGCGACCGATATATATCAAATAATATCGTTTTCCCCCTATACATAAGAATGAAATCAATGAACAAATCCAGGATCTCAGATAAGAATATTATTAGATTGTCTGATTCTCCATAAAGTTCACCCTTGTGGATAATACTCAAAAAGCTCGATTCAATGGCTAATAAACGCTAGTCATTGATTGTAAGGCATTAAATGAAGAAACAATAAGGGATGCGTATCCATTACCTAACATTACCGAAATTCTAGACCAACTAGAAAATGCAAAATATTTTAGTATATTTGATTTAGCATCTAAGTTTCATCAAATACTGACATACGAGTCTGACGCCCAAAACAAGCATTTACTTCATAATGTCTAATTACGAATTTAATAGCATATCATTCAGTTTAAAGAACGCTCCAGCGACGTTTCAAATACTCATGAATCAAGTTCTATCTGGTCTTCAAGGTAATTAATTATTTGTTTATCTCGATGATATTGTTATATATGCGAATTCTCTTATGGAACATGATATTAAATTCATAAAAATTCAAATTAACAGATAGACTTAGCAAAGCCAAATTATAGTTATAACCAGATAAATGCGAATTTTTAAGAACGAAAATAATATATTTAGAATACGTAATAAGCGAAAACGGTCTGAAACCAGTTCGAAAAAAATTCAAACGATTGCAGAATTTCGGATTAAAAATATTAAACAATTCCTACGATTAACCGAATATTATCGACGACTTATTCCAAATTTTTCTAAGATAGCATAACCTCTTTGTTAACACGTCTTCGATGTTTCGTGTAACACCGTTTATATATTTATCTATTGCCAATTTGAGAGAGTATTCAGTAAAGATGAAATTCGTTAGAAAACAAAACATTTTTCTTTAATCATCAAATGACTTAACAGTTACAATATCTAGATAATCGCGTTAACTCAACAACAAACGTGCGACCGTTGCGTAGCTTCTGACTTTTCGCAAGACATTGAAAACACTAATGTTACGTCCGCCCCCGCCATCGTTTCGCCTCCATTTACACAAGCAGCGTCTCAGCCATTTTAAATCTTATATGCGTAGGGGTAATGGCCCCACTTCGATCTCAAAAGCGAACATAGTTAAAGCTTTCAACTGCGCGATGTCATCGTCGGTTTTTAATGGTATGGAGTTGTCGAGTGTAATTTTCAATACTTCAGTACTTCAGTAACTTCTGAAAATGTGACTATTTTGTTTTAGCATTGCAAAGAATGCAAGGTTTGTTTTTAATCATTATTTTACAATTTATTGTAAAAATTACAGGAAATCTGAGGACAATTCGAAACAGCATTCGATGCGACAATAATCTTTAGGAATATATAATACGGAAGTCCACTAGATTAAGGATTTCTTATTTTTTCTGTTTCTATATTTTATTACTAAATTATTCTATTAAAGAGCATGTCCCTTTAACATTAATAAATTTACAAATAGATGTATTCCTTCACCACATGTAATTCCTGTATAGCGCCAGCCACAAGATCTAGAAGTGCCATTTTCTCCTGTGTTTCCTGATTATTTTCACTTGTAATTGGATGTTTATTTTCAATTCTCGTGACTGAAAGATCTTTCTGATTGGACTAATCTAATTTATATGCTTGCAAGTTCAATTCGTGGTTGTGATTCGGGTGCTAGCATTTTTCTCCGTAATGTGGAGAAAGAACTTTTTTGTAGATCCTTATAGACCATATAACCTTAGGAGCTTCCGTAAGCTGTTCTTCTTACCCATGTATGTCAGTTTGTGTTTTATTATGGATAATATCCAATTGTGTATTAGTTATGCAATCAAACCCTAGTGTACCCCGCCGTATTGTGTAGCCTGCCGTTTCACGTTCCGTAATCATGGAATTCTTATCTTGTGGTGTTTTTTTTCTGTTTTCTGCTTGTTTCCATACGTCCATAGGAATCTTTCATTCAGTATTTTAGATTCAAATTCATATAATAATAAGATGCCAGTAGCAGAGCCTCACTTCTCGGCTTAGCACTCCACTGAGAACATTGGACAATTGCCTGTTGACCGTCGCCTGCTCGCACGCTTCGGATACTGAGTATTGGATTCCCTAAACCATATATTCTTCCTTGTTGTGCTCTATCTAGCACGACTAGAGGATATTAATAGCTCGTTCAAAGTCACACAAACTCAACGTTGATGCTACAGGTAAAAGCGAAGGAGGCTCTCAAATTTGCCCAACGGAGGTTAACCATGTGCAACGCGTCTTCACATCGCCGCAGTCCAGCCTCCGATCTAATCAATGTGACAGATATCACAACAGGTTCACGAAATTTAACAACTTTCACTCCGTTTAGTTCAGCCGATATATCACAAAACTCAAAAAAAAATATCGACAATAAATTACACGATGCGCGCATATGTAGTGCCACCCACGTTCCCATCTCATGTTTATCTGTTCGAATTTCTGCGGCTTATCGAGCGGAATTTGAAGATCGAGAGCGTCGCAATATTATGTGATTTTAAGCCAGGACTTTAAGCCAGCTTCTTCAAGCCAAGCCTAGCATGGCTCAGAAGAGAGGAACTAACCTAGCCGGCAAAATCACTGGTCTCATTGTTATGATAATATAGCGATTTGTTTGTTTTGAAAGCGGTTAGTTACAACGATTTTAGTAGTGCATAAGGAGTGAATAGACCTTTCACTTCACGCGCGCTGCTGCATTCAGCATTCGCTCTGTAGCATTCGCTCAATAATACTCACTTATTAGCTAACTTGCATTCAATCGCACTTATGATTCAGCAGTGAAATATAGAGAAAGACAGATATGGATATTGTTATTTGTATCGTGAATATTTATTAGAACAAACTGGTATCGAACGACCATGCACTCTTTATTTTTGTATAGCAGGCAAGTTATATTCAGATTAAACCACCAGTAAAGGTAAATTTCAAAATGTCTTTATTATCCGAAATCATATCGGAATATCCAATGGTATACGTACAGTTGGTTGACTCCAATCGGCGCTGATCGACCGATGAGTATATCAACATCCTCTAAAACGCAGTTATGTTAATTAATCCTCGATCAAGAAAACGCTCTATTCCTTGAAAACAGCCGCGATAATTAATTCTCAACCCACTAAGTTAGGCTATCCATAGTGTCATACTTTGACATATGTGACATATTTTGCCAAATTTAGTCAGAATTGATAGTACTGGGACAAACATTGCCATAATTGGTCACACTTGGCGATAACTGGCCATGCTAGACTATTATTAGCCACACTAGGCCATGTTTGCCCAAATCTGACATCTAACATTTAAGACATTGAGAGTTGTTATGTCCGCCTCTACTAACATAAGATCTTTGTCGAGTGCCCCTTTATCTTTGAATTCGCTGCCACTTCCTTGTAGTTCCAAAATCGGCCGGTACCTGACTCCAAGTAGTACCCGCACTTCAAGGCTTCCCTCCGGGATATAAGGACATGCGCTTGGCACAGTCGCTTTCCTTACTTTCCGGATTTCAACCTGTTCACTAATCTTGACGATAATCGTAATTATACAATTTTCTTTCTTTCTGTAATCAACTTCGAGAATTTCCTTTTTTTTACTTTCCTTTTTTTACTTCTTTTTTTATCTAATCAACTTTTAGTTTAAGTGCAAATTATATTGCATATTCAAAGTGTAAGGGTAATTTTTCTTTAAATATATTTTGTTTAATTTAAAAAGCAAGTATTATATTTTCCCTTCGCAATTTCTTTGGCATACGTGCTTCGACGCGATATATATATATATATATATATATTTTTTTTTTCGAACACATAGTTTTCTAACCACGTAGCCCAGTGCTTCTGCAAGATTTATCTACCAACAAGTCGCATCCAGACAATCCAATGATCACGAATTATCAAGATAAGCCTTAATAATATACGTATATATATTACGTTCCATCGTTGCTGCCGTCCCATATCTCAAATTAGTGACCATTCTCATATCATATAACCTCATCTATTTTCGAAAATCTTCTTTGTGCGCGGGCGATCCTCGGCATTAAAAATTTCGCCTTAAGCGTTTGCATCTAACGAAAAAGATCCGTGATCCACACACAAAACGCGTTTATGGTCTTTATTTGTCGAGATCTAACAGATAGTGGATCAATCTTGGTAATAATTTGACATACTTCGCCATCACTGGACATATTGGACTATTATAAGCCAAGTTCTCATTTGTTTTTACCTGGCATAGTGAGCAACATATGGCAAAGCCGGATATGCTTTTCCAAAATTAGATGGAACTGCAAATATTGGATCAAATTTGGCCATATTTGATCATAGTTAGCTATAATTGCACACACTGAATCTTTATAGGCCATGATAGGCCACATTTATCCATACATGACACACTGTGCCCTACATTTCCAAACCTGACATTCTTTAACAAAGAACTGATAAGACTGGAGCAAACAGCCATAATTGGTCATGCTTGGCCATAACTGGACGTACTGAACCTTTATAGGTCATATTAGGCCATGTTTGTCTATACATGACTTAGTATGCCATACATTATCAAACCTGACATATCTTTCCAAAGTTGATCAGAACTGGTAATACTGAAGCAAACTTGACCATAATTAATCATACTTTGCGATAAATGGACATACTGGGCCATTTTAGGCCAATTATGTCCATACTTAGCATAGTGAGACAAACATGTACAAACTTGACATATTTACTAAAGTGGATTAGAGCTGGCAAGCTTGGAGCAAACTGGGTCTTATTTGATATTCTTCACCATAATTGATCATTCTTGATCACAATTGGCTATATTGAACTATTACAAGCCCTATTAGGCCATGATTGACCGTATCTGGCGCAGTATGTTATATATGCCCAAATATGATTTACCATACCAAAGTTGGTCAGAACGAGTATTACTGGGACAAACTTGATCATAATTAGTCATGCTTGGACATAACAGGCTATACCGGATCATTATAGACTATATTAGACCACATTAGTCTATACTTGGCACAGTGTGTCGCACATGGCAGAACTTGACATATTTTACCAAGGGTAATCTGAATTGGAAATACTAGGGCAAACATGGTCATATTTGATATTCTTGATCATAGCCTATTATCGTTGACTATGACTGTATATATTGAATCATTATTGGCCATATTAGGCCACTTTTATCCTTAGTGAGCCATATGTAACCAAACCTGACATACATTTCCAAGATTGGTCAGCACTGGTAAGACTGAGGCAAAGATGGCCATTTGATATTCTTGATCATAATAGATTATCCTTGACGATGATTGGCCATACTAGACCATTAGAACATTTGTATCCATTTATAGCATAGTGTACCATATAACCTAATCTAACATACTTTGCAAAGTTGATCGGTGCTGGTACTATGGCAAATAATAATTGGTAATATTTGACCATAACTGGTTATATTGGATCTTTATTATAGGCCATGTTAGGCCACATTTGTCCATACACGATACGATATGCCAAACCTAACATACTTGATCAAAATTGGTCAGAACTGATTTGACTTGGACAAACCCGGCCATATCAGATATGTAGATACAGATTACACTTAATTAATCATCCTCGACTATAACTGGCCATACTAAACTATTATAGGCTATATTGGGCCATGTTTGTCCATACCTGCTATACATAGCTTAATCTGATACATTTCTTCAAAGATGATCAGAATTGGTAATACTGTAGCAAACTTGGCCATAATTGGATATATTGCACTATTACAGGCCATCCTTTGGTAACTTTAGGTCACTTTTGTTTATACTAGGCACAGTATGACATTCATAGCCATATCTGACATACTTTACCAAAGACAGAACTGTGACAAAGTTAGCCATATTTGATATTCTGGATAATACTTGATAATACTGGATAATACATCCTTAATCATAACTGCTCATACTGCTTCATTATTTGCCAAATTAGGCCAAAATTGTTCATACTTGGCATAGTGTGTCATACATAGCCTAACATGACACATTTTTTCAGAGTTGGTCAAAATTGGTAATAGTGTGGCAAACTTGGACACAATTGGTCATACTTCACCATAACTAGACATACTGGATTATTATAGACCACTTTTGTCTTTACTTTGCATAATGGAGCAAACTAAACTAATGGAGCAAAGTTGGTCCTACTTGACCATAGTTTAACATATTGAACCTTTAGGCCATCTTAAGCTCTAATTAATGTCATTACTTGGTATAGTGTGCCATATGTGGCCAAACCTATCATATCTTTCCAGTGTTGGATAAAACTAGTAATGCCAAAGCAAACTTGGCCATACTTGATATTTTTGACCATCATCTTCGACCATGATTGGCCATATTGGATCATTATAGGTCATATTAATTCATTTTTGTCTATATTTAGTATACTGAGCCATATGTGGCCAAATCTAATAGACTCATGCAAAGTGAGTCAGAACTGGTAATACTGGGACAAATTTGGCCATACATGATATTCTTGACCATAATCGATCATCTTTAACCAAACTGGCTATACTGGACCATTATAATCCATATTAGCCATCATTTTTGTCCATACTTGGCATACTGAACCGTATAAGGCCAAATCTGATATGCCTTTCCGAAATTGGTCAGATCTGGAAATACTGTTGCAAACTTGGCCATATTATACCACATTTGTCCATACATGGCACAGTATACCATATATGGCCAAACCTGACATACCTTATCAAAGAAGGACAGAACTAGTAATAGTAGGGCAAACGTGGCCATAATTGGACATACTTAGCTTTAATTGAATATATTGAATCTTTATTAGCTATATTAGATCATGCTTGACATAGTCTGTCATATATAGCCAAATCGGCCATACCTTTTCAACGTTAGTCAGAATTGGTATTATATTACTGCGGCAAACTTGGCTATACTTGATATTCTTGAACATACTTGGCCATAACAGGCCATGCAGTACTGTAGTATAGACGGAAAAGAACCGTTGGTGACAACATGTATATGGGGTATGTTTTGCATATGTCCGGGGTATGAGTAGTATCACGGTCAGGATTTATGGTCGAAGATGCCAATGCGAGCGGGCATGTGTTTAGAAAGTTGCATCTAGGACAAAGGGCAATTGTGAGGAAAACGCTTGGCGCGTGGGACGACATGATTCGTCCGGACCGAATAATCATATGTGACGATTGGCCGGCAACCCTGAAATGGGACGCCGCTTTTTATTAGTATATAAAGGACGAACAACGAAAGACGAACAGACGAATAGAAGCTACAGAGTCAATCGGCCTATCGATAAGAGTTGTATCGGCGAAGCAGAATAAAGATCTTGTTACTTGTTGTTCCATCAATCTGGCGTCGAAAACCCATTCAACATCACATAAGGAGTATATAAATCCCGCGCCATTCCCTACATATTTGGGCATTCGTTCGGGATCACGTATATCAATCCTACAGTACCATTACAGATCATATTATGATCATATTATTATGTTTGACCATACTTGGTAGAATGTGCCATACTTTGTCATATCTGATATATTTTGCCAAACTTGGTTAGAACTGATACTAGGGCAAATTTAGTCGAATAGTCCATGCATTTCATATTGCAATATTTGCAATATTTTAAACAAACTTGGAAAGCAAACATCCATTTGCGAATAAAAATTATTCTTAAATCCTTAATCTAACGATAGTCCATGGTTAACATGCAATATCGACATATTTTTAGATGAAACTTGTTTGAAAAATGATTTCTGTATTAGTAATTTTAGCTCAATGCGTGCAATTTCATGATTAATATTTTGTTATTGATATTGAAAGTATTTTTGAATACTTCAACTACTTGAATACTTCAACATGTAATATAAATTCGTATTTATAAATTAGTGAAAATGCAACAAATTATGATAGCAATAATCTGTTTTATGCTGTTTTCTTCATAAATATGTATATTTTAATTAAAAATATAATACAAAAACAAAATTTCTTTAAATATAATTTTTTAACATTGCGTTTTCGTTTTATCGGAAAAGCACAATCTGAAATCTGGAATCTGATAATATCACAATATTTTCATGTAATACTGACTGATTTATATCGAAACATAACTAAGCATAAATCGGATCATAATTACACATACAATATATATTAAATATCGCAAATACACGCAAATACACAAAAGAAATGTAATGATAAAAGATATTCGATTAAGTTATAGGATTTTATAATAACGTTTACTTTGCAGAATAAGATATTGGGACATACATTGTCGCTTAAATCAATCTGATAAATCACTTATCTTATTCAGTTTCTATTTTATTAACGATATACGTATCTTTCTTATTTGTTAAAAACAAGGAAGATCAAACTATGACTAATTCTAATGATATATAAAAACAGATAGAAATTATGGACGTATAACATATCAATGATATGTATTCTTCATACTTGATACGCCATACTTCATATGATACATTATACGATAAGATAATTGTTTTCCTTTCTTCGGAAATTGACTAGCTTTCGTCCAATTGATACTTTCGAGGCCTTCCCTAGGTTTTCTTCCACGAATAATACATCTCCAAAGGTCGATTGACACGCCAGAATTTGTCATTCACTTGTCGCAGAGTTAGCGAACCGCTTAACACTACGAATGGTCCGGGTAAAGGTGCGATATAAATACAGAAATTTAATAATCTATCTGATTCCGATAATTCCGTGTCTAAATCCAATGTTAAACGCATCGCCAGATATTTACTCAAATGATCCACTGTGAAAACAAATATTCTATTCATATCGGAGCGCATGCTCTTTTTTACATACATATCTCTTTCTTCAAATATATTCATGTTTGAGATTTAAAAGATCAGAAGATTTCCAAAAATCAAGTTTTAAATCAAGCTCTTTCCATATCATATGACTTTACGAATTATCTCACCTGTGGCGTTCGCCGTTGTTTTGATGTATCGAATACTATTTTCTTTCAATGCCTTTATTAAGAAATTATCACCTGCCATCTCTGTAGGATGTGGTTTAAAAACAAGTTCAATTTCATTGAGCATCAGAGGTTCACTAGGACCTTCACCTTCTGTATCAACCATAGAATCACCACCAGTTTCAGCTTCTGCGCTAGAAGAATCATTTTCCGAATTTTGAAAACTTTTTTGTCGTTTCGATGGTTTTGGAATTTGATTTATTGGATTTGGATTTGGTGATGGTGTGGTAGAATTTCTTGATGTTGCTGAAATAAATACATAGAAACAAACTGAGCTAATAATGTAACAAAGATATCTATTACATGTATGTATATACTATGTATGTGTATACTATAATATACAATATATAAGCTTATCATAACTTTGTTCAACATCAGAAACCATTAAACTACTTATTGTACTACGTTGAAAAACATTATCGATATTCTAAAAATTATTATTAATGATACCTCCACTATTCAAAAGTCCCGTCATACTTTGAGAAGAATCACTTTGGTTTGTGGATAGATTCGGTATAGTAGGTATAGTGTTAATATTTAGCATGTTATTGTAAGATGATGTATTATTCGAATTTTCAGATTCATTGACATTTTTTCTAGAACGTTGTGGACGATTTTGACTTTGTAGTTTGATGCCTTCTGTGATAGAAGTAACAAGTGCAGCTTGCGAATGTGATTTGTTCAATTTAGCTAATACACGTTCCTGATGAGCTTCATATTCATCTCTGCTGGGATAAATTTTTGAAATTAACAGATCAAAGTTTGGATCTGGCCTAAGAGATCGTTTGGAAACCAATTTTTTTCTGCACGTAGGACATTCCTATAAATACAATAAAAAGGAATAACTAGATATATAGAAATAATTTACAAATTTAATTACACCAAAATCTTTTATAAATAAAAATCACATTCAATAAATTTTATTTTTATATCTATAAGAAAATACATTTTTTTCTTATATAAGAATATATAATCGAAAATAATATTACAATCAATTCTAATGTTATAAAAAAACTCTAATATCATAATATGATTGTAATGTCAGAAAAATAGATATAACTATAACGAAGAATTAAAATTGCTTTGACAAATAAATAGAAAATCTAAAAATTGGCAAAGAGTACATTAAACAGAAGATTTTAACATAATCAATGATAAATATACCATACATTTGTAATATAAAATTGTAGCATCTTTCTCATAAAAAGATAATTTACAATTCATCTATAGAAAAAATATAAATTTGTGTTATGTCAACATACTTTATTACCGCTACGTAAAGCTGTGATAATGCAATCCGAGCAGAAGCGGTGCAAGCATTCCTTAGTAGTCATTGTCTTTTTTAGCATGTCCAAACAAATGGGACACATAAGCTCGCTATGCAAACTTCGTGGACTAACCGCGATTTCTGTATTGTCAGTTATCGCATCTTGCGGTGTACGATGCAACTCGTACAACGATAATTCCCATGTTTTATTAAGACCAACTTGTTCCGTGGATGCCATCTTTATTATATATGATCCTATTAAGATATACACTCGTAAACCAAATTGCTCGATGTAAAAGAACTAAATCAAAGAAACATAAACAAAACTTTTCTATATGTATGAGCATTAATGTACTGTGACTGAAGAAGGTCTATTCTTATTGTTTGCAGTCACTGTATCAATTCAGAAAGCACGCATTGAGACATTCTTTTTGATACTAGTGATACCAGTAGTGACATTATACAGACTAATATTCAGCGTCTGTTTTTATTTTAAGATCATTTTAAATAATGTCTTAAATAAGATACTAATAAGGCTCCGTAATTTATGATATTTACGATTTATGATATCTTAAGAATATAACTAAGACGATCTTAAATATAAAAGAGGCTATAAATACCGGTCATTTATGAACACTAAATATATATTATAATCAGCTGTAACGGGCGCGATGATCTCCAATCATTCATGTAAGAAAATGTCATCAACAACGTTTCAGATAGGCGGGCAAGAATTAAATAAATATAACATAACTGAGCCATCAAATTTGAATGTCCCTCCACTATACAAATTTGTAACTTTACTAAAATGATAGTGCTATGCGGTCACTTGGATGCCTTGTTATTAAGATAATATTATAATATTAATATTATAATAAAAACTAAGATGTACCTTTTTTATAGGTAGATTTCTATATATGCTTCCGATTTACACTCGCTATGTAAAGCTGTGCTTATTATGATAATTTTATTAAAATTGGAAAGTATTTTCCGCAGCATTCTTAATTGTCACGGTAATCAACCAATCATTGCGAAACTACTATAGATGTTACTAAACAATGCTTTTACATATATTAAAATTTAATTTATGTTAAATAATTAATAAGATGATTATTATAATATTATTAATCAATTGTTATTAACATTTGTTCGTTTGTTTTTGTTTTTAACTTATCGATTAGCTCTGGAAATTTTATGTTTACAGATTAGCAAATCTTTCATCAAATCATGATCAAACAAAGAACAAATATATAAAATTAACAATTTGCTAATTCCTAAAGAAGTTATATTCTTTTTGAAAAATTGATATTGATATAATGTAGTAAATATAATTATACCGAGATTGAAATTTTATAATATATATGTATTATAATATGTATATATATGTATATATATGTATATAGAGGTCTCCATAATAAATAATAATAGAGAAAACAAGAAAATGGAAGATTTCATAGTTATTAAATTTTGGAAGAAGAAACGAACAAAAAAGCATTTAAAAATTTTAAATTTTTTTGTATAGGTTACATTTTCTTGTATAGGTTACATGAATTTCTAAAGTTTCAAAGAGATTTAAAATACCATATTCTATATTAAAAATTTGACAGATTAAATTATGATTCCTTAGAATAATAGCATAGTTCAGTATATAGAAAGGTATATGAGTCATATATAAATTACTATACAAATTAATCACACAGAAGAAATTTCGAGAAAATGTCACGTGAATGTGTCATAAACCAATGAATGAACAGAAAATCGAAAAGGATCGTACCAATGCGTGTTCACGAAAATGCAATGAGTCTCACATAACGAATTATATATATATCAGATGATTCATACCACGCACATTGATATATTTAAATTCGAAATCCTTAACGGTTCTCGAATCATTCGAAATCTCATTCCTGATGTCAATTGTTCGATTGCAAAAAATAGCTTACATTATTAACTTGTCATTAAACATTTAACGCTCATGAATTTTCGTTCCTTCTAGAATGGATCGTACAATTAATAACGTCAAGTCGAATATCAGCCGCGTCATTTATTTGTCCTGCATATGTGCCCGATGCTCCTGTATATGTAGGAACAAGTACGATTAAATTTGAGCACCAATTTGAAGAGTCAAAATGACATTCCGGAACTGGAAAATGTAATATCAAGTGTCAAGTCCCTCTGCTTAAAAAGAAAATATGGGATTTATTGCATTTTTTATTATATATTTATATTTTGTTTAAAATAATAAATATGAATAATAAAAAATAATGTAAATATTATTTATTTATTATATTATATTATTACATTGTATTTATATGAATAAGAAAATTAATGAGAAGGAATTTTGTAAAATGTTATAATTTCTATTGTTAATATAAAGCAAGAAATAAAAACATAATTTATTTAAAAACTAATTTTTCATCAAGAAGAATACGTTAAATTATCAAATGCGAAATATTATATTTTATAGATAGCCGTTTTAATAGCGCTTGTTAAACTTTTTCAGTTTTCTTAAACACTTATCTTTATACGCTCAATATTTTTCTTCGAACAATTTGTTTAGTTTTCTTATTAAAAATTATTTATACTTTCTATAAAGACTCTGATTTATTATTTTTAATTCTCAAAGTCGGAAATGAAATTCTTTTTAAACACAGTAAACGAATAGGTATCCATAGTTTGAAACATTTATCTATTTATATTACATTTATTTCGGAAGCTCGCGTCTTCCTCCGCTTATTTACATGCTTTTTTACAAAATACTTTGTAACGTAACACTTCTATACATTTTAAAGTAGGGTCTTAAGATCAGATGTATACATTTCTTACATTTAAATGCGATTAGTGTAGCGAATTATTTTTTTTATATGTATCATAATCGCACTCTACATAGAAAAACAAGATTAAATGGATCTTGTTCTCTTGCATGTTCATATTAAAAGGGAGGAAAGATAGCTTGTATCACAAATTATAACAAAGAAGCACATAAAAATACATATTAAACAGAAATCAGTTTTATGAATTGTAATCAGCATCAAGCAATAGAAATTCAAATATATTCATCATAACGATTTTATCGATAAGAATCAAAAAATTCTACAATTTATCACATATGATCGATCTTTCCGAATCTTCTACGAGCAAAACGCAAATTTAAATAATTGAACAATATAATTGACGCATTTTTTGAAGATTATAATTTGATAGCAAAATTTTAATATAATATTTAAGTATTTAAACATAACCATTATAATAAATAATTGTGTTTTACATGCATATATACTCCTATTTTTGAACTCTAAGATAATTTATAAAGAATCTGTTTTCACCAAGGAACATGCAAAAAAGAATACATTATCGATTGATCATGTTATCTCATGATTATCATATAAGTTTAAGAATTATTGATTTACAATAGTATATATGGCAATCATCTTAAATTCCGATATTATATACGTTGCCATCAGATTATAATACTTAAAAAACATGCTTTCCTGCTTATACAGCTAATTATGATTAAATCGCTCGTAAAAGAGAAAGATTAAAATGTCATAAGCTCCTGTTAACACCACAAATTTATCGTAATGCCTCAGTACGTCTTACAAATTAGCGAAGTAACAAAATAGAATTTAGAATAAAATATTTACGGCAGATCAACAGTAATAAACCGTAAATATGATAAATATTTTTTCGGAAATCTTCAGGAAATCGCAAAATCCTTCAAAATCAATAGTTATTTAATATGTCACTTTGAATAATATAAATGTTTAATATGATATTTATAATTTATAGTCATTCTTACGAAAATAAATAATAGTGAAATAATTAATAATGCGAAATTAATAGTGCAAGAAATGTAAGAAATGTGAAAATTACTACTTTGACATATATACTTTGAATTATTATTTTGACATTCATGATTAGGAGCGTAACGTGTAGTATATAAATATTTGCACGTCATATTGCATATGTCATGCACTCTCAAATATGTATTAATTAATTTGTGATATTTATCTCTTTAGATAGATTTCAATTTAATATTAATCAAGTATAATTTAATATTAAAATAAAAATGGATTCTTAATTATGTATTAACTTCTTTCGTTTAATGATAACTGGAATATTGATTTCTGATAATATTGGACAAAGTAAGAAAAACACAAACTACTATACGTACATATATACATGTCGACGATTTTATATTTATATATATACATATATACATATATATATATATATATATACATATATATATATATGTGTGCGTGTGTCTATATGTATACATAAAATATAAGGCCAAAAATAACAAACAATGAATACATTAGACATAATAAGATCATAAAACATATAAGTGCGTAAAAGTAAGTTTAAATTTGATTTTCTTTGTTTTTCAATATAAATTTCATGGCGAGATTACGTCGGCTTTCCATAATCTTATAAACCAGTTATCATTCTAATAACTTTCCAGAATTAAATTACATTGTTTTCAGAATTAGATAATAGATGTGTGATAATATTATTTATAATATTACTTTAAGTACCATTTGTAATTATATATAATATTATTTGATAAAATCATTTTGGAATCTCGACTAATAAAAAATAGCTTAAGCTGTGCACATAATTCAGAATTGTTAGTACAAATAATATGGAATCTTAGTTTTGTGTTATTGGCACGAACATAATGGCACGTAATTATTTAAATATTACTCGATTAATTAATCTTTGTTAAAGTAGAGAAGTACAAATTATTGATTGATAATATATATTTCTTTTCCTTTTTATATCGTGATATAGAACTAATAATCTAGGTTTTGCAACACAAGATTGTTAGCTTTACAAATGATTATTAGATATTGAGGCAATATCGGTAATTAACTTAAATGACTGGATTTTATATAAAATGTTATACTGCAATAGAAAAATATATTCGTCAATTTCCGCGAGATAATTATATTTAAATTATATCTTAAAGATTAAAGGTAATTGAATTATTTTTTGGTAATATCTTGATTGAAGCAGAAAATTAATACTAAAGACAAAAAATGATTGGAAACCATACATATTATCTTCACAAATAAAATTGAAAAAAACTTTGAAAGAAATATAATATCGATTAAATTGTAAAGGAAGCATTACAATCAACAAATAAATCGGGACAATAATAACTATGTAAGAACCATTTTTATAATTAATGCAATAAAAATGTATCAGTCGCGCATCATTCTTTTCACAAAAAAAAAAAAAAAAAAAAAAAGAAAAAAAAAGAAAAAAGAAAAAAGAAAAAAGTTTCATTATTTATTAAGTATAAAAGAAAAATATTAGGAAAGCAATAATAAACTTACAATTCCAGAAACATAAAATATTTTCTGTTTCTTATAATAGAATGTCTTTAATAATCATTACGTATCACAAAATACAGATCCCAAAATACAACGTGAAAATGTATCGGAAAAAAATGTGTTCTTTTATAAGTAAATTCTGAACGTGCAATAATTATGTCGGGATTATCGTTTCAATTCATCTTGCAATTATCATGCAATTTTCTAAATTATTTTTCCTTATTACTCTGCATGCACTGCACACCGAGATAGAATAAAATTGCATTAATTGAAACTTTATATTAGAATAAGAAAAGTTTTAAAGTCCAGTGCGTCAGAAAGAGAAATCAAAATTTAAAAAAAGTAAATAAAGATCCCATAAACATTGAAACAAAACAGAAATATATTAAATGGTGTCAAAACCTTTCTTACTGCTCAAAATTAAGTCGCTATAATGCAGTTTCATACTATCTCGCGATATTTTCGAAACAGTTTTATAGCGATATCGACCCTACTTTAATAAATTATCTTATTATATAGAAATTTAATTACGGCACATAACTTCCTCAGAGATTTTCTAAGATTAAATTTTGTTTTCTTGTATTCTTGTACCTAACGATTCCATTCTGAACAATCCAAAAAAAGATACACATCACCATATATGTAACATAATGAAGATATTAAAAATAGACCGTTTTATAATGAATAACAATGGTTGACGCATTACCCTCATCATAGGAAGAATGTTTGTTCATAATTATACGTAATTTTACTCTGCGTATGTGAATGTACATGTGTGAACGTCTTTTATTAATGGAATTAATAATTACATTTAAGAGTTAATACTATATCACATTGTCAAGGTGTTTCGGAAAATCGATCACTTCCCCGAGTTTCACCTTCCACTATCTGTCTATCTACCGAAAATGTAAAAAGATTCAAAAATTTGTAGTGCTATTACTACGATTAACCTTTTTGCCAATGACGCGGGATAACGACGTCCTGGTAGGTGTCGGTTGTAACTGATAATCTTCAGGAACGACATTCGGGGCAATGGTCTTTAGGCACTTTGCCGCGTCTTCCAACTGTTTCGTTAGGATCTCGTTCTTGAGTTTTTCGACGTTTAATTCTCTTCGCAGTTGCGCTTTGGTTTTATTTCCGAATGGACACAAAACTCGATGTTGTATCAGAGACATTGCCGATGGTCTCATTTCCGGAATAGGATGAATCATTAACTGTGAATAATAAAGAAAATAAAAAACGATTACATCAAAACAATGATATTAATAAATAATACTATTATAAAAAATACTAATACAAAAATATTATTTGCATATACTGATCGGAATCGTTTCCAACCAATTTATCAAAAAAAAAAAAGCAATTTCCTATAATCTTTTATTAAATATAATCTCTCTTCTCTCTTATTAAATATAATTTCTAATTCCCAGACATAAAAGATTTATACCTTTAATAAATCGTTAAGGTCGCTACTGTGATGTGGCAATTTCTTCAAGTTTCCTTGCCTGATATCATGCCACATGGGTCCATTCTTCGGTAAAGGTCCACCACCAGCCGCTTCATAGACTGTCAATCCCAAAGCAAAAATATCGGCCTTTGGCAAATGGCTGAAGTCTTCTTGCAAAATCTCTGTAGGCAGATATCTACAATCTCCCTCCTCCACCTGCGGATTACTAATGGACGTGACATGGCCGAGATCGCCAATCTTATAGGTGATTTCTTCTTCTTCAATGGTTTCTTCCTCGTCAAAACCATCATCAGTAGAATCATAGTTGATGACATGTAATCGTTTTTCCTTAGAGATGAAAATGTTGCCGGGTTTAATATCCATATGTACTAGTTGCATGCTATGTATATATCCCAATCCCTCAGCCACATGCTGTAGCAACCGGAGCAGCTCTACCTCGGTAAAGTGTTTCTTCTCCTTTTGTAAATTAATGATCGCGTCTGCAAGACTGCCCCCATTACAATATTCATTCTGAATAATCATATGATTATCCTCCGCCCACGCGGAATAATAGCGCACTACGTGTTGATGTTTGCCCAGTACAGCATGAGCATAAACCTCGTTTAAAGCAGTTTTTTCATTAATACTACTGGCCACAGGTTTAATACTTCTTTTGATAGCATATGTGCATCCATCCAATCGATTAATACATTTATGTACCGAGCCAAATTCACCAGTCCCAATCAAGCCGAGCTCATGGAACTCTTTGTGATAACGTGATATATTTGAGTCCTGCAGCGCCACGCGCTTTGTCACGTGCTCAAATTCATTATCGGAATCCTCGGAATCGGCGAGGTCAAACTTTGGTATTTCCTTTGGTAGATCCGGTGAGCTGCTACTGCTATTCAATAGCGAAACAAACATTTAAATTATAAGCATAATAATATATAGAATAAGAAAAGAGTATACTTCAAAATTATTTTAAATTATTTTTCAGCATTTAGTTTTAAGTAATCAGATTTTTTAATAAATTTATAATTTATAATAAATTTTAATAATTTATAATAAATTTATAATTTATAAAAATCTTTTATATACTTTTCAATAAATCACAATAAATCATAATATTTTAAAATTTTCTTAGATATTGATATCATTTAATTCAGTAATATCAAATTTTAATCTTCATAAAAATAAAATCACATAAATGTCAAATGAATATTTCTATTTCTGAAATATTTCAATTTGTGAAATATATAGAATAATAAAAAATACTTATATAATTTTATTTTATTTTACTCTTTCACATCAATATTTGTGTATATGATAAAGATAAATTATAAATTATTTAAAATCTATCTACAAATTCAAGGTTTTTTGCTATTTGATGAGATTATACGATTTATTATTAATATTCTTTGATATGTTACTCTTTTCTTTACATTAATATTAATAACAATAAAACAATAAATTGATAAATAAAATAAAACAGATTAGTATACAATTAGTATACTTACCCATTGAGACTACGTTTCGATCTGGTTCTTTTTCTTGCTGTTATTAACATGCCAGTAGGCGTAAATGGATTAACATTTGCTGCAGGTTTTTCAGGTCTATTTTGGTAACTGGGACTTATTTTAGAAAGTCTAGGTTTGTCTATCGGAAAAAGCCTTGTACATCTAGAAGGAACTGGAGTTTGTAATACACTTTTCTCTACTAGAGTTTTTGGTGTAGTAGGTGAGTCAAATAAGTGCAAGGCTCTAACACGCTTGTAGGGTGGACTACATGCCATTGACATTTTTTGGAAACCATGATCTTCACAACTAGGAATTCTTAGAGCTCGATCTATAAACAAATATTAAATATAATAGTCTTTTAAACACCATAAAAATTTTTTTTATACATAAAAATAAAAGACATATTTTTTTATTGTGCATACGCATGTAAATGCTGCTTTTGAATTTCAAGAATATTCTAAATGTTTACATTTATCTCCCCTCTCCCTCTCTCTGTGTGTGTGGGTAAAAGTATTCATATTTCTGAGAACTATTAAGATGTAAGAAATTATTTCTATTAATCTATTACAAATATTAAAATATCACTTAGTATTTGCATATGTACGCATATGTATATATGTGTAAGAGAACATGTGAATACTCATCAATGATACTTTATATCATATCAATGTATTAATATATTATAACTACTGATGCCATAGTTTGTCTAAAAACTTATAATCAACATGTTACATAATTTATGATTAATATTAATTTTAAAATTTATGATTATCTTGAAATTGATTTATTTTAGAAATATAGGACACCAAATAATTGTCTATAATTGCTTAATACCAATAATTTTACAACATAAGTTCAATTAAAAGCGACAGAAGTCACTAACATAAAAAAATAATAGATGAATATATAAGGAGTCTAAAAACGGAGAAAAATATTAAGCAACTTGTATATGACTAAAACTTAATAATATATAGATAATAATAGAAATGAGATGCATTTATGATATAAGTTAATATTCCCAATGTTAAGTATTTCCAAGTGTTAAGTGTTTCAAGAGTGTTGCATATATTATATAAATCTGCAGAATGATGACTCAAGAATAAGATTTACAAGAATTTAAATTAAATTAAAGTCTGAATGCTGAATCTAGGACAAATTATGCTGGATCAAGAGCACTATCAAAAATACAACTTGACAATCATGATTTGGGAATAAAAAAATTGACGCGATTGTTTTGTTCATCTGCTTGCGATCTAAAACGGAAGCAAACACATCGTATGCCAAAAATTTAAATTTATTTGTAATTAAATAAATAAAAGATTGATATAAATTTTTAGCGATAATTTTGATAAAATTTGACAATAACCTCAATATTGCACGCAATAAAACAATATATAATATGAACTACACTTAACATGACTCACGCGGGGCACATACCAACCAAACACATATACACACAATCCATTCGCAAATTCAAAATTATTTTTTTTCGCATTCTATGATAAATTATATATTCGAAACATTGAGAATCAAATACTCTTTCAATACTCTCCTATGGAGTATCATTCAAATTTATTTAATCATTCAAATTTGTATATCTTTTACTGCAAATTCATAACAGAATTATTCTTTTTATTCATTTTATTTCTGCTTTCTTTTCGTCATCCGCGTCGAACTGCACTAGACTACATTGAAATGAAATCGATCGATTTTTTTTAAGGAATTAGATGAAAAATCAAGATTAAGAGCTAATATAAAAAGTTCAGGCAAAAAGAACGAATTGAAAACAAATAGTTTCCGTTAGCGTATGCTAGCTGTGCTCTCAACCAATCGCTAGAATAGATATCAAGCCATATCTAGCATGGTGGCCAACACAAAAACAATCATACAATCTGGTATATAGTGATGAAAAAAGAGAAAAGATTATAACCTGTCACGTAAGAGAGGGGAATATCATTATTATTAACTGGTGGTTGATTGTCGTCGGCATCGCAGTTCGCATTGAACGAAAGCTTGCGTGGTTGCAGCGGTAGTGTAGGCGAACCGAAATCCTCCGCGGATGTATCGAGTATGTCGCAGGCGACGTCACAGCCGGAACTGTTGGTGCGGCAACTGATATTCAACTCCTCGTCCCGCATGTCGCAAGGATCGAAGAGCAATTTATGCGCAGCCTCCATGCCATACGGATTCGCCACCGTTATTGCTGTTGTATCTGTCGCATTGCAGCTAAACTTCGTGTCGTCGCATTTTGTTGTACGGCGCGACGCGAGAACGACGCGACGTGACATTCGCGTTAGGAATGCCCTGTTTAGACTCCCAGATACGAATTGCGCAGTCACGCGAGTTACGGATCACCACTAAGTATCAAATATTAAAACTTCGATTAAGGATCGCGACTACATTTACCGAAGTCCTGAGCTCATCCGCGCACGGCACAGTCACATTCACGTTCGCGTTCGTTATGGCCGCCGCCGCTACCACTCGATTTGTGCATGGCCTACAAAACGGTTCATCATGACGGTTCAGCCAACGCGTGCGTCTATTGGTCACAATTCTGTCACAATACGCATGGCGCTACCATCTGCTCGCGCGATATTATGGCTGCTTTGCTAATCGCAAACTCGGTCAGAAATATCTTTTCTAGGTCCTATCGTATCTATACTCGATCGTAATGCTATAAATATTGATCGTGATGCGTGATTTATAGAAATATCGTAGAAAATTATGATAGTTGATACTCGCTTCATCGTTTTTGCAAAAACTCGCTTTAATGTTGGCTGTTTAAAACGAATATTTAAAACGAATATGTATCTTGCACATTATTCATTTGTTTTTCGTTGCGCAACAGTGAAACCAATTATTCAAATATATTTTATATCTTAAATTTATATTCTTATAACGCAAGATACATCAATAAGCTATTAAATAATAGAATATTAGTATAATGATGTTTCTTCGATAATATTTTATCGATTTTATTGTAACACATTATTTTATATGAATGATTACGTTACATTATATAATATTTATGACATTATGTTTCTCAACATATAACGGTAATGTTTACAGAATGTTTAGACAGAATGTTTAGATTACCAAAAATTAATGTTTTCACTATTATCTTTTAATGTATGCGTTAAAATTAAATCTCAATTAATTAAAAAGATGCTGAATTTGTTATTATCAATGTTCGAATCGATATAGCTATTTTTAGTATTTATCATTTAATTTGTTATAAATAATCAATAATATTAATATTATAAGATACAATAATTAATAATATTAGTAATATCCATAAAAAAGGTATAACAATAATAATAATATAATTGTTTTTTAGTAAAAAATATACATTTTATAAACTTGATATCTTGAGCATATTAAATGCAATATATTACAATTGCAATTTTGCATATATTACATTTGCAATTTTTCTTTTTAATTTATTTCGCGTTGATAATATAAATTCTCAATGATTATTCACGGAGCATCATTTACGATAAATATACCACACCGTACTTGATAGCAGCTGCTCAAGATGGTCAGACATCTGCCGTCGACTATTTCATCTTTTTGTGTTTGCTCTTGGTCGGACAAGAAGATAAGAATTATTACATAAGAAATAATTTCGTCAATATATTATATTTATGTCAGAAAAGTGGAACTAAAGCATTATAAATCTGAACAGTGCAACGATTCTCGTAATAGAAGAGATTCATTCTTTCAAACAAAGGATGCAACTTAGCCGATAGTTTTGAAAGAAAGAGAAAGAATTTTATCGAACAGCTGCCATCTGCGGTTTGCCAACACTGTGTATGTCGAGAATGCCGAGAGCAAGGGCGACTTAAAGTCTATGGTACACGATGCTTTCGTTCACATTGGACTGCAAGCAACCAATCATGATTTAGAAGTAAAGGAATTATCACATTGCGATTGATTCATTCTGATAGTCGTTGCGTTCCAGCATAAAAAAAGACATCGTGTGCCACAAGCTTAAGTCACAACGGAGAGAGCGTTCTGCTTCAATCTTTCTTTTCCTTCCGAAGACAAAGAAATGTGAAACTGAAAGTTAGAAAGAATAAATATATTTTATAATAAATTTGATCAATTGTTTTACGTTTATGTAGAATTTAAAAATATCGGAAGATATATATATATATATATATATATAACTCATGTTTCGTTAGAAAAATAATTATTTTTACGTAGAAATACATCGCTCTCTTACATTTTATTTGATGCTACAATATATAATATAAGAGAATTGAATAAATTATAACATTCATGTATATAACATATACAATCTATTCCTCTTATTTATATTATATAATATACAAATTGCAAATTTTATCAGGTATATTTTTTGCTCCAAATTTTATTTGAGTGAAAATTATATATTAGTACCATAAAATATCGCAAATATACGGAATATATATATCCAAGTAACGATTTTATCGACATAGAATTGATTCATATAAGATTTTATAAAATTACGAAAGATGGCTCTAGTAACAAAAAAGGAATTAAACTTCTTCCAAGCAATGAATGTAATTTACGAGTGAAAACTAATTGCCTTTTGACCAGAAAAAGATCATGACGAGTGTAGAGATTTCGATGGGAGATATGCAAGTCCCATCAGAGAAATATAAATCTACAAATACAGGGTAAATATATAATGTTTATTGAAATTTCATATGATTAATCTATAAACAAGCATTACACAATACCCGTTGACGTAGTATATCGATACAAAGATAAATCATTATCCGATTGTCTAGTATTGCTAATATTATTTATTATTTAAAACAAATCATTTAAACATTTTATATAAGCTTATTTTATAAAAGTAGTCCTTATTATTACTTATATCAATAATAGTTGAAAAATAGTTGAGTATAGAAGGACTGATCATAATCATTGATTACGATCAAATATATCAAATATACATAAGATATGCATATTTTTCGATTTATATTGTTTTACAGATTAGAATTTCTTCAATTACCTCAATTACCACTTGGGCAGATAGGTTATCCTCAGGCCCACGATTGGATTGAACACAGAAAAGCCAATATTCGACCATGGTCGTTATTTCTTAACACAAATAACATTAGACCACCTCCTAATATAACAAGATTAAGTAAACGAATTGTGAAGAACATCGAATATTTCCAGAGCAATTATCTATTTGTATTTATAGGACTAGTCATATATTGTTTGTAAGAATATAATATTTGTTCTTTTTAAGAATGTTTCTATATGAGGTTATTTAATTCAAATTCAAGATACCATATTTAAATTTTTAGATTTTATATTTCAAGACTTAAAAGTAATAATTATATTCTAAATATAATTTATATATAACAAATATCAAATTATATATATCAATTAAAAGCACCAATTATATAAGATATAATCTTTCAGAATCACTTCACCGCTGTTATTATTGACAGTTATCGCAGCTCTTGGTATATGTTATAAACTTTCTCAACGGCATTCTAAGCAAGAATTAACAATATTTAATCATAAGTTGACTCTAGTACAGGTATATTCTTTAGTGGGAATCTGTTCTCTGCCTATATTTTACTTAGTTGGTGCACATGCAGCTGTTTTTTGGGTACTTGGTAAGTAAAACAAATTCTCAAAACATAATTTTTTAAATACAATATAAAAATCTAAACGCATATGTATATAACTTTTTTTTAGGAGTTTCTTGGTTTTTGATAACATTACATGCTGCATTTTATAATATCGATGCAATATTATGTCCAGGGGAAGAAGAATTGAATACATTAGTTATGCAAGAAGTATAATTACAAATTAACTCACTTTATTAAAAAAAATATTTTTCTCGAAATACTTATTATAAATAATGATGATAAAGTAACAGATTACATTATTTGACTAATATAGTTTATTTAATAAGAGCATGACCAGACAAAATTCTGTTTGAAAAATGTTAAATTAAAAATTTTTTAATATGTTCAGATGGAAAACCTCTTCTTTTATATTATATTTCTATTATAGAGAGGATTTCAATTATTTTCCAATTTTCTTTAGAGAATGATGCATTTAACAATAAATGCCGCATACATTTAAAAAATTCAATATTTTTGCATTCGAAAGAGAAAGAAGTGAATAAATGAATAAGTAAATAAAAAGCAATATGAAAAAACAATTGATGATCTAGATTGTGACATACAAAAAAAGAAAAAGAACATATAGATCATACAATCATTTTTTATTATCACTTTATTATCACTGCAACGAAGACAAGTCAAATTGGAAAAAAGATATTACTTTGTCATGTAAGAATATTTAATTTCTTTTGTACAATTTTTAATCTCTAATATTGGAACACATAGAAAAAACCATTTCTCTCTGAAAAATATATCGCAAGAAGGATCACTCAAGTATATAGTTATATTAATTATATTGATTGGGAAAATGTTATTTTTCCTAATGAAACTTCTTTTTTTGGTATAAAGACTGAATACCAGATTTGAATTTGGTCTTCATCATGAAGATTTTTCTAATAGATCAAGAAACATTCGATCAAGATATATATCTGGAATTGCTTTTCAGATCAAGAATTTGAAACTTTATTTCTATAAGGAATTTGAATAATGAATATTGATTAAAAGATATTAATATAACCTACCAGAAAATGGTTTCAAAGCAAAAATCAGAATTAGGTTGTTGAAGAGAACAATGACTCAAAAGATTTAAATCTTTCTTGCTCCTAAAAAAGAATGGAAAAAAGAAAGCAATATTAAAACATTAAATCATCTATTCATCATAGTCAGACACAGAAGCAACAGAAAATATCTGGGAATTAATGAATATGAAGTTGTGTAGGGAAATAATATACATGGAACAATTATCTTAATCGATTTATTCTTTATATGTGATTTTTATTTCCAGAATAGAGTGAAATTGATGTAAAATTGAAATATGCCTCGAAGATATCGATCAATAATTATGGCAATAGTAATGATTATATTTATTAATGGAAAAACATGATACTGATTGAGCAGTACTTAATATATAATTTTGTTTATTTTTATGATAAATTATTTAAAAGTTATATCGGTCACTCTCTTATTATATAATATATATTTTCATAGTAAAATGTATTAATTAATATATTTATATGTTATTTGATAATATGTACACACAAGTGTCATTTTTTGTATAATGTGTATATATAAATAAAGAATAATATATTAATTAAAACAATATGCATTTATAAAGCTGATTTGTAAGCAAGTCCTACTTTAGAACAAAATTTATTTTCATATTAAATATTTTATAACCAATTTTACTTCTAAATATATTGTATCTTGTCTTTCTGTTAAAGTTTTTATTATTAGATAAACGTGAGAATTGTCAAGTTGAATTAGTAAACAGGAATAAAAAAAAGAGGAATCATAAATACACATTCATGTATGAATACATGAGATAAAGATTTATATATGTTTATATTATTTTTCTTATTATGCAACATACTTATGTATCATACTATACTCGGTATGTCGAAAATGTATTTAAAACATTCCAAGTATAAAAATAAATATTTCATATACATAAAATTCGTTGATCTTGAAAGAAGAACGAGGAACAAAACGCAAAGAAGCAGCAATAAAACAAATAAATTAAAAAATTTAATTTGTAACTATCTCTTGTGACAATTAACGAATATCATATTATATCAAAATCGAAGTATCCACAATCGGGCATGAAAAGACAAGAGATCAAAATTAAGAATTAATCAAAAATTCATAGGAAGACATTTGCTATCTGGTTCCTTATCCTGCCACATTTCCAAAAGGAAACGCGTGACGCACTTTTACGTATGGCTATCGGTAGAATGTGACACAGTACGTAAGATGTTTCTCAGTGTGTGTGAGTCATACGGCAAAAATATATACAATTGCTAAATTTGGTTGTAGATTCCTATACAATGATAAAAATTGCGTTCTTTTTGGCAGAAGCAATTTGATTAGGAGTATCCTTCGAGCGTAAACGTGCCAGTATCGCTCAAATGCACCAAGGATCGCATTAGGTAAGAGTTCATATCGAATGCATCTGCAATGATAGCATTAGGGAAGGAAAATACCAGGACGAGGGAAAGAGGGAAGAGATACAGTTTGGCTATTAAACTGTCAATTTTCATGGACTTTCGTGCATTTACATTCGTCCGGCATGGCTACGATTTTGGAAGCATGCTGCGTTTTTTGGTTAGTTTTTGGTTAATTTTCTGCTAGCAGACGAGCATGCCTCAGTGCTACTTATTTCTTGATATAGTCGATCACGAGTTTCGTTGACGGAACGGTGAACGTGCGAGAAGTTGCCTGATTAAATCTCTGCCTATTTAAATTAAAAGTGTGCCTTATTGTATAAGAAAATGAAAATAAAAACGGTAACGATTTTCCTTATTTTTCTATTATGATATCTTTGAATTTTATTTTGAACTTTTGATTCTCTTGGGTTTGCATGATTTACGCATTGTTCGCTTCGAAAGAAGGAAGGCTTGATGATACTCAATGAGATTGAGTTGAACAATGGAAGAGGATGACGAAGAAGTTTCTCTTACATGCATGCAACAACAGAAACATAGTGTTCCTGAGCCAAGTATATATCGTTCGGCACAAAACAGTTCAAATCAAGGATCAGAACAAACATTGTACCAAAGTGTTCGTAATACTTTATACGAGGATGCTATAAGTATGAATAGTATGCGTAGTGCTGTTTCCTTGGATAATCTTCCGACACATACAGATGACTCATCTAGTGTAAATGATATGAATGAAACTATTATAGATAGTAACTGCACAGATACAAGAAATAATGTACACGAATCAAGATTGGTAAGAATCAATTCTTTGATATTTCATAGTTTATGTTATGAAATACTACCATGAATTATATTAAAATAAAATGCTATTTTATATGTATTATGATGTATGTATGATAAAGCAATATCTTCATATATTTCAGCTTTCTCATTCTGGTACAAAATATAGTTTATATTTTCTTGATGAAATTCGTTCAGTTGACTTTGTACTTGTATGGGATGAATATGACGGAGAAGCACAAACCTATGATAGTGTTGAACATAGAAGAGTAAGTCTAACAAATTATTATATAAATAATACACACATACATATATATAGATTTCGTTACTTATAAAATTCATGTCTTTTTATACAGATTTTTATTTACAGATATTTGAAAAGAATTTGGAGAAGGAAGGATTGCAATTAGAATATGAACAAGTAGAACCGAATGGCTTACATTTTATAAAGATTCATGCACCCAGAGAAGTTTTACGACGTTATGCTGAAATATTAAAGCTCAGACTGCCAATGAAAGAGCTACCTGGCTGCCAAATGCCTCAAACAAGTAGCAATATTATTATTAAAGAAGTCAATACATTCATACGACGAATTATGGGCAAGTACTATGTTGACAAGACTATCTTTCCAACGATGAAACAAAATTTTACAGCAGTATACAGTAGAGACAAAGAATATTTATTCGATTTGGATATGCCAAACTTTTTTACATCGGCAACGCGATCCCGTATTGTACAATTTATATTAGACAGAACTAGATTCACAGAAACCAAGGAAGATGATTTTGCATTTGGTATTGAAAGATTGATATCTGATCGCGCATACGTTGCGGCATATCCGCTTCATGATGTAAGTTGTATTTTTTTAAATATGCATTTTGATTTTAAATACTGTTTTAATTAGTGCAAGACTCAAACTTTTGAGAGCTTAATAAATTTCTAAAATTTTTAATATTTTAAAAATTATTTTTTTATGTGTAAGATACTATTAAATTTTTTAAATACAAAAGATTTTGCAAGGGTTTCAAGAATTTGTTATTTTTCAATAATAGAAATTTTTCAATAATGATTATACAAAAAGATTATTATTTTTTTTTTTCGTAAATATGAAAATATTTCGTGTGACATTAAAAATGAGATCAATGCTATTGATATATATTCATGTTTTATTTATATTTTAGGGAAACCTACATACTGCAGACTCAATGCGATATCTCTTGTATACTGAATGGGCCAGTTTAAAAAAATGTCTTCATTATCAGCCCTTGGATTACATTAAAGAATATTTTGGAATAAAGATCGGACTTTACTTCGCCTGGTTGGGATTCTATACTCACATGCTGATTCCAGCTAGTATCGTTGGTCTTCTATGTTTCATATACAGCTGCGCTACTTTGTATTACAACGAACCAAGCGAAGATATTTGTAATGGCAATGGTACCATCGAAATGTGTCCGTTATGTGATTATTTTTGTGGTTATTGGGATCTCAAAGAAACATGTTTACACGCAAGAATTACATACTTGTTCGACAATCCATCGACGGTGTTTTTCTCTATCTTCATGTCATTATGGGGTATGTCGAGAATTTATATATATTATAAAAGATTATAGAAATAGCATAAAAAATTTCCAAAAAATTATTTTTCGATTATTTCAGAAAAAATAAAGAGAATATGAATATAAATAAAGATTGACATACATCAATCAGTAAACATAAATATTTGATCTTTTTAATAACTATCTTTAATTTTTGAAAATTATGGTATAATTATGGTGTAATATATATTTATCGTGGTTTATATTTATGATGTAATTATATTTAGTAATTATATTTATGTAATTATAGAAAATGAAATTTAGATATCTTAATATTATTAATGATAGAATATCTTCTCTCATAACACATAGAGTAAAAATGAAAACTTTTATAATATATAAAGAAGACTTTTATAATATATAAAGAAAAGAGAGCCTATCTCAAAATTCAATTATTGTGAATATACACTAGTAATCATGTTCCTATTTAATTGGAGATTTCACTAAATATAGAAAAATATTTTCGTTTGCTACCATATTAATTGGCACTGGTATGTTTCTTGATTAATTTTATTAGCGTAGCTATTACTTTGTAGCCAAAAACTATTTTTATATTCTTGGCCAATAATTTATTAACTTATCTGATGAATTACGAAATTATGGCACACATGGCAACATATATAGTTTTATATATTACTGCAATATTATCATCATTTTTCATAATATTATTATCATTTTCAGCCACATTGTTCCTCGAATTATGGAAAAAATATTCTGCTGAAATAACTCATAGGTGGGACTTGACTGGTTTAGATACTCAAGAGGAATATCCTAGGCCGCAGTACTTAGCACGGCTTGCACATATAAAAAAAAAGTCTATCAATATCATCACAAATACAGAAGAACCAAAAGTGCCATATTGGAAGATGAGAGTGCCTGCCACAATTCTTAGTTTCTCAGTTGTTTTACTTTTGGTATGTCTTAAATTATTTTTCATTGAGATTAAATAAAATATTTCATAACAAATTACTCAAGAAAAATATAGTATCGAAACATTGTAAATAGATGGATTTAAATGATAATAATTGCAAAAAGTGTTTAACTATCATTGTGTTTGACTATCATTCTTAATTTTAATAGTGTATTATCTAATAGTGTATATATTTTAAGATACTATTGGATCTATATTTTAGAATAGCTCACCTCCATTAGCAAAACAAATTATAACCATATATTATAATTTCATAGATAGTTGTAGCTATGGCCGCCGTACTTGGCGTAGTCCTATATAGAATGTCTGTTTTAACAGCATTAAGTGTTTATGGACATCCTATGGTAACTAGTTATGCCATATTGTTTACTACTGCTACTGCTGCAAGCATTAATCTCTGTTGTATCATTTTGTTCAACTGGTTGTACGTCTGGCTGGCGGAATATTTAACAGAGGTAATTTTACAGAGACTTATTAGAATCGAATTGTTTTTTTATATTATATTTGTAATTCATAATTAATTCCAATAATTAATTATATAGTCAATCATTAATTAATAATTTTTTTAAAAAAGTTATGATCTTAATTAAAACTTGCAAAAAAATGGGAAATAATTTAAGTAATTCCGAATATAAAGTTTTGCAATATTCTAATATTTCCTCTAATGAAAATTTAATATTATTTCCAGATCGAATTGCTTCGTACTCAGACCGAGTTTGACGATAGCTTAACTTTAAAAATTTATTTGTTGGAATTTGTGAATTACTATGCTTCCATATTTTACATAGCATTTTTCAAAGGAAAGTTTGTTGGCTATCCGGGAAAATACAACCGCTTTTTCAATTTTCGACAAGAGGAATGCGGACCGGGCGGTTGTCTCTTAGAGCTATGTATTCAATTGAGCATTATTATGATTGGAAAACAAGCCATGAATACTATATTGGAAATGCTTTTTCCGCTATTTTATAAATGGATGAACACTTTAAAAGTTCATGTAGGTATGAAAAAATTGTCGGATCACGATAAGAGATATTCATCTAGGAAACACTTGCAATGGGTTCGAGATTACAAATTAGTTCAGTGGGGACCTAGAAGTCTCTTTCCTGAATACTTAGAAATGGGTAAATAATATATCATATAAATATTATATTAATAATGAAACAATTTATTTCTATGATTCTTTGTAAATCATAAATAATTAATTATAGTTTAGAAAGAAACAACACATATATTTTTTTTCTACAAATATATAATTTTTATATAACATAATATTATGCAGAATGTAGCTAAGAATGTTATGTGGTTCATTTATCCTTTTGTAGTGTTACAATATGGATTCGTTACGATCTTTGTTGCTGCTTTTCCATTGGCACCATTTTTTGCATTATTGAACAATGTTTTTGAAATGAGATTGGATGCAAAGAAGTTATTGACCATGTATAGAAGACCAGTTGGACAACGAGTCAGAGATATAGGCATATGGTACCGCATTCTCGATTCCATTTCCAAATTATCTGTTGTCACTAATGTAAGTGATTTCTCTTTCACATAAATATAATTCACAAGAATTAGTAGTAGAACTTAAAATTTATTTTTAGTCGAAAGTTCACTTTGGACCTATTGATAAATCTGAATCATCAAAAATAATCATAATCATATTACATAATTAATTCTTTCATTTAATAATTATGTTGAAAATATATTTTACATATGCTTTAAATAGAATATTTTATTTTTCAGGCATTCATCATAGCTTTTACTTCGAATTTCATACCAAGATTAGTTTATCGTATGACAGTTTCCGATAATTATTCGCTAGAAGGTTTTCTCGAACATTCTTTAGCAAAATTCAATACCAGCGATCTTAAAGATGGTACTGAACCAATGACATCGTTGGGACAAACTCCTATCGAAATTTGCCGTTATCCAGATTACAGAGAGTCGCCAGAATCGTCAAACAAATATGATTATACCATCATGTACTGGCATATACTAGCGGCTAAATTAGCTTTTATCGTAGTTTTCGAGGTATGTATCCCTCTCGTCTCCTCTCTCTATCTATCTATCTATCTATCTATATGTCTATCTATCTGTTTGTCTATCTATCTTTTTATATATACATATGATTTCTGTATTTTTATTATTGTAATTATTATTTTTATATATTTTGTAGAATGTTGTAGCGCTTGTGATGATTTTCGTACGATGGTGTATTCCCGATATGAGCCCGAAATTACATGACAAAATACGTCGTGAAGCATACATCACTAATGAAATTATTATACATCAGGAAGCATTGCAAGCTTGCGAGAGACCTGAAATTAATGGCACAGAATCAAGAACTGCACAAACATATGTAATTGCAAATGAAAGTGCCGACAGATGGAATAGAGTTATGAGAAATTCTCTATCAACTTCGGAATTTGATTTGGAGGTCCATGGGAGTCCTATTTCGCCCGCTAATGCAACTCCGCGTATTAGTGCGGCTACGCCTGCGGTCTAATGTCAGGAGAATTAAACAAATAGTCATCCAACAGTCATCCAAGGTGGAATAGATTTTTTGAAAAAATTGGTGTCAAAGATCTGTTATGATCACACATTGTCTCGCAAAGATAGGAAAAATGAGATATATTAATTTCTGCAAATAATTTTTATTAAATTATTTTACTAAATAAAAGAGTCGCTATTTTATAAGCTTGGCGCTTTCTTCAGCTAGGTACTGATTTTCTTTTTTTTAATTTGACCGAATTTTTCTTATTTAAAGCAGAATTTAATAAGAAAATGCATAGCAAACTGTTTGCACCAATTTAACAATATCGTGATTTTTCGCTAGTCGTGCTGTGTAAATTTGAAGATCTGACGAAAAAAGATATTATTTTTGAAAGTATACAGTAAAAGTAACAATTTTAATTGCTTCGAATTCTACAATTGCGACAAATAGAATATTATAATTGCTATGATGGATAAAAGAATTTGCATATTTTGTCAATTTTATTAGAGAATTAAAACAAAATTAAAACAGAATTGATATATTTTGCTATTATCAAAATGAAATTTTTTGATGAATATTATGACATTATAAATCTATCTATGTTATTACCAAATTATATTTTTGACTTTAATGAATTATCTTAGCATTAATATAATATTGTTGAACTGTATATTTTATAAAATTATAAAATTTGCGATATATGAAAGTTATAAAAAATGTTTCTCCGATATCTAATGATTTACTTTTAATGATGATATTATTAATAATCTATAATATTGATCGTCACATATCACAGATTAACATCACAATTTTGTCTGTGAAAATTTATACATTTGATACAAAAATATTAACTGTTTATAAGTATTAATTGTAATTAATTATAATACTACAATTGTATTAACAAATATGTAGCATTTATGAATTATAGATTATTATATCCATTTTATTTATAGTTAAAAATTGATCGATTAAAAATTAATAAAATAATTGATAAAATAATCATTTAAAAGTAAATCATTGGATATATAATCAATATACAATATTAATAGTTTTATGTAATATATAAAGATCTATATTTTATAACTAAATTATAAAACAGAAAGTTATAGAACTTTATATCCTTTATATCCTATATATTTTATACACAAACAATGTTTGATATATGAATTTACTTCATGTAGATTATGTAACTATACGGGTTATTCACTTAAGGGAGGAATCTTTAAGATTTATTTAAGAAACATTATATTGCTATGATAAATGTATACATATAAAAAATTAATATTTTTAGTTCCTTCTAATATATCATTGTTAAATAAGAATTCTGATAAAATTAATTTTGTTGACCTGTCATTCTACTAATAAGGAAATGTGTGCTTTTTACATTTATTAAATTAACTTCTGTAAAATTCACATTTGTTTTCTTTTGTTTTATATAGACATTACAGAAGAGTAATGTGACATTAGATCATTGACCTCAATAAAATCTAAACACCGAGTATATTAAGTAGAGGCACCTTGTGATATTACAGCATAGTGCCGCAGCCGCACCCGTGATGGCACTGTCTATGCCGTACAAAATTTTATGTTGATTTGTGTTCAATATATTTCTTTTTGTGATTAATATTTAAATTGTAAATTACTTCTCGCACAATATTTTGTCGTTATAGAAACTTGCTGATATTGCTTTTCTTGGCATGAAATCTTGTGACATTCACACAAGAAAAACAGAAATTCATCAACATAATAATGGGTATCGTTCATGCTAAGGTATTTATTATTAGATGTTACGGCATAACCTAAAAAACTCATGCGGTCCTACAAATGATATAATTTCTAATAATATACTGACATAAAAATCTTAATTTCTAATCTAAGTTTTTGCGGAAAAATGTTGCTGCACGTTCTTAGACGTGCAACTTGTATTGTCATGAATTCCAGAAATATATCTGAGAATATGTCTTAAATATATGATCATTTTTTTCTTTTTTTTTTTCTTTTTTTCTTTTTAGGAACCCAATAAGCCTTCAAATCTAGGTCGGTTACCCAAAGAAAATGCAACCAGTAATACTGCCAGTAAATTCAATGTATCACAAACAAATACAACAGATGATTTCGTATGTTATAATTTATATACATGATATAATTTGTTTCAATCTATATTTGCAAAATTTATATAAATCTTTAGAAGATATATTGCAATCTGATCTTTTATAGTTAACACGCTTCAACAAAACACCCGAATCATACAAAGAAGAAGGGAAAAAGAAATCTATTAATTTACAGACAGTAAACGTATGTTGACAAAAATTATGTAATTTATAAATTTAATCCACAATAAGAATTATTGAAAATTTCTTCTTGTTACAACAGGCACGAGTTGACAAAGTACATATAGATGGGCTTATGAGAACAAAAGATGACATAATCAAATCACAAGTAATGGATTTATTTAAAGCCAAAAATTTTGAAGATGTTATTATACGAGCTTACAAAGTACGAGAACGGCTAGGTGCTCTGGAATGCTTTAATCATGTTGGAGTTTTCATCGACACTAGTCAAGGTCCTGAAGCCACCCCTGATGGTGTCGAAGTGGGTCTATATAATTAAACATTAATTCGACAAAGAATAAGTAATTTTTTCAAATTTAAATTTCAAATTACAGCAGTTTGCATCGTAACATCATATGAGAAATATGTATTCACATGAAGTATATTAGATTTATATTTATCGTTACAGGTGACATTTACAGTACGTGAAATGAAACGCTTAGCTGGTGGAATTAGTACAATGGTCGGTAATAATGAAGGATCATTAATTATCGGAGCTAGAGCACCAAATTTATTTGGTAGAGCAGAACGTATTCAAATGGAATATTCGCATGGTAACAAAAGTTCGATCAACTTCAATGTTTCTGCTGTCAAACCTTTTCCACAAAGCTTATATAATGCAATGTGAGTCAAAATGTATGTGTGCATTTATATGTAATTTAGTGCTACATTTAGTCTATACATCGTTCAAGCTTGCTTTTTAATTTTTAATTTAACAATTGAATTGACATATTACAGATTAACTGGTACTGTATTTAGTACAATGCATGATTTTCCATGGTCTGGCTTTAAACAAAACGATAAGGGATTACTCTTCGATATGGAATTGAATCCAACAGGCACCTCCAAACATAATATACAATACGAAGCTGCATTTAGAAATGTAACGTGTTCAAAGCAAGCATCCTTTCGTGTCCGGGAACAGTCCGGACCGAACTTAAAATCCGCATTAAGGTATATTTGGACAAAAGATAAAAGAGATTCTCCTATATTTCCTGTCACTGGGAGTCTTATGCGGTTAACAACAGAACTGGCTGGATTAGGTGGCGACGTAGGCTTTTTAAAGAATGAGCTTACTCTACAAAGTAATTGGTCACTGCATGAATGTATAGTAAGTATCTATTTTGAATGTTTGTGTTTGTATATCTTGCAGAAAAATCCGTTTTTTAAAATATTTTATAAATAAAAATTGTCATTATATTTTCCTAATTAACAATCATAAAGTATTAATTGAAAAATACTTTATTTTCTTTATATTCGATAAGAATAGTGTAACAATTAACAAAAATCTTCTTAAATTTTTCTTTCGATCTTTAGACATTCCAGCTGGGCCTTCAATGTGGATTGTTGAATGCAATCAGTAATGACATGAAAATAAGCATCGCTGATCACTTCTTTTTGGGCGGCCCTTTGAATCTTCGAGGATTTGATATGAGAGGATGTGGACCACGTTACGATGGAAACTCTATAGGCGGCGAAATGTATTGGGCAGCTGCTCTTCATGTATACACGCCGCTTCCCTTCAGACCTTGTCGTGATGGTTTTGGGGATTTATTTAGATTACACGGTTTTGTCAATGGCGGAAATCTGTCCAATTTCATCTTTACATACGGTAAGTAAAATAATAATTACATTAGTTACAACGAGTGACATAATACAGAATTTATAGATTATCTTATCGCGTTCTATCGAGATTTATAAACTTTCCCTTAGAAATTGACTTAACTTTTTATCTTAAGAGATTTACTGTAATCCCAGTTATGTTAATAATTTCTTTTCGATACGAAGAACAAGATGTGTTTGAGATTTAGAAGGTGGAAAGTGAAATATGTTTTATTAATCATATAATTGCATGACATTTCTCATTTTTCTAAAATATTTTGATTCTTATGTAGAGTATTATTCAGTCAATACAATTTCTTATAATTATAATTTATTTTAATTAATATATTCATTATATTTTATTAATATATTTAATCAGCATTTATGTACATAAAAATTTTTTTTTAAATTTTTAGATAATCTCTACAAGGAAAATATGAAGATATTTACGGAAAATGTTCGTTGTGCTGTCGGCGGAGGTCTCGCAATGAAATTGGGAAACATTGCTCGGATAGAATTGAATTTAGTTGCACCATTGTTGTTCATGAGGAGCGACGTACTCCAACAATTTCAATTTGGAATTGGCGTACAGTATCTCTGAGCATTTCTTATGTTTCAGTAGTCCATATTATATTATTTCTTGTACGATGCATTTGTCTATAAATGAAAATAAACAGATTAGCTATAAAATGTTGTAGTCTTGATATTCGTGAAATTTGATAGAGATAGAGATGTAATATATTTATGATAAAGTCGAACAGCTGAAGTTTTTTTCTGATTTTCGTCAACTTAATATAGATGGAACGATGATTTTTCGTATTCTATCTGTCTTTGCAAAGAACGCAAATAGTTAATCTCTAACATTTTCTGTGGAAAATAACTTTGTATGAAAAATAAAATAATTAATAAAATAAGATAATAATCTTAGTAACATATTTTAACTTTTTTTCCTTAACGAAACATATACAACTAGATAGAACAAAACGAGATTTAATTTATAAAAGTAAAAAAAGAGAAAAATAGATAAATCATATTCTTAATGATTTTTACGCATGTTCCTTATTTACTTTATTCTGAAATAATTAGAATTCTTTTTAAATTTTTAAATGACATTGGAGTCTATATTATATCTAAAAAATATTAGAAATTTTTAACATTTTATATTCGAAATATAAAATTTGCTGTTTCATTACAAGGATGCATTTATATCATTTAAAAGAACATGAGAGCATAGAGTGATTTAAAAATAGCCTTTTTTTTTATAAATTTTTGATACTACAATGTCTTAAGAATTTTTGTAATCTACAAAAATTCTATCTGATAAAAAAAGAAATTATAGTCGAATAGAACGAACACGATAAATGTGTAACAATTGAAAATTACGCAAGTCAAATTCCAGCAGATCAAAAAAAGATGTTCTTACTTTCCCTATTTGTTATCTTGATCCATAGATAATATGGCATTTAAAAATACTATTATTACTGATAATAACGGTAATAACAGTTGATTGGAAATTCTAGTAATTGTCTAGCAACGAATAATTGAAAAGATCAGAACGTGAGCAACAAAAATGAACCGTTAATATCAGGAAAATTCTAGAATTCTTTATCGTAAAATCATTAAAACATCGTAAAATATTCGAAAATCAAGATTCAAAAAAACTATCAATAAATTATCAAATAATTTATAAATTATCAAGTAATTTCAGATTAAGCGAAAAATTATAATGCGTCTGCCAAAAAATTAAATAATAAATGTTACTATTGCGTTAGAAGAAAATAGGATCCGGTATTTTAGAGCAATATGAAAACGAAATTATTAATAGTGATCGATATGAAAGATTACTATTACTCGGATGATAATAAGGCGATGGAAGAGGTAAGGAAAGAAAATGACAAGAAAGGGAGAAAAAATGACTGGAAAGTTACATGTGACCTTAAATAATCCGATCAAGGCATAAAAGCGTAAGAATAACGAAAAATGATGAAACATGATCGCTGAAATACATCTCGCAATTGTTAATGCGCGTGCATGCAAATATTTATTATTCGTATATCTTATATTTTATCGATATACGGCAATTCTGGACAATATTTTGTCATGCACACAGAAATCAATTGTTCAACGAGTCAGAGATTCTAATGCTACGCCCTAAATTAGTCTTTATTTTCTTTAAATAACTTTAAATTAACTTTAATTTCATCTCCAATAATTTAAAATAGATTTCTTGTTTAAAATAATTTTGAAATTAGTATTTTTGAAACGTACTTTGACGTATTAATGATTATTAATGGTCATAGTTTAAATCTTCTTTCTTCTTCAGTATCCCAATTAATTCATAATATTTATATATTTTTCTCGAGAATTAATGAAACCTAGCCCCAAAATGTAGGATTTCTTTTTTATACTTAGTTTTTTTGTTATTTGTAATCTTATTAAATATAAAAAACACAAGAAAAGAACAGAAAAAGAACAGATATTGTTGTTTTTGTTGTTGTTTCTGTTGTTGTAACATCTGTTTATTATTACATGTGATACATGGGCGTTATTATTTATTGTTATAATAATTTAAATAAGTAAACAAGATTAATTAAAATCAGTTAAGAAGCTTTTCATTCTTCAGTTTTAAAGAATGCTCGTTTTTTGAATATGATCTGAAAATGATATCTTAATCGATTATTACGTATCGATAATGCAAGAACAAAGAGTTTTATTTACTTTTTGGTTTACACATTATCGCTGAAACTTGTATAATATGTACAAATCATATAAACATACATATAAACATTTTTGTAATACGTATAATCATCTCATAGTGTATTTCTCGGTTATTGTATGTCGTATCTGAATTTAAATGCTGAATATCGTGATTCGCAATTTTTAAAATTTCAGATCATTTTAATCAGTCGTTCGTTTTTTTTCTCTGAGGGACCTTATTTTACTAAAATTCCAAGATTCTATATATCGATAAAGAAAGTATGCGCTTGATTGCTTGTCGAGATTCATATCAACGTGAGTAATCTAGAAAATATTAGATATATACATACGTTTGTCAATGTATCTTATAAACAGAGATAATAACATTTGAAATTTCAAGCATTCGAATACTATTTTGCTTCCTTTCCCTTTAATTAATTATTAAATAAATTATTAATTATTAAATTATTATTAACAACATATTATTATTTACTGTATAATATGTAAAAATATATATATTTGATACATTTTTTAATATTAAAATATTTTTAATATTAAATATTAAATAATTTTAATTAAATAAATAATTTTTTAAAAATAATTTTGTATCTGTAACCAAAAAAATATGCAATAAAAATGAATAAAATAAGTGTTTAAAATATATAAGTATTTTTAGGATATTATTATTTCTATTATTACAGTTGAATTCGTGTATTCATTTAAAATCTAGAATTTGTAAAACAGTATAAATCTCATAGAAAAACGATAAATAAGGAGGAAGAAAGAAATAGAGAAGATAGAAAGACAGAAAGAAATAGAGAAACAAGGAAGAATAGTGAAGAAACAAATAGAATATATTGCACAACTACATTTCGATAGATATATTTCATTTGAAAAACAAATTCCGTTAACATTTAGGAAAGCAATTCTGTTTAAGATCAGATACAAACATATATTTCATCTTATTGTTAAAAATAAATAAAGCAGATAATTACGATAAGATAAGACAATGGGTTTTTATAGAATCTCTTCCGATAGATAATTATTTGTTTAACTTTAACTTATCTTGACAGAATTTTTAATTCAAAGATAATAACTGTATTCGATTCGTTTTGTTATGAAATATCTTCTGGAAATTTTAAATAATCTTGGGAAGATATGTGAATCTAACTTTAACAATAAAAGTAATGTCTTTTATTATTGAAAAAATATATATATATATTTTTATATTAAATGTCTATTAAATATGTTCATAATTTACATTAATTTTATTATATTCATTTAAACACTTCTCGCATTTTTATATCTTATATGTAATATATTATAGATATAAATTATTTGAAAATATTCAAAAAATATGCCGCGCATGCGATCAATAGATATTTTTTCTTCCTCAATTTCTTTTCTTTTCGATTATATATCTTTTTAAGAACATATACGACTTTATCGATATCTCTAAACATATTTCTATACATTTGATATAGTCTTCTATTTTCTATATTATTTCTTAATACATGGTTAAAGATACATGCGCTGTGCGTTACTGCGCAGGTTCTTTTTCTCTGAAGTTATACAAGGCGCATCATTTTCTGACTGATTTTCTGAAAATGGCTGCTTAAGGTATCTGTGAGAATGTCTGCTGCAAAAATGAGCCAGTTTACGAAGAACGAAATTGTTGCGAAATCAACACGGAAATCAAAATATTTAGAGAACGATCAATTGTGCAATAAATATATATCTACGAATATATCTACGAAAAAAGATCTATTGATATATTGTAAGTAATATCTGCCTTTTGTTATTACCTTGTGTTATTATTTGCGCAAAAATGTATTCCTCGTTAGCGTACATGTGTGTATGTCACGTGTTATATGTTACAATTCATTGCATGTGTACAATATATTCGTCAAAACAAGATTTCTATGTAATCCATTAATGACTTGAAACATTGAACATAATGCAACATAATACTACATAATGCAATGGATGACTATGGATGACTAATGATGAAATATAAAATGTATTTATAACATCAATCGGCTAATTTAATTTTTTCAGTAGAAAATAATAGCATGATATATATTCATACCTGCGATGGATTTATATATAAATAATTATATATAAATTATCTTCTTGATTGCTTTAATATAGATCTTTAATGTAGATTGATATTCCTTATATTCATTTATCATATAACTTGCTTGTTATGTCAAATCATGTATGCAAAGCATGCTTAGAAAAATATATAAAGAATATACATAAAATATTTAAAGAAAATCACGTCTATAAATCACGTTCTGTATATACATGTATATGCATGTATATATAGAATATATGTAATATATATAGTATATATGAGAGAAAGAGAGAGAGAGAGATCATATGTGCATGTGTAGAAATTCAGAAAGCGTATTTATTAATTATTTATGAATTACAATTTTGCCATATAAATATTGCCAAAAAATGGGTTTCTTGATATGTAAAATATGCTTCCTGATATGTAAAATATGTTTCACAATATTATCTTCATAATATTGCGCGTTATCGAATACATTTTGAAACTTATTGGTATTGAAAATATATAATTTATATTACACATATCATAGATTTTTAGCATTATTTGTATATTTTCCAAAATTTTGATATTTTCTTATTTTATTATCTGTTCTATTCTGTTCTTATCAATAAAATATAAAAATAATCATTTAACGTTGAAAAGTATAATAGTATTCAATATAATATTCAATAGATGTAATGCCATTTGTGTTGCACATATTTTATATTGCTGTTCTCGAAATGAATAGTAATATGTAACATTTAAACTCTAATGAAAAAGAAAAGAAACAAAAATTGTAACAAATTATAAAAAATATTAATGTAATCTAAATGGAAAGTCACTTTAAACTATGACCGTTAATATAGGAAAGCACGTTTCAAAAATACTAATCTCAAAATTATTTTAAACAAGAAATCTATTTTAAATTATTGAAGACAAAACAGTTATTTAAAATAAAGGAAACCAATTTAGGGCATTAGAATCTCTAACTCTGTTGAACAATTGATTCCTGCGTGCATAATGAAATATCCAGAATTTTCATATACTTGTTTACTCGTATACTCGATAAAATTGAGTTAATAAAGAATGTTTTAAAGATATTTTTTAATGTTGGAGAATCTAAATATGCTTGCATGCTCGTTTGAATGACATTTTTTGTAATTTTTGTGATAGAATTAGTATTTCTTGTAAGAAATTACAAATATCCCAATTAATATAAAATCTATAATTTCTATATAAAATATATTTCAAAATGCATCATTTCATATAGATATTTTACTATTATAATTTCCAAAGTTATATAAATATAAATAAATATAATAAATGCATATAATATATATTTTAATATACATTTATTTTTTTCAGTATATAGAGTTTTTATAAGAACATACAGAAGTAGTAGCAACATTCCAATTTGTTGAAACATGCCAGGAATTCCTTTGCACCATTTTGCACCATCACTAAATATATCTAGTGAATTCACCCCATGTTCATCAACTTCCCCTTCCTGTAAATCTAATATACATCCGACAAAGTATATGGAGACACCATCTAAAGCCGCAATGCAAGGGGTATGTTCGACGAATGTTTTATGTGGGGAGGATAATGAGATATCACTAAAATGTCAGAAAAAAAAGAGTTTAATCCAAAATGTTTGGAATAACATCGGTGAGAATCTAGTAAGAAAATCAAATATGATTTTGTCTAAAATGAGTAATCCGCTATCTGTTAAGATTATGAATAATGATATAATAGATACCAAATTTTTTGAAAATCCGATGGAGCATAAAAAACAATCCATTGACAAACCATATGATTATAAGATACAAGAGAAAAAATCAGACATAATGAGTATGGCTGATAAAGATTTGCAATCTCTTGATACATCGAAGTCTTTTTTAATAGATCACGAAGGGCTTTGGGTTTATTATGATAGTAAAGATTACCAGATTGATGAAATTAAAAATATAGAAAATTCAACAGAAACTATGGGCTCTAATAATACATCTAAAAACAACAATACAATGGAATCTCATACATTATGTATTCGTGAAGTGAAAGAATCAAATAATACTGATAATTCTTGTCCTATGAATGTTGAATATACAAATAGCGATAAAGAAATATTGGAAAAGAATAAAGGAAAAATATTTCATTATAACATTGACACTAACGAAGGTACATCTATGAACGCCGAATCTATTTGTATAGTTTCTGAATCAGATGTTCCACAGCTTGTAATGGATTTTACAGAAGAAATACCGGCACGGTCCAATCCATACCAATCTGATACGTGTCAAAAAGTATGGAAAAGCAATCCATTTAGATTGGTACATATAGATTCAGAAATAGTTGCAAAGCGCTCAAAACTGGATATTGGTGGGAAATTTAGAGCTTCTGATGTAAGTCAGACTAGTCATCACAAGCAGCATATCAATCATGATGATCTCGATATAAAGATTCAGGACGATCATGAGATCTGCCAAAATGTCGAAGATTATTATACAATACAAAATAATACTTCATTAAGTCCTTCTGATTTACATGATGCAGATCACTTCGATGTTACGGATGATGCTCAAGCCATTAAATGTACAGTTACCTCTAGATTATCACATTCGTTTAATTTTTTGTCTATGAAAGACGAATTATGCATACAGAAAAAGATAGAACAAGAAACAGCGAAATTTCCTATTCGAGAAGATTCAAGTAATGATTCTTCAATTATGTCTGAAGAATCTGAAGAATCTGAAGATTCAGAGAGCCAAACATCTTCGCAAGACGTCTCGTGTAAAAATTTCGTACTCCAATCACGGTCGTTGTCAGATAGTTCTATCGATTCGGAAGATAGCTTCTGCATACTTTTCGAAGATGAATCAAAAGTGGGAAGCACAATTGACAGCGATGAATCGGATTTTACTGATCAAAATAGCGAGGATGATTTAGTTATTGACATGATTAACGAAGACGATGAAAACAGTGAAAAATCAACGCAAGCGAAAAAGGTATTAAAAAAAAGAATTCTTGATATCTGTATTATTAATTATATAATATAATTAATAATATGATATTGTATTATGAATTATCTTGGATTATGTCATTAAAAATAAGAAAATTACAGTAAAATAATAAATTTATAACTATGAGATCAGAAATTAGATAAATGAGAGTGAGAGAGACGAATTGTTTATAATTAATATAAAAATAACAGTAATATAAAAATTACATATAAACATATAAATTTTGAAAATATTATTTATAATATTATATTATTATAGATATGCATTACAAGGATGTTCTATATCTTTGCTTGCATTTAATACAATATTTTTTCTCTTTTATTATAAATATTATAATGTAAAATGATTGACATAATTATCGAGAATTTTTAATTGTTTTTTTATTGATGCAATTATACAATATTAAACATAAAAATCTAATATCACACAATGCGCGCGCACGCACACACTCTACATAAACTGTGATATAGTATAGATAAAAATTAAATATAGAAAATTTTATAACCCGAAATTTTATTTCAGGTGAAATTTAACCCGATTCCAGTTGTACACGTTATGATAAAATGGAATTACGCATACCGTGCAGCTCGAAAAGGTCCATGGGAAGAAATGGCACGAGATAATGAAAGATTTCGAGGACGCATAAATTCTGTCGCGGCCATTCTTAATCCAATTTTAACAAATCTACATCGCTCACAAATTTGGCAAGAGCGATTCACTTTTCAAGAATAACTTTTGTCTTTTTACGGCGTAAAGTAATTTACAGACGAAGAGAAAGTTTATATTACGTATCGTATTTAGGATAGGTATGATTGATATCTTTAATAAAAAGTAAATGATAAAATAACAAATGGCTGTGAACAATAGTGTACAACAATAATTAATTTCGTTTTTAATATGAAGATAATATTTCTATTTCATCATTGAATCGCATTATCTGCGACATAGGATATTTCTATCCGAATGTAATTGTTAAATATGATGGATTTTCGACGCCTCAGATTGATGGAAAAAGAAGTAAAAGACTCTTTATTCTTCTTTACAAAGATATAACGCAAAGATATCTCGAGGTTAGCTGACTCCACAAACTTCGCCGTTCACGATTCTACAATTGCTCGACTACTCTGATATCGTTACTACTCTCGCTCTGTTCTCACATTCTCTGTCTGCTGTCTATCTGCTGTTACTCTTTGTTACTCTCTTGCGTTCCCGCACTCTCTCTGCTACTCTCTGTCTCGTTCCTGCTGCCATCGTCCTTTATATAAATGTGGTGCTATATTCCAGAGTTGTCGGTCAATCGCTACATATCATTATACAGTCTGAATTACATCGTCCTGCGAGCGTCAACAGTTTCTTCCGGTTGTTCTTTGTTGGACGCGACATATCCAGACGTGCATGTCGTGCATCGGCTTTGCCGATTACAAGCTTTTGATACATGCTGCCACCGATAATCTTTTTCTTCTATCCTACACATATATATGTAATAGAATTAATTAATTTTATCTTCTCAAATTGTATTTTTTACATTTGGACGTAAAATTTATGTAAGTTATTGAATAATATAATATCCATAATAATAGATATTCGTATACAAATATTTATGCATTTTTCATATCCTCGGACAAACGAAAACAGATAATATAAATTCCATTCCAATTATTCCTTTTACACACAGTTAAAATATTCACACACAGTTAAAACGTTCACATACAGTTGTGACATACATAAGAAATGCAAGCATGCTGATAGCAATCTCATTCACAAACCGTGTAGATTTGTCAGATGCGTAGTGGGGTAACATCCTTTTGCACATGTCATTCACTCGCACATCGCAGCGCCTTATTTAAGTGATCCGCTCATATCAGAAACTCAACTGCGACAATATATTACTTCGGTTCTGGTAACTGAGCAATACGCAATGCATCCGCAGTTCTCGTTGGATGTAAATGCACTACTGCGCCGGAAGATCCACGAAAAATTCTCCATTGGGACTATCGGAATTTGGGCTATTGTATTAACGCTAAATAATGGTGCACAAATAAATATGTGTGTGATGTATTTCGTGTGACGATTGTAAGTTAATTTCGTGATGTGCAAATCCATTATATTTGATCACGTATTCACAGTGATCAAAGAGACTGGGAAATGTGTTATGACGAAGTTGTAAATAGCAAAAATAGCAAAAATTAAAATGAAGTGAATATTAATTCCCTGTAATTTATCCAAAATTTAATTTCATGCATTATTCCTAATTTCTTTACTTTCTTTACTCGATTAAATTAATAAGAAATTTTTGTGTGTCAATAATAATTAAAAATAATTTAAATCATGATATATCAATCTGTTCAATCTCATAAATTTTGTCTTGCAATTGTTATTCTATAAATTTGCACTTATTCCTAAATTGCAACTAGACATTGAATAATGTTTATATTATAGATTTTGTTATAAAAACAATAGCAAACGAATTATCATTATATAGCTTTTTGATTTGCATTCAAGGAAATAAATTGTGATAAAATCAATACATAAATTTGAATGCGTGAAATTGTCAATCACGAACGTAGCATTGCACCGTAGCATTTTTCGAAAAGCTGATTCGGAAAAGAGAGATACGTCATCTCTCAGGAATAATGTGACAACAGCGTTGTTTTCACAACTGTTCCCGACAGTATATAATTGACGAATCGTGCAAGCCGTTGCCAATGTGCAAAGTATCATCGACGATGAAGATACTCCTCGTATATTTTCTCATTTGGGGATTGGTGAGTGGCGAGGAGATCAACCCGGAACAGTTGCTTGCCAACACCTTGGCCGATTCGACTGGTACGAGCATTATTCTTGACAATCTATTACCAAACCAGAAGGCGTTCGTTAGCTCTTCCAGCAACGCATTTGCGAACAGTCAGGCAAACAGTGACTTTGGCTTCGAAGGATATCAGGCAAGATCTCAAGCGCGGTCGTTGGCAGAGTCTCTGAGCGGATTCGAACATGGAGATCTCTCCCAGATGAATGCTAACGCACAAGCAACATCTTCAACGGGACTATTCAAGGAGAATGGCATTGCTTCTACAAATATGGATTCTCTGATGGCAGATTCCCTATCCAAGATTCAAGCTATGCCTGTGGCGGAATTGGACACGAATCCTGGATCTCTGAGGAAGAAATCTTTCATGAGGAGCTACTCTTCATCTTCTTCTTCGTCTTCGTCTTCATCTTCATCTTCGTCCTCGTCTTCGTCTTCATCTTCGTCTTCGTCTTCGTTGCAGAATGGATCTTTAAAAGCAGGAACTTCGAGCGATGCAAAATCTTATTCCAGCGCTGAATCGTCCTCAAACGCGTCATCCTCCTCAAAAAGTAAGATTGACGTTTCGGCAAAAGCTATCGCCAAAGCGGAGGCCGAAGCAGAGGCCGCTTCAAAGGCAGCGGTAGCCGCTCAGGCAGAAGCTGAGGCTCAGGCCAAAGCAGCCGCTCGCGCTGAAGCGGAAGCTAGCGCAGCAACCGCTGCGGAGGCCCGAGCGGAAGCGAAGGCAGAGGCGGAGGCTGAAGCTCGAGCGCAGGCGGAAGCGCGCGCGGCAGCATCCGCGAAAGCCGAGGCTAAAGCTAAAGCCGAAGCGTCGATGAAGGCTGAAGCGAAAGCAAAGGCCGAGGCAAAAGCGAAAGCCGAGGCTGAAGCGCGAGCCGAGGCGGAGGCGCGAGCTGCGGCGTCCGCACGTGCCGAAGCCGAAGCACGAGCACAGGCGAGAGCCGAAGCGGAAGTCTCCGCGCGAGCGGAAGCGAAAGCGCGAGCGGAAGCAGAGGCGCGCGCTAAAGCAGAAGCACGCGCAGAGGCCTCGGCGCAAGCTGAAGCCAAAGCAAAGGCCGAAGTCAGGGCAAAGACCGAAGCCGCGGCTGTGGCCAAACTAGCTGCGCAAACCAAAACGGTGGCCGAAGCGTATACTGAAGCAGTGGCTAAAGCCGAAATATCTGCTAAGAAGACCGCAATAGCGAGCATAGCCACAACGAATGCAGCGAAAGCCATCAAGATAGCATCATCCGCTCAAGATGAGGCGGCCATAAAGGCGTCCATCGCTGAGGAAGCGGCCGCTGCAGCCGCCGTTGCAACTGGCGAAGCTAACGCCGCTGCAGCCGCGGTCCAGGCAGCTCTCATGTTAACTTTGATGATCTCTCAATCCGCGGATCTCACTCAAAAGGCAGCTGCCTCTTACGCGCTGGAACTCGTGAAGGCAGCTACAGCTAGCAAGGCCGCTATCGAGTTTGTTCGGCTCAAAGCGCTTAGAGCCGAGGAAATAGTCGCTGTAGCGATTGCCATTGCTAAAGCAGCGATGTCCAAACACGCAGCGAGTGAAAAGAAAACCGAACAACTAGTCACGTACGAAGAAATAACTATGGAAGCTAACACAAAGGCCGCCGTGGCGCAGGCAATTGCTCTGGAGTACGCAAAATTGTTTTCCCGTGAAATGGAAGAAGCGGCTAGGACGCGTGCTGCCGCATCCGCTCTAATAGATTCCAAAACTGCGGAGTTGGAATCAATTACGGCCGCACAGATAAACTATCTTGATGTTGAGAGAGACGGTATCGTCGTAGGTCTCGGCATCATACCAGAATGGCTGATCAAATCCATTGAAGTGAAAGCGAAGCATTGATCCGCTGTACATCAGGAATAACGTCAAGATTGGTAATAGCGGCGATATCTCTACAATCATATTTGTCATTGTTATAAGGAAAATTGATAAATGGCAGAATATGGAATAATAAAAAATGGGATAATAAAAGAAATGGGATAATAAAAGAAAATTTTATTTTAAATATGTAACTGTATAAATACAATCTTGCAACAGATCACCGTCCATCAATTTCTTGTGTTTGTGTTATTTCTCCTTGTATTCCGTCTGCTTTGCGTGTCATTAACAAGTTATTTACGTTATTTTAATGTAATAATAACATACCTCGTATAAACGTATAGAGAAAAGAATTATCGGAATCATACTACTTAAAATATTACGTTACATTATAGATTAAATATATTTCAGATAATTTAACATATTTTCTTAATAGAAATGGAACAATAAAATAAATAAAATAAATGGAGTTTGATACAAACAATGCATATAAAAATATTTTATTTAAATAAATCAAGAATTGAATCTTTTTTTCCGGCATTTGGAAATCAAATTGTATCAATTAAAAATTTTGCTCTGTTATTTGTTTACATATATGTCGATTTATTTAATAATAATAAAAAGTAAAAGTTCTCAAAATTTAAGATTTTCGTACTATTGGTTATTGCGATTGCATATTGCTTCCAGATTGAAATCGCATTTTTCATTATTTCAGTTCCGATATTTCGTGAATATTTTCATTTACTTTTCTAAAAAGAAAGTAATTCGATGTCTAATGAAGTGATATTTAGATGAGAAATTTATTGCATTGAAATTTAAATAAAACGTTGGAGACAAAGTGCTAAAAAATGCAACTTTAATCCGAAAGCCAAATCTAATTGGAACTTTTATTAAGATAATTTAAAATAAGCAAAAATGACATTAATATGTCATAATCGTAATATATTACAAATAAAATATCGGAATATCTAGTATGAAATGATACACTTTTATGGAAAATATTTCATACGAAATCTGTTTGGTTCTGCCAAGAATGCTAGTCTGTTAATTGTAAGTGAACATATTAAGATCACGATAAGGTAATTTATTGAAGTGAGAATTTATATTTTTAATGATATATTCTTGTAACTGATATTAAAATATTTTCGAAACATTAATGATAAACGTTTTTTCAATGAAACGTTTTTTCTAAATGTCCAAAGTTTAACTACTACTGACATTATCAATGTACCATCCATAAGAAAGTTATTAAAAATTAACAAAATATCGACCATTTTTTTGCAAGAAAAATCTTACAAATGAACAAGAAGATATCTTAGAAAGAAGAGACCGAATCTTAGAGAATTTTACGATTTCATTCAATATGAGAAAATTTTATATAAGGTGAAACTATGATTTTTTACTTTGTAATATTGCTGATTATTTAGCTAAAAGAATCTTGAAATAATTGAAAATATTTTGAGTAATGAAATGAAATAATGAAATTAAAAGAAATTCGATCTGGAAATAAAAATGGAATCAAATGAAGAAAATTTCATGTGAAAATAACACGAATTAGAAACAATGAAATTTAGAATTGTGCAGCTAATGATTGTGTATTCTTTTAAAACCAAGTAGATCTCATGCTAATCTTTCATATCATCAAGTTAATTTTTATAAAATCTCTGAAATCTTATTATCATTAGTGGCGTCAACGAGTTTTTTAGATTTTGTTTCATCTTGAATCAGTTTTGGAATGATCAATAGTTGTATTAACAATTAGATTAATCCGATATTAGTTAGATTTTAAAGACTAACAACTTTATGAGAAGTTCTTATCGAAAAAGTCATATCATCATCAGCTTGTGAATTCGGCATTTGTTTTTACTTTTTTCTAAGAAAGCAATTTTCTAGATATACTAAAACCAAATTTTTGATATATCGACATGTATAATATTTGAATTATAACATATACAACTTGACACAATCTAAGATTTGCGTATCAATTGACATAAATATCTGATTTTTTTATTGTTACCTTCACTTACTATCGCAAACGTTTCTAGCATCAAGAAGTGAATGACAATATTTCAGAATCTTGGAAATATCAAATTTAGTCGGTTTTTCGTCTTAAAGTTTCTCATGGAATATACGCAATAAAAGTGGAAATATTTTATATATGATGCTATAATATGAAAAGACTCAAGAGCTATCGACGGAATCTATTTAAGGATCGATTGCTTCAGCTGTCATGAAGATGCATGCTTCTGCTCAACTGAACAGTTCACGTGCGGTGAACACGGTTTATATCTCTTCGTTCCTTATTCATGAACTGATACAAGATTGCGTGTTTTGCGTGATTCTTGATATTTACTGCTGTATGTTCATTCACATTCTCTCTAGATTGAAAGATAAATAAATGAAAGTCGAGACAGTTAGCAATATGTATTGCTAACTGTCTAACTAAATATCGCGATAATACAACAGCAAAGTAATATGACACTTGTTTGGTTTAATTTCTTATACAGTGGAATGCAATAAATAAAATAATTATTCGTATTCAACAGACACGTCTTAAATTATTGGAGTTGACAACAATATAACAACGTCTGTATATAACAACGTCATCATATAAAACGTCATCATATAAAAAATCTTTGATTTCTAGTTACATTTTTGATTAAATACACAGATATGCAGATTGAATGGAGATGGACAGGAAATTCTATTGCAAGAATTCTGCATATATATCATTTGGAGATCGCATTCTAAGGCAATAATGCGAGGAAACTCATAAAAGAATATTTCATGCGGCGCGAGTTTCGTATAGCAATTTGTAAGACTGTGATTACCAGGAGACCTGTTGACGAGCGCGTAATTTTAAACACACAGCAACGGATTTCGTTAATCAAATCAACGCTGATCAAAGCAATCGATATCGAACCACAAACATAGGTACACCTAAGTAAACCTCCGGTAACGGAGGTAAGGCACTCGACATCCTGAAATAATATTTTCGAGCATCGGAAGCAGCAGTTTGGAGACTCGCGCGCGATTAGTGTTGTGACAACTGCTGGCGACGAGTATATAATCCTGAGTGCGATAGCGTCGGGTATCAATCCGCGAAGAAGTCTCGTCGAAAATGAAGATCCCAGCGATAATCGCAACGTCTCTCCTTCTCTGGGGTGTCGCCGGCGCGAACGGGCCGCGCATATTAGGCAAATCGGCGTCCGCTTCCGCTTCGGCCGAGGCATCAGCCAGCAGCATCGGCTGGAGAAGAGCCAGCAGTGGCGCATATTCCGACGCCAGTGCCTCCGCCAAGGCCGGCAGCAATAACATCCTCAGCCGCGTGGGAGCTTCGAGGACAGCCGCGACGATGGTTGCATCCGCCGCGATGGAGACCAAGGCCGGCCTGCGCGCAGGCAAAGCGACTGCCGAAGAGCAGCGTGAAGCGTTGCAGCTGCTCGCCGATTCCGCCGACAAGAACGCCGAGGCGCGTATCCTTGCTGACGACGCGGCCGTTCTGGTTCAAGGGGCTGCCGAGGCGCAATCAGTCGCCGCTGCGAAGACCGTCGCGGTCGAAGAGACGTCGGCTTCGTTGAGTGCAGCCGCTGTCGAGGCGGAGGTGTCTGCTGCCGCGTCCAAGATGTCCGCTGGCCAAGCTCTTCAAGCCGCGCAAACTGCCGCCTCTGCTCTCAGGACCTCCGCCAGCAGTGCTCTGACCAGCTTGAAATTAGCACGTATCCAGGGCGCGGCGTCCACCAACGCCGCTGTACAGATGGAGACGGCCCTAGACACCACCCGCGAGGCCGAGATCGCTGCCAGGAAGGCTATGGCAGCGGAGAACGCGGCCTCTGAAGCCGCGGCTATCGCTGCCGCGAAACAATCAGAGGCCAGAGATGCCGGCGCCGAGGCGAAAGCCGCCATGGCCGCGCTCATCGCGGCTCAAAGAAATCTCGTGCAAGCCAAGGCCAGGGCAGCACTGTCCAACGAGGAAGCCTCATTGGATTCCAAGTCCAGGGCGGCTGATGCCAAACTGAACGCCATTGCACAGGCGGCCTCCAAATCCAGCAGCCGCAAGGAGGAACTCATCGAGATCGGGGCACAGTTCGGCAAGGCCAGCGGCGAGATAATCGCCACCGGCACGCGCTCCAATGGCGGCAAAGGCGCTATCGCCACTGCCGAGGCCAAGAGCAGCGCGTCCGCTAGCGACATCAAAAAGGGACATGGGAAATGGGTATCGAAGGGCAAGGGATGGTCGTCCTATAAGACGGACAGCGACATCAGCAACTTCATCATCGGTGGACACAAACATGGTGGTTTCTCGGATGTCTCAGCGACCGCAAACGCGGAAGCGGACAGTGCCGCTGGTCTTCTGCTGTGAAAAACGCGCGTCCCCGCGGAACGCGTCGGTTTCTTCAGTCAAGTCAGCGTTAGCGGAGAATAACACGGGTCTTGATTAATGCGATTAATTGTCCTAGATTAGAACACCAGTAGAAACTGAAAAATAAAAGCAACAGAAAAAAGAAGCAGCGATTTGGAATTCACACACGGAATGTAATAATAAAAATACATTGTTATTGCAGATCTTCGAATTTTTCTTTGTCACGCCTCACGCATCCCAATTGATTCAAATGCGTTAAAATGAGTTAGTGAAATCAGGATTGATATCGATACATCCCGGAAATCCTAAAATTATAAACGTAGGAGGGAATGTATAATAGAAATTCAAGAATTCGTGTCAGATTTATTTCTCATAACGAAACAACTTGTTATCATGAAAACGCTTTCTTTATGACGTATATAATTTTTCTACATGTATAATATCATAGAAAGTGAGTTAAGGAACTGAGAGAATTTCTTAAGAATTAATTATAATTTTATAATTTTCATTGACAGTACTATTAGATAACCGAAAATATTATATATTAGATAACTGAATATATATCCTTTTTTTCTCTTTCTATATTTTCAGATTATTGTTGTTATTTGTCATTTGAAAACTGAATTTAAAAAATATGTTACATTAATCTCTTTGGAACTGTCTCTCTCTCTCTCTCTCTCTCTCTCTCTCTCTCTCTCTCTCTCTCTCTCTTTCTCTCTCTTTTTATATCATTCTCAAAGAATATTCTTAGGTAAATATTGCTTATTTCATTCTTATTATATGAAGATTAATAAAAATACTCCAAAACTAGGATTAATTCTTTTAATCGTGGATGGAATTTTAACACACACACGAAGAGAAATTTTAGATCGTGTCTTTTTTCATATTAGAATTGATATTATCATAGCATAAGATAAATATAATATTATAAATAATTGAAAATAAACAATTCTTATCCTCTTAATTTAAATTGCGTGTGCGTATGAATGTGTACGTGCATGCCATATATACATATATATGAATGACTAAACATTGTATAATGGACTATTGATTTTTTGAAACAGTATATATACAATATGCCTGAAAAATAACAGCATTACTCTTACATTATCAACTCAAACACTGATTGTATGTAAAAATTTGCTCATTTTACTGAATTCATTTTATTTAATGCGATGATTATATCGATGTATTTAAAAGATATATTTGAAATAAAATGTATAACTCTTAAATTAATACAGTCAATCCTATTATTTTGTACATACATTGAATGTTTTTTTGTGCATGCGTGCGCGCGCGCACGCATGCACAAAATGTAATTCTAATAAATTCTAATAAATTTCTAATAAATATTATAAAATCTAAATCATTAATAGTAATATATATTATTATTATTTTTATAACATTATTTTAAATGTTATTTTATTAAATTATTATTTTTCGATGTTACACTTCTATACGTTTATTCTTATATATATGATTTTTATTTTGTAAAAGTTCTTTTTATTATATGCTCGATGCTAAATTAAATTGAATATATCATACACGATATATCGTACTTATTTTTAATATAATATTTTTAATATTATATACATTTATGTTATCCAAATATTTAAATCTCCTTTCAAATATACAACATATATGCGTCAAACGTTACATTACACGTTCATACAATTTCAATAGTTTATTATCCTATTATTGCAGAATTAATAATGAAAATAAAAGAAAAAATTAAATTAATTTAATTAAAAACTAAAAAAAATAAAAAATGTGTTTAGAAGAATAGAAGAATAGAAAATGCCTTTAAAGCTTGATGAAATTTATATACGATTGATTTTGAAATAGTAGCAATCCAACAAACATTAAATGAATGATAATTGGAATGCTGAATGAATTTCGCATCAACGTGAAGAATACATGATAATGCTTAGTCCTCATAAAATTAATGATACTGATAACAGCATAAACTGTGATATCTACCGATAAGTCTTCATTCATCTTCATTTATATAAATACTTTGATTTATAGAAAAAGTTTCTGTCATTTATAGAGATAATGAATTTTGTTAGCTTTAAGGCTAGCTTTGTCAATGACATAACTGAATAAACAATGCAAAAATAATGTGTCAAAGTGATATCCATTTCTCTTCATCCAACACTGAAGAAGATATAATTATTGTATCACAGGACACAATTCATCTCCAAGATATGCCTTATTGTTCATCGAATGCCGAAGAATCAGTTCAGTCTCTATCGAGATTTGAATAGAGCCCAGAGATCTGAACGAGGCTGAAGAGTTGGCATGTGATCTCGTCGCAGAACACAGAACACAGTCGGAAACACAGTTAAGGAAACTCCATAGAAGATAAATAAACAGAGGAAAGAGTAAATCGGAAGGAAGCGATAGGCAGTCATGCAACGGACAATAAGTAACAAATATTTACTGAACAAATGGAAACAGCTAAACAAATCACTCGCGAATCTCCGCCCCGGAATCTTAAGACAATATTTAAAGGAGTGTTACATGCGGGACAACCTGCGGTGGTCCACAAGAAAGAAAACAGGCAAGACGCCTGTTTTCACAATTGCCCGCGAGCGCAGTATATAATCGGCGCACGCACCATCAGCAGGCATCAATCTGCAAAGTTACGTCGTCGAAGATGAAGATTCCAGCGATATTCGTGACGTCTCTCCTCGTCTGGGGACTCGCCAGTGGCCGAGTCATCGAGTCTAACGCAGCAGCATCCGCGTCGGCATCCGCGTCAGCGTCATCCGACATCATCAGCAAGCGGTTGCACGGCAATCACGGCATCTTTCATGGCGGCAAATCGGAGAAGCTGGACGGACTCGACGAATCGTCGCTTAATGCGGCCGCCCTGAAGGCCGGCATAAAAAATGGAGGACTGGACGTTGCGAAGGGCGCGGGGATCATCGACGCGGCGTTGAACGACGCGGTTACCCTCTCGGAGCCCCGCTCGCTCCTAGATCTCGGCCTCGGCGTGGTCGCGAACAACGCCGAGATCTTGGCGGAGACGCAAGCGGCTCTGAGCGCGGATGCTGGAGCAAACGCCAATGATGCCCTAGCGCAGGCAATTGCGGTGACGGAGATCGCCGAGAAGGCCGAGAACTTAGCGGCGATTGTCACCTTCAAGGCCACCAAAGCCGCCGAGGCAACAATGGCTGCGGCAGCAAACGCCCTCTCCGCTGCCGATGCCTCCAAAGTATCCAGTCAGGAATCAGCCGCCGAGGCTGGCAACGCCGCCACTGCTGAAGCCAAGGCCAACGCCCTATCCATAATCGCGAACAAGGCGAATAGCGTCCTGGCCGAGGCTGCTGCAGTGCTCGCCGCTACCGCTGCTAAAGCCAAAGAGTCCGCGATCAACTCGCTAAATGCTGCACAGGCCGCCGCCAAGGCTCAATCCGACATCACCGACGATGGAGCTGAAGCTCTGGTCGCCCTTGCCAAGGCCAAAGCCGCCATAGAGCGCGCGGCCGCTGATCAAGCAGTATGCTCGTCCCAGGCCCAGGCCGCCAGTCAGATACAGTCAAGGGCATCCGCATCCGAGTCTGCAGCGTCGGCTCAATCGGAAACGAACACCGCCGCGGCGGAAGCCGTCGCCGCCGCTGATGCCGAGGCGGCCGCACAGGCGGAAGCGTGGGTCGAGTCGTTGAAGCGCGATCTCTGGCTGCGCCTGAACATGAAGGGAGACGCTGAGACGGAAGCTGAGGCCGTGTCGATCGGTAAGGGACACCATGGTATCAAAAGGTCAGGTTCCATCGCGGAAGCCAATGCCGAAGCAAGCAGCAACGTGTCTATTGGTGGACGTCACGGACTCAAAGACAGCGTTTCCGCCGCGTCAGCGGCCGCATCGGCGGACAGCAGCAGCGATTAGGGAACTTGTTTGGTAATCGTGCGGCAGCAAAAGAAGAATCGTCGGACAACGGCGGACATAATGGAGAAACTTTGGTTACACGAATTACTGTAGATTAGCAACGCATGAGCATTAGCAACGGAAATTAAAGAAGAAGAAAAAAATAAATAAGTAAATAAAAAAAAGCAACGATTTGAAATTCGACAAATGTAATATGATGAAAATAAATTGTTGTAGCAACTTGAACGTCCCGTTTTGTACTTTTTTTTTGTACTTCACGTTTCCTATCGACGGTTCCTCGTGCGATTCACGATGCTCTACTTGTCATGCGATGATTGGTATGTCGTGGATTAAAATGAGATCAACATCGATAGGATTAATATAATTTACCAATTATATAAAAGGTTATAGAAGCAAAATGTTTACTAATTACAAGAACTGTAGCGTTATCAAATGTGTTATATATTTTGCATATAATAAAAGAGAACGGCAATAATTCGGATCGATTGTATCGTGACAGATATCAAGCATATAAAACCTAATATGTACATAATATGTTTGTTGCTTATATTTGTTAATTCATTATTTATTATATCCAACACATCTTGAAAGAGTTTTGTCTTATTTTATTATATTTATGCGCTGAATGGCAAAAATGTTGTTTTATGATTCGTTTTTCCAGACTTCACAGTACGATTGCACTTTATTGAAATACAACTCTTGCGTGTATCGTTGTTTAAAGATGAACAATATCTCTTCTCCTTTTATCGTTGATATAAAGATAATTAGTAATAATTAGTAATTGATATATGGTATTAATATATGGTTTGATAAAAAATTTCTTATTGAATGATTTGTCAAATTTATCACGATAGCATATATGAAAACTGTTGTATATCACGAGAATATTCTTATGCCACAATAAATACGATCATGAAATTTAGAATAATAATTAGAATGAAAGGAATAACATTGTTCATAAAATCAGCGATAATTTGCCGCAAACAGAATACACGTAGCTGATAACGATATCAGTTATATTATATTCTAACAAAAGTTCATAGTGTTTTCTTAGTGAAATTACAAAACAATTATTACACATTACATAGTGTTGCAATATTATTATTTATGTATATTTATACTGTATAATTATTCGATTACACATGCTTACACATGCACATTGTTTTACTATTACCATTTGCCAACTTTGCGAAACTTTATTATTTCATTCTTGCAGAATGTCTAATCTTTTTCATTAAACAAATTAGATAATGACTATGAACTTTTGTTGCAATACAATATTTATTCTTAGTTAATTCTTTATATCTCATATATTATAACATACATAAAATAACATACAATCTAATATGCATTTGTTATATAGATGTGTTCTAAACTTTATTTGTAAATGTGTATCAAAGATATAATTATTTATATTTTTATAATTTGTATGATTTACTTAACGTTATATATTATTTGCTTCATGTATCTTCAATTACTTATTTATAATATATCCTGAAATTATATTAAATATATTTCTTATTAAAAATATCTTAATTTATTTGAAATTTATTAAATTTAAATTAAATAAATTAAATTAACAAGACAAAATAAATTTAAAAGAATTATCAATAAAAATATATATCCTATTTAAATTACAGCTTAATTTGTCTTAAATAAATTTATGTTCTCATAATATTCTGAAATGAAAATTCTTGACTTCTCTGTCGATAACTCTATCGATTGTTCTTTCAATTATAAATACTGTTGAAAAATCAGAAAGCAAGATGACTAATACAATTAAAATGAACACGATGAAAGAGCTAAAATTAATTATACAAAAATTAATTTCAAATATGTATATGTAATAAATTTGGCATTAAATATGGAAATGGAAATTGGAAAATAATTACAAAACAATCATAAAATCTCTCTTTAAAATAACCTAGCATTTTGTGATATTAAGACGTGGATGATTTCTAAACATTTTAATACCTGAAACTGAAATAAATCGAATGGGATTTATATTTAGTAATTTTTATCGAATTTTTCAGAAATAAAAAACTGACAGCTTATGTAACAAAAATAAAACAAAAAGATAAAGCTTCAGGCAAAAGTTATACATTTATTATAAGATATTTTCGTAATTATTAAGCTGGCTAATGAATAATAATGAAAATTTCATTTGGCAAATTTTCTCTCAAAGTACAAGACATTAATTTCCACGGTATTGCTTTAGTGATTCCGCCAATATGAAGTTATCACGGAACGCAGGCAATCTGTGAAGGCGATACAAAGATTGACACAACGCGCAGATACTTTTTCCGCCTTGCATGTTTCTTGTGCCGAGAGTGATTACAAGTGAAAAAACGCTTCGGTAAACAAAATAGGCACAGCTTGACAAACTTGGCCGGCCGGCAAGATGAAGACGTTCATTTCAGAGATTTCAGACACAATATTTTCGACGTGCGTGCCCGCGAGGTTGCCTGTTTATACAACTGGACGGCAATCGCACAGTATTGCTATATAACACGGGAGACACGTTGATCCGGTACCAATCTACAAAGTTTCGTCGAAGATGAAGATTCCAGCGATACTCCTGACGTTCTTCCTCGCTTGGGGGCTGGCCAGCGGTCACCTCGAGGATTCGGAGGCATCTGCGTCCGCGACCGCATCGGCGAGCGCCACCGCCAAGAAGAACCTCCACAATAAGTGGATGATACCGTTAAGGAAGGAAGGCGAGCAGAAGGGTATCGTGATCGATAAATCGGTGTTCGACATCAAGCAAGTAGTGCTGAGCGCGGTCGACGAGATCAACGGCGCACCGAATCTTGGCCTAGGATGGAAGAAAGTTAGCATGGGCGTGGAGAACGCCGAAGCGAATGCCGCCTCGGCTGCTGAGACGTTGCAGATCGTCGAGAAGACCGCCCAGTCGCGCGCCCAAATGTACGTGAAAGCAGCGGAGATAGCGGCCGCTGCATCCGCCGATGCGCTCGCTGCCGCCAAGGAGGCAGAGGAAGCTCAAAAGATCGCGGAGGACAAGGGTAGAACGGCATCCGAGGCGCTCTCGAACGCCATCGAAGCGTCCTCGAAGGCCGAGGCTGCTGCGGCTGCCACGGTGAACGCGATAGACCGTACCATCGGAAACTCTAAAGCCGCCAATGGCGCGCAAACACAGGCGAACGGTCAGGCTGAGAATGCAAATCGCAGCGCAGCCAGCATCTTGGCAACGCTGGAGCGCATTGCGGAAGACGGCGCGGACAATAACGAGGCTGCGACCAAGGCGGCGGCCGCCGCCGGCGCTGCTTCCGCTCTGCAGGCCAAGGCCAACGCGGCTTCGCAGGCCAGCGCTAACGCTGCCAGTCAAGCCTCAAGGGCGGCTGAGGAGGCGGAAGCTGCTCAGAATGCTGCCCTGAGCAACGCGCGGCTAACCGCGAACATGTTCGAGAAGGCTAGCGCCGATCAGCAAGCAGCCTCTGCTAGAGCTGACTACTACATTGCCATTTTGGAGGCTGAAGCTGCCGCGCAGGCATCCGCCAACAATGCGATCAGGGACGGAATAGTCATCGGATTGGGAAATGATGCGGGCGCTTCAGCGCAAGCCATAGCGCAAGCTAGCGCATTGTTCCGCGCGAGTGACCACAAAGTAGAAAAGAAGGGCCTTGGCTTGCACAAGATCGGAGAGGCTTCTTCTAGTGCATCCGCCAGTGCATCCTCTTCGACATCCTCCAGATCGTATGGAAAGGAATGGTAGAGAATAGGGGCGCGAGAATTTCCTCGGCCGAATAGTCCACTAAAGCGGAACGGATCTCTCGGATAACTGATGCTGTTGTACATTGGAGCGCAATTACACACCGGCAGGAATAAAAAAATGACAAAAAAAGAAGAATTTGGCGAGATATGTTACCGAGCGTAATAATAAAAAATCAATTGTCCTTGCAGATAGTGCGATTTATTTTTACGAGTCCCGCATATCCTGTTGTTAATCTCAATGTCTCGTAAACATATCTTTCCCGAATCTGCGAACGACATGATCGCGGAAGCTTTCTTAGCTTTGTTCTTGTAGAAATTTCGTCATATACTATATCGAAATAATCTGTCACTCGCTATTTTGTGTGACCACGTTTGTGCTCGAATGAAATTTTCGTCTTCTTTTGTTTTAAACGAAACTACTTTGCAAATTGTTATAATTCGAATATCGTACTTTGAAAATTGATATTTTATAATAATTTCGTATACGGATTCGGAGAAATTACATGGTGGATTGTAATAGACTATGTAAACTGGATTTTTGTACATTAAAGTACGCGATATCAAAAGAATAGTGCGGAATAATAGAAAAAATAATATGTACACTTTGTGGATAAAATAATAGTTATAACAATAGATAACAATAAAATAGAAGTTATAAGAAAGTATCAAAGAGAGCAAAATTGGTTCGAAGCCTCAAGTAAAGAAGAAGAATTGAATAAACTATCGAATGACGAATTAGATAAAATTAAATAAATGAGATAAAACGGGGATCCTTTCTAGTGGACGCTACGAAAAGAGAAAGAAAGAATAAAAGAAAAGTAGGATGGCAAAGAAAGAACAGGAAAAATAGGATAGATAAGAGAAGAGGAAGATAGAAGATAAAAGTAAAATAGATTCGAGATATAAAAAATTAATAAAATAAAATAATAAATTATAACAAAACAGTTTTATACATCATTATTATTAATAGGTCAAAAAAGATGTTATTTAAATTGCTATTTAAAACCTAATCTAATTGTAATAATAAATATAATAATAAAAAAAATAATAATAAAAATTAATAATAAAAAAATAATAAAAAAAATAATAATAAAAATTATTTTCGATATCATATATTTTCAAAATTATTTCCTAAAAGAAAAAACAAACTGTAAAATGTGTATTAAACATTAACATTTAAATAAACATCTCAGCACACTATGTTAATTGTTTCGAACTATAATGTGTATGTATGCACGTGTAAAATACTATATTATACTATACAATGTCATGATTACATTTATATAAAAATATAAAAGTATAAAATATAAAATATAAAATATGCATCATAATAATATAATGTTGTAGTTTCTATTATGATACTATAAATTCTCTCTTTCCCTCCCTCTCTTTCTCTCTCTCTCTCTCTCTCTCTCTCTCTCTCTCTCTCTCTCTCAAATTCGATAATAATCTAGAGAGGAAAAAAGGAAGAAAGCTTAATAATAAATTTATGTCGTAAATTCGATAGTTATGAGATATATTCGAAATAATAAACATAAACATTCCTTTTCTGTCGCCCGTGATTCGCAAAATGTGTACATTGTGAAATGCTTGTCTGGTGTACATGTAATCAATGTGTTTCGGGGAGACAAACACACAGGCATTAAACTAATAAATTCATTGACGCTCGGTTTTTGTTTTCTCAAGTGTCATTTGTTTTCAAATCTTACAATTTCCTCAATAACTCGACAACGACATAGTGTTTGCTCTTATAATAACAGTGTATAAACAATACCGTTTGTGTAAGCCAAATCTAATCGCTATGATAATATTTAAGGAAAGAAATAAAGATTTTAGTTTAATATATATGCATATGTATAAATAGCTATCAAATATGTATAATAATAATTATCTAGTACATTAATAAAAGAACACGGAACAAATTCTAACGAGTTTGCAAGAGATTTATATTAAAGTGATATCGAAGATAATGTAAAAAATGATATTCTGTCGATTAAATATTTCTTTTGTATAGTTGCCTTGATTCGTTTAATCTCCAATTTCTATAATTTTTGACAACGTTTCCTTAATGATTAAATTGCATCAACGAAAGAAAACAGCTTTAATACGACTTAATAATAAACTTTTTTCTATTGTTTTTGTTTAATATACATTTAATGCAAAGCACAGTTTAAAATTTTAAATAATTGTTAAAGTTGTGTACAAAGTATATTAGCGCTTACAAAAGTTCGTAAGATCAGTAAATAGCTATTATTTAATAATTGTCATTTTAGTTGTTTTTTAAATATTGGCCATATTTTTGAACTGATCGTTGAGCAATTAAAGTTCAAAGAAAACATCACATTTAACGCTATTAGAAATGAAACTATCCTACTAGAAAATATAACTAAATCCAATTCATCTTCTTGCTATTGCATGCTTTACCAATCAAGATGAAACCAAACGACAACCAAACGATTGATTCATAAAGCTTTTAGGGAGAATATTATTATATCCATTGTTGTTCACGAGAAGTGGTTTGAAAGATTAAAAAAAAAATAGTCATCATGATAAATCATGTCAATAACAAGATGCGATTTGATCATCCAAACAAGATGGTGAATAATAAATTTAAAGAATCGCTCAACGAATACTCATCAGTAGCCTGAATTAAAAGAGTTTGCAGGATATTTTAGAGTTGATGGCTTAACGTATCGCACTTTGAAAACAATGGAAAAGATTCGAAAAGAAGGAAGATAGCTTTCGCATATATTCGCTTTTTGCAGACACGATTGCAAATCGACTCTTTCTTATCGTTTCTTTCTTATTGCTTGCTAAATAAAATAATTTCTGCGACAGATAGTTATGAATAACTGGATCCATTTTCATAATTCAAAATGCAAAAGATCATGAGTTGAATCCAGCCAATCGTTGACCATCCGCAGTAAAAAAACCGTCGATCATCCGCAGCATTTGTTGTAAAATTCTTTTGTAAGATCAAGAGGGAAATAAGCTCTTATCAGCAACATCAGATGGTTAGACCTAACAGTTTCAGTATTCAAATTGAAAGAAAATGGTCGCACATTGCTATTGCAACCAAAGAGATATCATTTGAATCGGTTTGAGAATTCTTGCTGCCAGACTATTCTTTAGATATCTGATGTTGCTGATATTTAGTTATTCAAATGGATTTGGCAGAATCTATTTTATATTATTTCAAGATCAAATTATTGCTCGATAAATCGATAATTTCGTTTCAACAAAAGTTTGTTGATATCAATCGACCGATATCTTGATTATAATATTATATACTACTTTATATTATCATTAATAAATAAAAATGGTTTTAAAATAACGTTCTCGCAAGCCCCTAATTTCTTGAATCACATAAAATATAATCTAGATACTAATTTAGATACAATTGTTAAATTTAGCATTTATATAAATTTTAATAAAAAGAATAAACATGGACGCATGCAGGCTCTTTTTATCCAATCCACAATTCGTCGCGCTGGAAGAAAGACTGCCGTCGAGAAAGAAAGTATGTGGATTAGATCCTACCGATTATCATTCCGCTAACGATTAAAATCATCGTGGCTAGCTGATGAACATAAAACTGCCAATGAATGAATGAATGAATCGAGATGTTGATTCGAGAAAATATAGCCGAAGGAAACACGCGTTTAAGAAAATAGAATCATCGGCGGATGAGAGGAATCGGCGGTGATAATGTAGTCTTGAGATAATATTTAGAAAAGTGCGCAAGCAGTAACGCAAAGGCCAGCGTAAAGGCGAGCTGAAGAAAACAGCAAAACGAGCTGTTTTCACAAATGGCCCGCTACGGTATAAAACCGACGCGCGACTGATCAGCGGGCATCAATCCTGCGAAGTAGCCTCGAAGATGAAGATTCCAGCAATAATCGCGACGTCCCTCCTCGTTTGGGGTCTTGCCGGCGCCAGAGAGTTCATCGGATCGGAAGCGAGCGCGGCGGCGTCCGCAGAAGCGTCCGCGGCTAGTCGTGTCAGCAAGTTGTCCATCGCTAAATCGTCCTCTAGCGCGTCCGCCAGCGCATCGGCCAGCAGTACAGGCGGATGGAGCCACTTGCACCGGGGGAACATCAAAGGGGAGACAAAGAATACCGCCGCCACTGCAATCGCGATCGAAGGAGCGAAAGTTGGTACTGGGATCGGCAATACCGCGTCCGCGTCCGCGGAGGCGCTCTCCCGAGGTCTCGGCATCGGTCAGGCAGCCGCTGAGGCGCAAGCCGCTGCTGCGGGACAAGCAGCGATTGCCGCAAAGTCGTGTGAACTGGCTGACAAGAGTACTGCCAAGGCGGTCGCTCTGGTCGAGGAGGCAGCCAAGGCTGAGCTTGATGTAGCCAACAGGGCGTCCGCAGCCCTCAAGCTGTCCAGTATTGCTGCCAAGGCTGCGCGCATCGTCGAAGAAGACGTTGCCGCTCTGCGAGCGGCCGCCGGTAAACTGGACCTGGCGGCGAGGTCCGCTGCCGCTGCGCAGAGACGCGCCAACGAGGAGTCGGAGGCAGCCAATGAACGCGCTCAAGCGGCTTCTGCCGCGGCTGCCGAGGCCGAGGCAAAGGCAAATGCTGCCCGTGAAGCCGCCAATGCTGCCGCTGCCATTGCCGATGCCGCCGTCGCTATCGAGCAAGAGGCCGCTAAACTGGCCCATAATGCTCAGGACAACCGCGCCAACGCCGAAGCTGCCACCGCTGCCGCCATGAACGCACGCGTTATTGCCTCCGCCGAATCCGAGGCCAGCGCCGATCTGGAAAACCGCGCGAGCGTGGCGCGCGCCAGCGCCGCTGGTGCTGCCGAGGCCAAGGCCGTCGCTAATGACGCCAGCGCTACCGCCGAGATCGCGGCCTACAGCTGGGCGAAGAAGGGTGAAATAACCGACGCCGGCCCGATGCCCAAGATCGTCAGCGTCACCGCAGATATCAGCAAAACCGAAGTAGAGGCCGTCAAGCTCAACCGTCATGGTCATGGAAACATCCACAAAGCGGATTCGATTAAAATCGCGCCCCTTGCGTATCATGAAGATCGGCATCCTCACGGCGGCATCATGAAGACCGGCATCATGAAGAGCAGCGTCGCCAGGTCAGACGCCAGTGCGAGCGCCAGCAGCACCAGCAGCAGCAGCAGCAGCAGCAGCAGCAGCAGCAGCAGCAGCAGCAGCAGCAGCAACAGCGGCGGCAGCGGCATCATCAGCAAATATGGCCGAGGAATCTCTTCCGCTTCAGCTAACGCTGACGCCAACGCCAACAGCGAGATACTGGCGTGGTGAAACGATATCAATTTGCAATCCCGCATCCCGCATAAGAAATAGAGCCGTTTTTCCTTTTTTTTCTTCCTCTTTTTTTTTCCCCAAAAACAGATTATTAATAGAACAGCCGAGATGCCGATTAAGCATGCGTAAGCATCTGAGAAAAGAATTTAAGAAAAAAAGGAAGAAAAAAGAGACCGACTAGGTCAGGCGGAAGAAATTGTAAGAATGGAATTAAATTGTTTAGCAGCTGAACTCTTACCTTCCGATATTTTATTTCGACGAGACCTTTCTCCTCTATTTCGGGTTTCAAGATATTCAAGATAAGTTGCGTAAGACAATTGTCATATTTCCATTGTGTTATTCTCGAGAATTGATATTACAAAACGTGTGTATACGTGTATATTATTTGTCCCATGCCGTGTAACGATGCGAGATTAAGATATTCAAAATTAGAGATTATACATTCGAGATTCTTTTGATTGCACGTATGCGATGCAAATATTTTACGTAAAATTGTTTCCGTGTAATCTCTATGTATCTCCGTTACCAAGAAACCGTACAAGTTATGCAAAAAGTAGGTCGCACCTTCAAACAATTTCTTTACGCTGAAATGAATCAACCGTTCGTGGCCTCCTTGGCGTTCATGCTTTACTAATGGATATGTCGATTATAGTTTTTCTTCCTTCCCGAAAATTCTTGTAATAGCATTTTAAAGTCCGCGATTTAAGAATTATCAGTTTCCAACTGATCAGTCGGTTTATGCATAAATTTTTAGCAAGGAATTTGTAATGAAAATATAAATACTTAATTAGGAAGATCACGAAGAAAACGAAATGAGCAATAAGTCATTATTCCAGTAGATCATAATAGATTATATCCGATAAATATGTGTCAAGTGAAATAAATAATATAATTATAGTAAATTGTATGACTTAATGTTGACACATACTTGATTATTGATATCAAATCATCGTTTAATATTTTAATCCAACGTATTTTATAACCGCGTCTTAATAGCGGTTTCCTTTTTGTTAAAAGAGACGAAACGATTATATTAAAAAAACAAGATGGTTCTGCGAATTTGTCTGCATACATTCATTTGCTGCAACAAATAAATATATATTAGAAATAAATATATATATATAATAAATAAAAAAAGAAAGTAAATGAGATCCAGTAAAAATACAATCTCTATGAACCCCGATAATGCTGCAATGGATTCAAAATATCAAAGTTAACAAGTCAAAGACCAAAGGCGAACAAACTGATGAAACCGCAATACGAATGTATCTATTTACTATATTAAAGTCATCTTCAAGGTAAGCTTTGCGTTTCTAGATATACAAACTTCAACGTTCGCGATAAAGTCATAATATGATGGATTGAGATAAGATAGATTTGCCGTTAACTTACAAGAAGTAACGCCCATTACTTCACCGGCATAGTGAGCAACGTATAGAGAAACAAATGTAGATAGACAGATATAGATAGACGGATAAATATGGATATACAGATAATAGAACTAGCATGGATCAATGTGGGCCAACATGGCACTGACGTGTTTATCGACAAGCGAGCAACTTCGTGACCTATTTATTGCAAGTATTAATGCTTCGCAATTATTTACAGATATTACATTAGAGATATTAATCGAAATATCATAAGCAGCAAAGCTAGAAGCATTGATGCGCGGTCACGTAAAGGGAAAAGCTACCACGTTAAAGAGATTATGTTACAACAAAGTAACAGCTGCTGCGCCAGATATAACGCCAACGTTAAATAAAATAAAGAGATTAGGAATTATGGAAAATCATCAGGCGCAAATTGAGGATATATAAGAGAAATATCGATAAGATAATAACACAAACGACGATATCAACGAGATTAGTAACCGATGAGAAAGAGATAGTAGAATATCCAGAAAGATTTGAAGAGGAGCATGTATATCATGTAATGGCCTAGGTAGAAATTACTCATACAAGGGACAAAAGAATTCTTAATGCGGCTAATATTGTAATTCAAGGCACATCAAGGATACAACGTCTCTGCAACAACAAAGTAATATTTCAAACGTTCTTGATACAAAATAAACGAGCGGAATATCATTTTTAAAGCGCCAGCGGTTAGATTACTGATCATTGAATTATTCAAGAGAGACACAGCAGAATCATTTAAATTTTAGGATACTTTCCAGTTATTTGTACATAATATACTAAAATCAAAGTGAATCCAACAGTTACTGCTGTTTACGAAAAAAAACATGCGACAAAAATGTTACGATATTAACTTTTAAAGCTAGTTCTGCACTCTATTTAAATACGTTCTCTTCGTAAATTATTCATTCCGATAAATCTTGAGATAAATTGATTTTCAACGACGAGTGAAATGTGAATGCCAATTAAATGCACAAAATGGGAGAATTTATTTAGCAAGTATAATGATCTTAAAATCTTCTCTTTAAATATGCAACACGGATGTGAAATTTCATAATGACTCATAAAATCATATTCCATTTGTCATATCTAGTATTTCTGTTTTTTCACTTTCGTTAATAAATAGAGAATGCAGATGTTACATTATAGGGGAGAACGACAGAGAGAGTCAGAGAGAAAGGAAGGGAGGGGGGGAAAGGAGAAAATAACATTATGCACGTTGCGCACAATGTGCGAAATCACAGTCACACGTTACTGTCATTAAATTCTCACAAGTCGTTATTAAATTACTAAGAATGAACAGTATGAAAAGTCTTCGTGCTATTATCCCGATGTGACAATTATCTCTTTGCACGCCACGCGAGGCATAGACATAATCATATATGCAACGTATATGCACGCATTTATTGATGTATGCAATGTTCGCTGAGTTAATCATTCTAAGTCGCTCCATCGGAATTGATATATTTATATTATCAGCAGTATAACATATGTAACGGGATATTCTTTTATGACATGTAATTATATAATATTACCAAATGATGATATCACGTCATAATGTCTTAATTAGATAATAAATTGATAAGCATCTTCCATTCTAAAGTGCACACTAGCGTCAAGGTCTTCTAATAAATGCATGAGAATTGTCGGCGACTTGTTAATGTCTGGGGATATACTTGCAGAGTAATCTTATGATTGCGATACGCGATAATGACGCTCGCTAATTAATCTCGCTGCATTGCGTATCTCTACTGTAGTCTCCACGTCCGGTAATTCACGTTGATCAATAAATAATCGCCAGGCGTTGCGTGATCTAATGAACACGATGAACGACGATCGATGCAACGCACCAGGTGAGCCTGGAGTAAGAAGTCTCCTCAAGTCGTTCGTTTTTCACAGAAACGTCAATAAAGAAAGCGAAACGCTCAAGATGACCTCATGCAGGCTGGCAGTGAGTTTTATCAAGCAAAGCGTATCATTCATCCAGTCATCCTCGTAAAGAAGAAGATATGTTTGCAAGCTCTTACCAGATTAGAATCTCTCTTGTGTCGAACATGTATCCTGCCTATCCATCTCACCTTTTACGCACCAGTACAACACAAAGCCGGTTATCGAGTCATCCAAGCTTGTGCAGTACATCCTTACCTGCGCATCCATCGCACGCACCACGCGTTGATGTCTCCGACCGCTTGAGCTCCGGTCGCGAGCGACTCTTCAGCGACTGGCGGTTCAAGAGGTGAGACCACATAGATCTGGAGGGGATAACGGGAACTCCGCCCAATGGCCGGCTATAAAATGCTGCCACAGGAATCGGGCCTAACCAGTCTTAATCGATACAGGAAACACCGCATTTTTCTATTCTTTACTTTTTTACTCTCCCGTAGAAGAAAAGGATATTCTCCTGTTCTTCTGTTCGCTGCGACTCGACATCATGAAATTCGCCATCCGATTCGTCCTGCTGTGCCTCGTGGTCGCTCTCATCGCCGCTGATGAGGCCAAAGAGCAGGAGCGCCCGAAAACTTTCCGGAGATTGATACCCGCCGACGTCCTCCGCGGTGAGTAATCCGTTAGATTTCAATTCGTAAAATTCGAAATTGAATTTATGTAAGGCGTGTGACGAGTCACTATGCCTACTTTAATTCTTTCTGCTTATATCTCTTATCATAGAAAATTATACATCACAAATATACTACGAGTATATTATATGCTCCGTGACATGTTTTTCATTTGTTGAATATAAATTGTCAAATTCCCTAATGAGAAATCAATCCAGAAAATATACTGTATCTACTCGTTACTGATATTACTATATGCATGCGTATGATATATATCGATAATAAATTTAGAATATAATGGAAAGCAAAAAAGTAGATTCTTTTTAGTTGTGGTCATTATATTATCATTTTATTTAATTTTTATTTTTATTTTATTCAATTTTACTTAATTTTAATATTTATTTGATATTTATAAGATTCAATCAAACGACGAATCGATCAAAAGCTAATCGAACAAGTACTCTTGAACATTCCATTGTATATATATGTTGATTATAATTCGTTCGGTGAAAGGTAACTGGAAGATGTTTCTCCATGAGAAACTTCTGCTTCTACTTATTACAAAGTAAAAGCTTATTACAAGTACCTCAATCTCGCTGTTGGAGCAACGATATTCACATGAAGTAAATAATACGGTACAATAATATTGTTGCATAATTATGCAAAATGAAAACATTTGGATGACACATCCGTTGTCAAGAATTTGCATCAAACATATGTCAGTTATTAAAGTGATAAGTATCGCATTAATTTATTGTCGGAGGATAAGCATCATGTTTAGAATCTATTATCTTGAAAGATTTAAAATTATTATTCCATATTCCAATTTTTTTAATGTAAAATAAAACATAAATATAATGATAATATATTTTTTGTTTGTTCATCTTTTTATTAACATTATATATTACTAATATTATTAATATTATATATATAAATATTGGAACGTTTACATATGTGAAATAAATGCCTGTAAGATAGAAATACATTTCTTTCCCAAAGCTCTTTAATATATTTTTTAAGTAAATTAATTATACATGAAGATAATAGATACATGATTGAACAATGGAGCAATTATCCCCGTTAAGTAGTAAAAGATATCCCCAGAAGATATTCGACTTGTTCATGATACATTATATGGAATAACGCAAACATCGAATGGCTAAATTGGAATCTCTACAACATATTGATGTGATACATATATGATCGTATCATCTAGTATAACGGAAAGAGACTCGCAATAATTTATATCCGAGAATGATTTCAAAAAGAGGAACTTGCTGACATCATCTATTCAAAAGATAGAAATCACAGTAAGATTGACCATGTAATTATATGTGCATGAAATATACCCAACCACTTTCAAAAGTGAAATTTCCTATCATAAAGTATTAAACGCGGAGAATCATCCTCGGAGAGCATGAAGCTTTCAAATTCTCTTCGTTCAATATCAAGAAATCTTCTTTCTTTCCTAGATCGCCTGAAAGATATGTAGGAAAAAGTTTATCAAGAATTTTCTATGATACATTACAAAATATCCGGTTAAAGAAGAATTACTTGATATTAACATCTCAGATAACAGAAAATCCAAAGTCTGGATACAGGATGTCTCAATGGTCTGTAAAGGATATCTTGAAGAGACCTTCCGCGAAGAACGTCTCGTGTTTCGATCCTCGTCCGGGATATATAAAATTATGCCATAAACAATTCATACTTCTTTATCGCGAATTCTTTTAGCTATCAGTAGCGACCATGTATCGAATCGCTCCTAATTCGTCAAGATTTTCATTATCGATAGCCATATCGCGGAAAGAATCATGAGGATCGTCTGCGGTGACTCGCGGATAACTTAACGGATAACGTCCAATGAATACTCTCGCCTATCCTTCGCAATCGTTTCCCTCGCATCGGCCTCGCGGCAAACATCAGCTTTTCTGCTCCATAATTATCGTACGCGTCTCCTCAGTACTCGTCCATGCGTAAATCGGCCCTGATGTTATGTGACTGCCGACGTCTTTTTACGCTGAGTCGCGCCCATTATCCGTAACGGGCACAGTCGCCGATTCACGGCGACACGAGTTGTTCGGCACGGCGATACAACGGTAGGAAGAAAGATAGGGAATCTCTCTCAGCGTCAAGATCATGAAACCGCGTGAAAGTTTCATGCTGTAACCTCGTCACCTCGTGATCTCCCGCTGGTGTTTCGCCCGCCGTCTTGTTGCTTCTGCCTTTCTCGGTACCACTTTCCTCTTCGGTACGATTTACGAGGTGCAGCCGATGCGTTTCTCTTTCTCCCTTCGCCGTCCTCTCGATGGTGTTGGCGGAAGATCTTCCATGATCCTCCAATGTCGTCCCTCACGTACGACGGAGATCCTCTTCCGGATCTCGGTTGAGCCTTTCGACATCACGATTTCCAGGTCGCGAGCACCTTCCTTTTTCTCTCCTTTTCTTCTAGCTCCTTTCTAGTCTAGCTAAACCTAGCGTAGGCTCTTTTTCCCTCTCTGGAGAGTGTCTTCGTTCGCTATTTCGCGCAATAAGCGCCGAATAAGCGCCGATACCGATGGCATTGACGAAACGATAACGAATACATCATTATTTAAATCTCGCAGGTAACACGCTCGCTTGAGACTAATTATGAGCTGGACTAATTATGGTGACATTCCGGCATCTCTGAGAGAGAGACGCATGATCTTCAGTTCTCGTTTGCTTTGCAGCAAATGCGGAATCATTTGAGGATATGACATTTGCTCATATTTGAGCAGTGTGACATGAATCATGAGTGGAAACAATCGTATTGGAAGCAAGCTTTTTCCCACGCTATTTTATCATGAATCCACTCGAATCCTTCAAGATTATCGCTCGACTTAATCGATCATCAGGTTAAAGGAATTCTTATCATTGTCATCACTCTTGAAATCGTGCTTTCAATAAGCGTCAACAAATTCCGTTAATCGAGCGGAATGTGCGTTGAGAGGCGCCGTTCGTCGGAATTCTTGGAGCGTGGAGTCTCTCCCGGCTTCGATTCCCTCGACTTATAGAGTTAAATGATTTCGTGAACATCGTGAGTCATCGGCACAGTCGCGTAGGACTGATGTAACCATGAAGTCCGTTAGTCCAACCCGATTCGCTGACGCCCATTCTGACGTTTGTCGTCGCCAATTGCGTTACGCAAAAGCGACTGCGAACGACCGACTCGCTATATGACAGTGAAAGTGCTTCTCCTTGAAGTTTCTAGCACGATCACCACCGTGGCCGACGACGATGACGACGAGACAGCGACGAGACGACGCTACTCCTTGTCATCCTCTTCGTCGTCATCATGGTTGTAGATAGTCATATCGAGACCGCGACTGATTATAATCAAGCTTAACCCCATAATGCTGTCATCCGTTGCATTTGTCGCTACTCGTTGCTCTGCGAGGAAGTGAAATTCACGAGTGTAATCATTACTCTATTGCAAAAGTAGGCCATCTAGCCCAGCGTGTAGATTGAGATAAAGATATATGTAAATACCGCAGAATCGTCAATAAAAACATTGAAGTATTCATTTATGCTAATGTGATATCAACGCATTAACTTTCCTCGGTCTATATTTTATATATAACATATTATTTATTATATGTACATAATATTTGTAATAATATGTAATATTTAATGTATATATAATGTATTATATATTATTATATATTTTATATATATGTATTATCTTTTATCACATATATATGTAATAGAAAAATGTTAATAAGTAATTTAATGTAACAATATAATTATGTATATATATATACATAAATAATTATATTATTACAATTATATATTATAAATTATATATTATATAAATATATAATTATATAATAATAATATTATCATAATATCGTTACATGTATCTGTAGGAAAATTTCATTCGCATTCGTGTGTTGTAAAGAATTTTCACAAATTAAGAAAACAGGATTGATCATAAATTGCTGCGATTAATACGTGGACGCGCGAGCATCGCTATTTGCGAAGCACTTTGCAAGTATAATACGTCCGTGTCACGTGTCGATCCCGTTATTCCCATTCGCAATGTAGCATGAAAAATCGTCTCTCGTGTTTATCCGTTCGTGCGTTAACTTATTCTATCCATCAACGTGCTTTATCTTGCATTTATCTCATTGTTAATTAATGACATTGTAATGCCTGTAGCGAGGATGATTAGCACCGTTTAGACGCGATACGTTAGAAAGTTAACGACACTTCTCGCGCGTGACGAGATAACGAGTTGCGCGCATATTCATGAAAGCGCGAATGAATACGTTATTAAGGAAGTGTTATTGAACGTTATTAAATGCAGCTGCATTTCGATTTTTATTGATTTTCATCCTCGAGTGAAAATCGGAGACACTTCTCGTGAAAGTGATCCATGAATTCCTGAATTCGCGCCTCGATCACTCGAAAACTGAAAATAAAATCGAACGTTTGTTAGAAACGAGAAAGAAAAAATTTGAAACTGAAATCCAGCTCGTTCAGCAAATAACATTCGGCTGCGTTTCAGATCGGCTACGGCCCTCCTATCAGGAGGTATCCTCCTGGGAAAACGATCGCGAAGGATAGCGTAGGCGAAAGTATTCATTGGACATTATCCATCCATCAAGTCATCCGTGAGTCACCGCGGACAATTCTCATGATTCTTTTTGCGATATGGCTATCGCTATCGATGATGAAAATCTTGGCGGATTAGGAGCGATTCGATATATCGTTGCTGACAGCTAAAAAAATCCGCGATGAAGGAGTACAAATTGTTTATAGTATAATTTCATGTATCCCAGACGAGACCTTCTCCATGGAAAGTGTCTTCAAGGCATTTTTTAGAGACTTTTGAGAAGTCCAGATTTTGGACTTATGTTATCCGAGATGTTAATATCAAGCAATTCTTCTCTAACCGGATATTTTGTAATATATCATGGAAAATTCTTGATAAACTTTTTCCTGTATATCCTGATAGGATATCTCTTATCCTGCTATCGGAATCAAGGCTGCGCGCGCCAAGATGGACAGCGTTCTCGGCCAGAGTAATCAATCGCTCGATCTTTTGCAGATTTCCCCGGAATGTGTTTCGCGTCGACAAAATGCGCGACCATCGAACCGACCAAGATGTGGGAATTGGCACCTTTTTGCGGCCGTTCTACTTGCGTGCCTGCCGATGACAATTCCGGCCGTCTGTTTGAACTGGTGGAGGACTGCGGTCCCTTGCCAAAGGCCAATCCCAAGTGCAAGCTCTCCGACAAGACTAACAAGACTGCGAGCTTCCCCGACTGCTGTCCAATCTTTGAGTGCGAGGATGGCGCTAAGCTGGAATATCCGGAAATACCGACTCTACCGACACCGACCGAGGAGGATGCTGCAAAAGCGCAATCAGATGCGGCGACGACCGCACCGTAAGGTCGATCAACAGCGGAGATGGATCTTCATAGAGAAGATCGCGATATAGCCTCGATTGATTGGATCTAGGTTTCTTCTATAATGTCGAAAAAAAATTGCATATCGACGAATCATAGAGCAATCGTGCAATGAATATATTTCGAGGATTTCGATTCGAATAGAAAGAGTTCTCGATAGAAAGACTCTGCACAAAAAACTCCTAGCGTAACGAGACATGTAAAAAGAGAGAGAAAAAAAGAGAGAGGAAAAGCGTATTTACATATATATATATATATATATATATATATATATATACAATATATTGGGACATATAAAAATTCTATATTTGTTAAAACTTTTACAATATAAATTTTCGAGCGCGATAGAAAAATTGATTGCTTTAATGGCGTCTCGAATTCAGGTAAATTATTGTACAATGGCAACCGAATACATTAAGAATTTAAAACATCTCGAAGCGAAATCGTATACCAGTCACCAGAAAACATTACGACAAAAGTATGCAAAATCAATTCTATAAGATCGTATTAAATGTTTGCAATTTTATATTTCGTAATGAAATTAAAAATAGAAGGTTGCGTCATCACGTTAATCGACGCGTTGCGCTAGATACAACCATAAATCTGTTCATATTTGGTTATCTACCAATTCATTATGAATCAACAGAATTATGCAATTAACACGCCAAGATCGCTACGAGGCTATACCGTAATATTGTTTACCGTTCAACCGTGATTTGAATACATGAATAATTCAAACGAGATTGTATATAAATTCAGACTACATCTTTGCAAGTTGCAGATGCGAAAGATAAAGACATCGATTTGATGCATCCGTTTCCTTCTCGATTTTCTCTGTTCCCTCGTAATTTTATTTCTATATTTCTTATTCGCAAAATATCCTTGCTACACTTTTGTATTTTATGTAAACGTATAATAATTGTTCAGTTCCGCACATTAAAAAGATTTATAAAAGCCAACGAAAAGCCAAAAGTTAAGAGAGAAATAGAAAAAAGTGATTTTATGAGATATTATATGTATCACATGCTATTATAGTTTATCAGTCCAGGAATTATCTAACAAAAAAGGAAAAAAAGGAAAAGGAAAAAGAATTTAATCTCTGAAGAGTCATTACCTCTTTAGGGATCACGAAAAATATATCTTGAAAAAAGGAGCATTCTGTGATGTGAACGATAATTTATTAAAGGAATTGGGTACAGATCTGATCTCTACGAAATCAAACTGAATAAAGCAAAAAAGAAGTTGCGTTTAAGTCATCGGTTGTTTACTGTTTTCTACATTATTCTGTGTCCAATTGAAAAGACAATCGATAACACACGAATAGATATCTTTCGATATTATTTTTATACGTTCAATCGGTATCTATATATAATAACATTTGATTGATAATGACGCGCTATCTATTCAAGTCGTATCAAGCTTTTCATGTATAAGAAATCTTTCTAGCAGAATCTGTATCGCAAATAAATGTGATTGTAATTATACGTGATTATGAAATAAATACTTATTTAATTCAATACACATTGTGCACATTTTCTTTCCCCATCTATCACATTCTTTTGGTTTCGGCCACTCCTTCTTAGAATAGAGATTATTTGATTAGAATCAGAAGTATATCTTTTTTTAAAGTTCAATGATTTAAGGAGTCATAGATTTCGTGTTGAAAAATTTCATCTTGATCTTTCATTACACGATTATGACGATTGATAGATATTAGCCTTTAAAAATACTTAAAGATATATAAATACTGATTCTATCTTCAGGCACAATATTTAGCAAAATGATTCAAAAGTAAATAAAAAATCATAAATTATGGATTAGAATGTAAAATATAGCCGGTATAAAATTTGACGGAGTTAAGTACATGGATCTCTTATGTTACATGAATTCTTTTACTTTCACTCCGTTAAATCGCAGACGTTCACTATTCGATCGAGATAGGCTTTGAATTTTTTATGCAATGGTGTTTCAGAGAAACATAAGTGATGACTAATGCCGTAAAAGTAGGCGAAGAATAACCAAGATTTTTCGTTTGTCCAAAATAAGGACAGACCTACTTTCTCTCCGCTATCGCTTGTGCTATCGCTCCTCGTTTCAAGTTTCGATTCTAATTAAGAGACACAGAAAGGCGTCGACATCCTCGCTTGCTGCAGCATAATTAGATAAAAAGAAACATAAGAATCCTCATGATGTTAATTAATTATCAAAATCGAGATCTCGAAATTTATTATGTGCCAATTTCTTCGTATATAATATGATAAATTTCTAATATTCGCACTCTTAACAGTCCTTGGTTTCAAAGCATTTCGAACATAGTCCCGATATAAAATGTTTGAAGAGTAAAAAGGGAAGGAATAAATTCTAAGACGAAGATATTCAATATTAAATTTTCTTTCGAACTGGATAAAACAGCTAATGAAACGTACATGTTGAAGACTGCATACGGTAGTAATTGCATGAATTATTTCAATGTTTTTCGTTGGTATGCTCGATGGTTGAATGGATCACAAACGCTCTCAGAATCAAGTTCCATCTAAGAAATCATGTTTTAGCTAGAAGAAATCATGTTCTACCTAGAAGAACTGTTTGAATCCCTCGAATATGTCTGAGGAATTCATCGGGGGATTTGCTAGCATGCCTGAAAACATTGTAAATTACATGTAAAATCATGATTTGGATTTGAGCAAGCAGAATATCAGCGCATGCTATAAAATCTCAAGGCATTGGCACGTCTGCTAGCGTTCATTAATATAGATATTGATTAGCTCTGTAACTTTATTTTCGTTTCGGTCATATATATTTGTATACACATCTTCATGAAATTTACAAGATCCATGTGGTATTGAATACATGCATTTACATATGCGTGAATACATGTGAACGTATTATATATTCGCATATATACATATTATACATTAACTTTCAATATTGTACAGAGCATTTCATAACATGCAGGACATACCTGAGCGATAGGCATAAGAATAATGAATAAAGTTCGAGTAAATTTGAGCTTGTTATAATTATAGTTACTTTCGAGCTTCGGTAATATGCAGTTGTTTACCTTCGTACTAGTTCGTAGAAACCTCCTTCGAAGTTTTTCGCTAATTTCGGTTGAATTTCAAACCTAAAATG
>JAHMML010000076.1:138563-268406 GCA_020341155.1 Eciton burchellii
CCTCCTTCGAAGTTTTTCGCTAATTTCGGTTGAATTTCAAACCTAAAATGTAGTTTTGTAACAGGAGAATATATATGGATAGAAGCTGGCACGAAACAATATTCGAAGAATCGCTTTTCGATATTTATCATTATTATGGAATGAAATCGAACTACTCGAAACGTTTATATCTGATCTATATGTATTATGAAACACTTTGTACATATAGAAGGGGAAAAAAAGTTTTTGTCTGAAGGATCTGAAATAAGTTTTTTTTTAATGAAGAGAGTTTATTAACACTGAATTTTAAGCATTTCGTTATCAATATTTTTGTAGCTATCAATCATTTTTTGATATTTAAAAAAATAAAAAAATAATTGATTTAGATCACGCGATGACATTATTATGTCAAAATAATAATAGAAACTAAGTAGCAACTAAGTAGAAAGTCTGAGATAAGAAGTAAAAAGAATTAAAAATTAAAAAAAAAAAAAACAAATTTGAAGTTTTATTAATTTGAAAAATTAATTTGGAAAATGAATCTAAGTTCAATATAAAAGATAAAGATAAAGAATAAAATCGTGGCACTTTAAATTTAGGCAATATCTTCTTTGTACTTTTTCATAGCAAGAATTTACTTGCACATATTGTTTTAGTATTGTTCCCATAAATTTTTTTTTGCTCAATTTACTGACGCGCCTAAATACATTTGTAGTAATTTAATATGAAAATTGTTGAAAATAATGAATAATGGATTTGTATACTTTCACAAGATAAATAAATTACCGAACATTTGTTACAAATTAAATCGTTACGTTATTAATGTATATATTTTAAACAAATGTTCGATAATTTATGCATCTTGTGAAAGTTTATACATTTTTATATATGTTTATATACATGAAAGTTCACAGATTCAATTGTGAAAGCTTAAAACGAATGATTGAAAGTAATCTACAATTTTTGACGGTCTATTTATGTCTCTTGTAATTCTCCCGTAATTTTCTCCAAATATTGCGATGTAAATTCATGAATTTTGGGGAATAAAATTTTGTGATGTCCATATTACATCACAAGAGATGCTATTGCCTTTGTCAGTTTCCTCTGTTTCTGATTTCGAGGTGCTAAATACATTTATCCGTCTTCTGTCGCAGAATATGAAATTATCTTCATTTTCAACATTCAAGACACTTTCTAAATCAGTTATTTCCGGATCAGTTTCGGATTCTTTTTTAAATTTTTTGTCAATATCTTGAAAATGGCCTGAAATGTCTCTTTTAAACGAATTTTTATATTTTTAAATAAAAATCTAATCTTAAACTTTTAAGAAATTAATTATACAATAGCCAATTCCTTCCGAATTTTTAGTTTGAAAAAATCTTTTATTATAGCACTTTTTTGTTTCGTTATAGTCATTGTATAAATATTATATTCTGAACGAAAAAGGATATAAAAAGTGTATTTTTAATACAATAATTAATTCGATATACAAATTAATAGAATCAAAGGATTCTGCAGATATCGCAGAATTAATTATCATCCGAGTGCCGACAGCATTCGTATCCATAAATTTTCGTATGCCGTCTATAATTGTTCAGCATAAGAATAAGAATAATTAACTTAAAATAACTGCCGATATTTGAATAATCGTGCATATCATGTATTGCATATGCGCATAGATGTTATATAAAAATCCAATCAAAGGATTCTTTCGTAACATTCATTATTTCATAGATACTAGAGTGCTAATTGATATTTCGATGCTACAAAAAGGGCATCAAGATTGACACATCTCAGCGTACTAACTTAAGATCCTTTTTCTTATTTTAAGAGACAAATCTTATAAACGCCAAAAAGTACCTTAATTGTTTGAATCGTTAAACGGCATCGTGATTGCCCTCTGATGAAAAATATTGTTTTAAGTCTATCCTCTTTTTTAAATTTTACCGCGGCGCATAATATTAATCCAACTCGAGTAGAATCAGCAACTAATTATAATAAAAATTAAATAGAAAAGATATTAGCAATAGAGAGAGAGAGAGAGAGAGAGAGAGAGAGAGAGAGAGAGAGAGTTGCGCCTACAACATTAAACATAATTGTATCAATAAATAGAAAACAACATGCAAAATCGTGAAAAAGTTGTTATTCGGCGATTAAAATTCGATGATTACGGACAGCGCAGAACAAGTATCTCTTTGAAATACATAAACATACAATAAAATAAGCGATATCATAAAATAAAACAAAATAGAATAAAATACAAATAAAAATCTGTTTGAGCTGTCACGATCCGATCCGTTCGTAGTAACTCTTTCTCTCTCGCGCGCGCCGAAATTCGACAAGTTTCCAACAGCGCAGGACATAAGTTTTCATGCAAATGTGCCTTTAAATTGTCGCGCCCCCTTATATCGATACGTTCTATCGACCTTTGATGCGCGAGTGATGCATTCGATTGCACTCGGTCGATAAAACTAAGCGAAGAACAGGTGACGACATCGTTGTCATACTCGTGATTTCATAACACGCCATTTTCTTTGTGTAAAGTACTGGAGCGGAGCAGTTTCGCATCGTGTTTACCAAGTTTCAGGTAATGCACGTAGTGGTCGATATTACTATTGCGCGTCGGATAATGTAAGTACGTGTTCATGCGTATCGCGTATCTCAGCTGGCGATCGTTGCGTGATTGGCACGTTGAGTCGACCGAATCCCCTGCGTGTGACAAGTTCCGAACAACGCGCAGTTAAACGGGCCCAATTCGTATACGCGGCGCGTTTCGCTCATCGTCCTCATCGCGTTGTCGAGTTCGATCTTTATATCGTTTTATATCGATATCAGTGCCAATATCCGGTGCCGTTTAACGGTGAGTAATGAGAAACTCGCTGGAACACGAAAGAGAGAGGAGAGAGAGAGAGAAAGAGAGAGAGAGAGAGAGAGAGAGAGAGACGTCCATTTATCCTTTTTTTCCTCTCTCCTTTCTACGAATGCGTCGTGCAAACGTCATTGTTATCCGGAGATGTAGTTTCTCATTAACGTTTAAATGATTCATACGATTAATCACTCCTGCAAGAGAGACACGCACTCTACACTCTTCGTCCATACAATGTATGAATTACATCATGTAAATATACGGCTCGAGCTTCTGACTTTTCCGACTACGATAGTTGCCTCTTATTGTTATTCCTCATTGTTCATCAAAATTCTGGCGATGACGAAAAATTGTTAGAGAGAAAAGTCACACAAAGTCGTGACATATATATCCGTGTACATGTATATGACACATGCCAAACGTGCGCGCGCGCACACGTCGAGAGAGAGAAAGAGAGAGAAACAGCAGATAGCAGACAAACAGAGACAAACAGACAGAGCAGAGAGACAGTACAATAAAAAATATATTTCTCTGAATCTCGAATGAGACAAAGAATCAAATAACAAAAATGATGATTACCCTAATTTCAAAGATTAATAATATTTCAATGTATAGTTAAATTAAATATAATTAAATTAAATAAGACAAAATCTAGTTTGTGATATCAATAAGTCTTATGAATCTTCAAATTATATTAATAAATTAAATAAAGATCGAGTAAGAGTTCACATATTATTATATCAATGAGTACATGTGTAATGTATGTTTCTTTTTTATCATAAACATTATATTTTAGATTTTTATTTGCCCTCTTATCATATTAATGATTGCATATTTTTTATGTAGAAAGTATACTATGTAGAAGTTTCTATGTAGAGTCGATCTTTAAAGATACAATTCATTATAAGAAGAACAATAGATATGAAGCTTTTAAAAATACTTTTTCATATTCTTTGTTTATGGTAATGTTTCATGATAATGAATGGATACAAACATGCATTATATATCATTTCAAATCATGATCATCTCCTATGTAATAAATTAAAATGTTGTTATTCCCATTTATTTTTGTTAATAAATTATACAATGATATTTGCTCTTGATTTTTATTTCCTTGGCTTGTTCTTAAGAATTAATTTTCAATATTGTTCTATGTTTTCTCAGTAAAAAATGGCATCTCGCAAGAAAGTATTGCTGAAAGTCATTATTCTTGGAGATTCGGGAGTCGGGAAGACTTCTTTGATGAATCAGTATGTCAATAAGAAGTTTAGCAATCAATATAAAGCAACAATAGGAGCAGACTTTTTGACTAAAGAAGTGATGGTAGAGGATAGAATAGTTACTATGCAGGTAACCAAGCATGTCTGATTCAATAATGTGATTCTATTGTTACCAATTTTTCTGAAAGAACACTTTTATATCAGATCTGGGACACAGCTGGACAGGAAAGGTTTCAATCATTAGGAGTGGCTTTTTACAGAGGCGCGGACTGTTGTGTACTGGTATTTGATGTTTCTGCTCCAACTAGCTTCAAATCATTAGATTCATGGAGAGATGAATTTCTAATTCAAGCCTCACCTCGAGATCCAGACAATTTCCCGTTTGTCGTGCTCGGAAATAAAGTAGATCTTGAATCAAGAGCAGTAAGTATATTAGTTTTCTATGTGCCCGTATTTTGTGCATATATAACATTTTACATTAATTGTATATTTTATATATGATGCTTATATATAAAATACAATTTAAATTCTTTCACTTTTGATTAAGTGAAAAGTTAAGTGATTAAGTTGTAAATTAGATTTCATGTTCTTTTCACATTTGTATTTTAGGTGTCGACCAAGAGAGCACAACAATGGTGTCAATCGAAGAATAATATTCCATATTTTGAAACTAGTGCAAAAGAAGCTATTAATGTTGAACAAGCTTTCCAAACGATAGCCAAGAATGCTTTAGCTCAAGAAAGTGAAGTAAGTGAATTAAGCACTCGGGAAGAATATCTGTATATTCGAATCTGATTTTCTGTATATATATTTTGTATATATCTCATATATATATTTTTTTTGTGAATCATAGGTTGAACTTTATAATGAATTTCCGGATCAAATCAAATTGACCAACGACCAAAGAAACAATGGCAGAGGTGATTCATGTGCTTGCTAGGTTCTGATATTGTAACACATTTTGGATGACTAATAAGCATACACAGGTCAGATTGTACATCATGTCACCTGCGCGGATCTAATCGGACGCAAAGAATATCTATTGCGATGAGCTTTACGTGTGCAGGAAGTCACGAGTATATTTCTTTATCTCAATGTGTTATTATATAATCCTTATCTCCAAAATGTTTCGATATTCCTGAAATAGTTTCGTTGGAAGTCATTAGTGCATAATGACAAAATAACGAGTTATATCATACGTAAAGAAATGTGTACAAATTATCGATACATATATATATATATATATATATATATATATATATATATATATATATAATATATATATAGTATATATGTGTGTGTGTGTGTGTATATATATATATATATATATATATATATATGTATACACATGATTTTTTTTATAAACATATGAGATGTATTTATTCGACTTCCTGACCTGAAATATCGCAATTTTAAATGATGTGCTCCCACTAGACTTGGCTTGTTACATAATGAGTCCTCTAATTTTGTTATTCTTCAAGTCAAGAATTTGCATCTCGTTTTTAAGTATTGTAATGCTCTCTTATCGGGTAAACATATAACATATTGGCGAAACATATAAATTATCTTTTTTATCCCAACCTTGATGATTTGTTATAAACTTATTTTCACGGTACAATATCTCAAGGTTTCCGAATGATATAGAGATTATTATACCGATGCATGAAACAATACGTGGCTCGGGAATGCGGTATTGTTAGTAAATTGTAATAAAAGAATTTGCTCATAATTTGTTAAGTACAATTGCATTTACAGAGAAGCACTAGTATAGCTTATTATTCTTAGATGAAACCGGATATATTTGCTGTCGCTGAAAATCGTTCATACGAGAACAGAACAAAAATAAGATGAAGTTATATAATAAAGACACTTTACATTTATTTACTAAAACACTTTACGTTTCTCGCAAGTCATTCTAACAAATTCGAGATTATATGATGGATTACGTGAGAATACAGCGCGAGATCTTTGATTTTTTTTCATTGATTAATTAAAATGTAAATGTTGTTAATTGAAATGTAAAATTATTATATTACAACAATTTGAATATATTCATTGTGCGCGTGTATTAATGCTAAATTTGTTATTTCGTTCAAGTAAGTAATTATATTATATCGTTTTTAGGGATGTACGGTTATCTCTTATGACTTAAAAAAACAAAAAAGAGGAGGAAATTCATTGCAAACTGTAATTTAGAAAAATTTACCATCGCTGGATGCATTGCCTATGATATTTTTTACATAATAAAGCATTATTTTTGAGCTAATCACTTTCACAAAGTCTCATCATAGTCTTTTATGTGAGATTCCTCCTGTACCGCGATGCACATGCGCCGCACGCTCATACATACACATACACACCCATACATACATCATGCATGCACGTGTCGGTTTCTCAAATTTTTTACTATACATGAGATAAGTGAGATCCCAGTGCGCGAAGAATCAATCGTCAATTGTATGGTCTATCGAATTCTATGCAGATTATATTTTGTAAATAAGACAACAATATATAATCCATTTAGAACTATTTAACATTATAATAGCGAATCTTTATATCCTAATAGCCATATCAGTAAGAATGTTTTAATTCTTGTAATATTTTAATTCTACTTATAGATATCTATACAGTCTTTATTAGAGCAGTAATTAATTCTAATGGCGTGCGATATTTATTTTGTTGAGAGAAAAAAAGCGACCTTTTACATAGTCCATGCAGATACGAAAAATATTTACATAATGCTGTATCTCAGAATTTTGTAGTAAAAAATAATTGTATATCCGTTACATAAGATGTGTTAGATGTGTTTTACGATTTGATTTCTTAAAGAAGGAAAACCAAGGTAAGCATATTTCTCAAACAATAAGCAAGATGATACGATAACATTATGCATCGCGGTACTGTGGAAATTATAATTTATTATAATTAATTATAATTCGCCATTGTAATTTCACATTCCACGGTTTTCGGATTATAATTACATTTGCGAAATTTAAATTTCTGCTAATTATTAACAGATATATACAATTCTTTCCTTCCTCCCATCTTGAATTATTTTTCTATATTTTATATGATCCATTAATGGACAAGCTAATTGCATCGATTCCGATGTAATCTATATCTTTCACACTTTCACGAATACTTTCCGAGTGCATACTCATTGTGCATATTCATCGATTTCATATACCCAAATCGATAAAAGCTAAACATCGATTTTAATTTTCATCGAAAAATAATCAGATTTGATCAAAGACTCGCCATTTCTGGGCCATCCTGTGTATATAAGGTTCTTACGACAGGGATATTTAGTGTGTGAAATATAAGCATATACAGCGTGTCTCAAAAATTGCATAAATATTCCAGTTATTGCAATAATGTATAGCTTGACGAAAGGAATGAAAATTTTGTAATCCTATCAATAACTTTATATATTAAGGAATTTTAATTTAAGGAATTGTTCAAAACGAAAAACCTGATTTAAATCTCGGCATTAATGCATAATGAAACTTTGAATCGAGCTGCAATCAAGATATGTATGTTTGATGATAAACGTTAAAAGGTATTCTCGGTTTTCGATAGAAAGTGCGACTTCTGGGACACTGCGTATGCATGCGCGCGCGCGCGCGCGTGTGAGTGTGTGATGATTATAATGACGATAGTAAAACACTCTGCAACTGTGCTTTCATAGATCTATGCATATATACGTATGCACATGTATATAAGTAAAAATAATCATGATTATGGCGATTATAATTAATGATATGTATAATTCTGAAAATTGAGAACTATGTTAATGATAAATTTAATTATAAATAATATTGTTATATCATTATTGTTGCTGCTATGATTGCTGTTATTGCCAATTACCATTGCTACCATTATCATTCATCGTTATTATTTTCTGATTGCTACTATCGCATGTATAACAAACTGCAAATTATCGCTATTGTTACATCTTAATCGAACGATTGATTAATTAATGAAAAATAACTTAATCTTTAATGATAGTATAATGACTTTATTTTGAACATCATTCGCAGCGTATATACTGGTTTGAAATAATGCACTTCGATACAATTGCTCGAGTATATACTTCAATTCTGCCAACGCTGTCAACAGTTTACAGTTTTATCGAGATCACACATATATGGAAAAGTATCAAATACCAAAGGAATTTTCTCTTATTTGCGAATAAAAATCGTCGCAGTATATTTAAGAAAGATATGAGCTTAAATCATATTTTTACAATTAATACGTGCTTTCAATTATAAAAGAAAATACAGCACTTTTTTCATCTTTTGGAGAAAAAAGATAAAAAGCATCAATGATGCACGTTAAACATCTTTCTTTCCTTGCATAAACTGTTTCGTTTGAAGTCTCAATAGGCAAAAATGACGGTGGGCGCATTTCTTATGCAAGTATTAGTACGGATGGTGATATCCACGGTAGAAGCACGGGCATTCGCAACGATTTTAGTCGCGCAACTCTTCGCATCGTTGATCGCTTTTATGTACGCGAATAACGCGGTTCTCATGACTTCTCTGGCGTCACCATCCAGACGCTTCAGAGACGACCTACTCAAATAAAGACGCCTCATGACACAGGCCTGCATTTTGATGATTATCGATGAATAACAATCCGACATGACAGCATCTAATTCACTCGATAAGGTATTCAGTGCCTGAAAAGATATGTTAGATATATTAGAATTATTGCACGATCTGCATCTATCACGAGTTGTGCTATCCTCTCTCTCTCTCTCTCTCTCTCTCTCTCTCTCTCTCTCTCTCTCTCTCTCTCTCTCTCTCTCTCTCTCTCTCTCTCTTTCTCTCTTTCTTTCTTTCTCCATTATGTATTATTTAATTTAATTATACATAATGTTAACTATCTCATATAGTATAAATTTCAGCAATTAATTAAATTACGTACAAAAATATAAAATGGATAACTATAAAGCACATATTAATGGATTGAAAGAGGATTATCAAAATATCAATATAACAGTTATGAAAATATAAATGTTCCCTTCATTAGGAAAATAAAAAATATTTTTATAATTATGGCAGTAGCATTATGGTAATAGATCATTTAACAAATTTATATATTTTGTAGACAATTTTTTTACTAAATTAATGCGATGAAAAAATTAATAATAATTATTAAAATGGTAATTACCTCAATATTTTTCGCTATGTTCGCTAATGGAATTTCCATGATAGTGTCAGAAATCTGAATGCACGTTTCTAGCTCAGAATGAGCATTTTTGTTTCTCGTCTCTAAATTACCTTTTGCATAATCATAACATTCGTCTACCTTTTTACCTTCTCTCTTTCCCTTCTCAATATTTGACTAAAAAAGATCAATATTCTTTATGTATTATATACATATATATTGCGTTCCTCATTTAGAATTAGTCTATGGCAAATTTGATATTTTAATTATAATTTAAAATATTTTTGTTTATGTTCCATACGTCTTTTTTTTGCTTTTATGACGTTAAATAAGAAAGAGATATAAAACTTACATTAACATCTTCGATCGCTTCGTTAATAATGTCCTTAATCTGGAGTAAAGTCTCAGTCTTTGTGTCAATTATTTTCAATTCGTAATTTTCTTTTGTTCGCTTCTCGAAAAGCACAATTTGCTGAAGTAAAATCTCAGTGGCTTTCTTTTGTAGATTCACCAGTCGTTCGAGATTACGTGTAGGATCTAGCACATCTTGCTTTGACACCTTAAAATATAAAATTTTTAAAAGCTTTATTAAAGCTGAAAACAGTATGAGAACAGTGCATCGCAAATAGTAATTACATTTTCCTATAAAAAATTACATATTCATGTGTGCGATTTTCTGAAATGTACTGATCTTCTAAAAATCATCTACTCCATTATATAAAAAATAAATTTGTACATTTAAACGTTTGATTTAACATACAATTTAACATATTAGTGCGTAAAAAGCGATTAGACGATAATTTACACATAAAATTAGATATACATTTAGAATTGTAGTATAATTCTTACTTCTTCGGAAAATCATACGCCAAAAATTTTCTGGGATAATATATTGATGAAACTTTGATATAAGTGAAAAAATCTGAAAATTCTTTTTTCATATCTTATTACTGAATATTTATAAAAGTGTATAAATCAATGCAAATAATGTACAAAATAATGTGACTGATTAGCTGAATGCAATTCTATTATCTTTACTGACACTAAATTTTTACAATTTTCTATTTCTAATCGATGAAATAAATCCGTCAATTCGCGAAACTTACATGAACTAAGCAGAGAAATGCCAAGGCGCAGATTACGTTCCTCATTTTGTTACTTAAACAATTATGTTAAAAGGAAGTAACTACTTGCGGATAATATTCCTGCTACATTATCAATTCCTTTATATATTCGAGATATAATTCGATTAAAATCGATAATTTGATATTTTCGGATGGAAGAAGAACACGGGGTTATCGCATATTACGAGTGTTGATTATCGATGTTTCATAGTATGATAAAAAAAATATATATATATATAATTCTATTCAATTCGTCAATATGTATGGAATTTCCAGATCTTTACCTCCGTTATCGCTCATCTTTTTTTACAGATTGTACAGATTAAATTTAAATTAAACTTAAAAGAAAAAAACTTTGAAAGAAGTTCCTGGACAGTAATGTCATTTTGCGACAAATATGAAAAATTGATGAAAATTATTTCCACGGAAATAATCTATTAGAAAAAATACTACATTGCGTATAAAAATGCTTATATTATAACTAAAAAATAATATGAGCTTCCTTATAACAAATGTACGAAGAGACGTTGTATAATTTAAAAAAGATCTCTGCCTATTTGTACATCGAGAGTTGGAATTGTTGTCTGAGATCAAAGAAAAAGATACATGCGTTAATCAGATATATATGTTAATCAGAGTTATACGTACATCTATAAAATGTACTTTGAACTGAGAGCGTTCTATTTGCAGCTTGTCCTTATATTATTATAGATATAGATTACACGTAACGATAATTGTTTTAATGATAAAATCATGTTTAATATGCTGCATAAGCGTGTATTGTATGCAGAATATCTCAAAATTATTTGATTTTGAAGGTAAATTCCATGAGACACTGGAGGACAAAAATTCTAATTGAAAAATCAAAGCTGTTTTCGGGGAAGATATTAGATATAAAATTCATCAATGATATAATTAAAATTTCGCACAAATATATTAAAATCTCATGCAGCATATGTCCGTGAACAGAACTTCTTCGACATATTGAGATTATCGTACAAATACGTGACAATGATTTCATGGAAAAACTGTTTTTTCTCACAATATAGCAATATTTACATAATTAAATATAGAATTTAAAATAGCATATCGGATGTTATCATTTTTAAATGGGAAATACGATCTATCAATGACACATTACTCGAATATGTATTGGAAGACACGAATATGGTAACGATTTTGAGTGTTCTGTTATTATGACGTATAATCGCTCATTATATCATATATAATCAAGTTTAAGATTTAAAATAACCAGTCTTTTTACTAATTAATTAATTTAATTTTAATATCGTCAAAAAAATTCTGTTCATGAAGATATCACTGCTATATGATATTTCAACATATCTGAGCGCATAAAATTTTAGTTGTTGATGAATTTTATTTGCATTCCTTTTTTAAACTGTTATAATCGTGATTTTCGTTTTCGTATTAGGATACTATTAGAATCTTTGTCTCAGAATGTTTTATGAAATCTGATTTCAAAATTATCATTAATGGTTTTTGGATACTTTGTATATCTAGAGACTCAAAAACTCTGTGTTTATGGAAAGATTTTCTCCTACGATATATATATCAATAAAATATTTCCAAATCTACAAATTAAACGCGCAATGTCGATTCTGGATTTGTAATCTCGTATCTTAATGATTATGCTCCACTTTTACAGCCTAAAAAAAAGAATTACACTCATTATAGTATCATTGTTTATTATTAAAATCATTTTACACATAATAAAAGCTTTTGCTAAACAAATCATAATTATTATACATTTAAGGAAAATACATATAATTTTGCATAGAATTTCTCTTTAATTTATTTCTCAATTCTCTTGTTCTATTTGCTTTTAAGATCTGCTTTCAAATGGACGTTTTAAGATATACGATATTTCTGCAAGCTAGAGAATGAAGGTCGATGCATATCGAATATATGCGTCGAGATTGGTAGATCTAGTTGAGATACATTATACAGTTAGCACAATCAAGAACCAATATTCTCGTCATTATGGGTATCATCCAAACGCTTATTAATAAGCATAACGAATTCTTCGTGGTCGCTAGGCAGCCAGACGACCCGCCATGCATTCCCTGCATTGAGCCAATAGATAAGAAGCCTGGAAATCCTGGCAGCTTCGAGGATCTTCATGCGAGAATAAAAGAACTCTATCCGCACAATTTCGAGGGCGCTTATTTGCTGCTGCGGAAGACTCTCAGCAGACACTTCAACGTCACCTACAGAATGACCTTGAGTTCTGTGACGCCGTATGGCTTGAGATTCGGTGCGAATTACATCGGTACCAAGTGTATAGAACCATCGGAGCAATATCCGATAATCTCGGGCGAGATCACGCCGAGTGGCAACCTGATCGCCAATTTTATCCACACGCTTGGTTGTAGATGTCGATTCAAACTCGCGGCACAGATCATTGACAGAAAGTATAAAGCTGTCAGCACTAATTTGGAATATCGCACAGACGACTGCACGATGGCGTTAACTCTGGCGAATCCGGATTTTGCCAAGTTGCACGGTACGGTAGTATTACACTACCTGCAAGCCGTCACACCGAGGATTACTCTGGGTACCGAGGTCGCGTGTCTCCGCAGCTCGTTGGTACCCGGCGGCCAACAGACAGTAATGTGCGTCGCATTCCGTCATAGCACTGGACCGTCCACACTATCTGCTACTTTCGGTGAAGCGGGTATTCACATATGCTACCATCGGAAAGCAAGCGAGCAGCTACAACTTGGAGTCGAAATTGAGACGAATACGCGTATTCACGAATCCGTGGGCACAATCGTATACCGAGTCAACATTCCGTATGCGGACTTCATCTGCCGTGGTTTCGTCAATTCGGAGACTAGCGTAGGTGCGGTATTCGAAAAGAGATTATATCCCATTTCTGAGGCCTCGTTAGTTATAAGTGGTTTCCTGAATCATAAGAAGCAACAATTTCGCGTCGGTATCGGCCTAAATATCGGTTAACGATGATTCTTTTAATTGTTAGGTCGAAGATTGATTATGAATGTCCTTAAAAATTAATTCACATCGAGCATTAATATATATGTTTCTGATTTAATTTCAAAGAAAATCGAATTTAAAAGATTGTTTAGATATCGGACACGTAAATACCTAATTACTTAATTGTACGTATCGAAATGCGATAATCCTTTTGATATGCGCACGCTTTACATGATAAGAATATTTCACATGAAAACTATTAAATACTTATATTATTAGATACTTTAGAATGCAAGTCCTTTTACAATATTATTTATCAATCAAACGCAAAGATATAATATATTTATATTTCCAAATACTCACTTCACATATATCAATATTTTTATATAGACTGTAATTTTTATAATAAACAATGATTTTCATAATTATGATACTTAACAAACACAATGTTTTTGGTAATTTTTCTCGATTATTTTTGATAAATTATTTAAGAAAGAAATTAATTCTTTTTAATCGTCTCCATTAGCTATTCGTTCATCTAAATTGTCATCTGCTTGCACATGCAAAGCTGATTGCAATTTTTCAAAGGGCGATTCAAACTTTACAGTCAAAAGTCCATTTTCGTCAGCGTATTCTAAAATATCACAGATCAACGGTGATTCAACGCCCAAAACATATTCACAAAGTTTTGGTTCCACTAAGAATAATGATACACTAGATACGCTTGCAACCTCTCTATCCACACACTTAAGTTTTACCTAAAACAATGATAAAGAATGAAAAAGAATCATAAAATCATTCACAAAACTGTTAGCTATAGAAATATCCAAGACATTCGAAAAAATAAAAGTAAATTTCTTAATATAGTTAAGAAAATTTTAAATTTATGATATTATAATATTTTAATCGATAAACATCCAAGTCTTTTACAATTATATTGAAGAAAAAATAATTTGTAAACTGTGTTTTTATCGAATTAATTATATCTTTCAAATTTATAATAATGCATACCTCGGTTTGCCTAAAAGTTCCAGTTTGCTCGCAACTACTTCCCTGACTGTAAAAATGCGATAATTGTTTCTTCTCATCTAATTTAGGTCTCTTGTTTGGATGTGCGGCGAGCCATTCTAAATGCTTCTGTTTGTCAAATTTACCAAGATTAACAATCGTTTTCGTACCATCTTTTTCTACATGATATTGAACAACGGAACGTCCATAACAAAACTCGTATTTCCACCAGCCATTACCCTGATAATACGTTAAAGCATTAGAATATAAGAAGATTTAGCTATTCATCAAAAGCGAAAAGAATAAATTAACGGCGATTTTATATTTACTCCGTGTAAGCAGTTCTTTCCATTAAGAAAACTATGGAGGGGACTAATATCAAAGCTAATTGTGGGATCAGCTGTGGATTCATCAATGCTGTGTTTATCCGAAACATCTAGCGGATGTATCTCGACTCTCACTCTTGCTTCACCATCCTGTAATTAATTTATTACAATTAACGAAATTGCATTATAATTAACAAAATTATGTAAAGAATTAATGCTTATGAAGAAGCATCATTTTTTATTCGATTACAAAAAGCATCATTATGCAAACTATTATGCAAACTATTATGATCAATATACTATGTAAATTCTAGCATAATGATGTAACAAGACATCCTAAATGTGAAATAATCATATGTAATATAAGAAATGATTATACATTATCATTATAATCTTATTGCTGCAAACATAATGATGATACAGTTACGATTTTACAATATTATATTAATAATTTAAGAATAAAATATCGTATAATTAACAATAATAATGTAGATAAATAACTGTTGTAAATAATCAAAAAGAAAAAAAATGAAAAAAGATTGATTAATGCAGTAAATTTATAATATATAAAATGTCATAATATGTAGATAAAGAAGGGACAGAATGGAAAAAACTATTTGCACGAACAATGACACTACATAATGATCGACAAATATTAATCCTGTTCCCCTATATATAAAATATCCTGACCTGGCCCTCCTTATCTACATGGATGATTGCATACACTTTCTTCTGCTTGTCATCCTGTGTAAAAAATAATAGAGAAAGTAAATAAATAATAAAGGAACCGGAACAAGAAAAAGTCATATACTTAGTACCTAAAAACAAGATGTTAGGTAAACTAATTACGCAGAATATTTTTTGACTTTAAAAATTATTCAAGCTTTAATCAAATCAAACTTCAGTGATTATCTAAAGAAAATATATTTAGTAACAAAAGCACTTCTCTGTTATTTCACAAACATACAATCCTATGTAAAATCGCATTATTCTATATATTTATAAGAGATCTTCTCAAGATTATGTGTCGAGAAAAAGTTTCAGGAAATTGTTAATAGAAAAAATATACATATCTTAAATAATAAATTAGAAATAAAACAGATTAGTCGGAAAGAAAGATATGCAAATGTTATATACTTTTTGCAGGTTTACCCTTGACTGTCGCATTTTTGCACTCTCTGCTTCCATTGCCATAAGTGATCTCGGTTTCTTTGGCGCATTCTCGGTAGGCTGGCAGATGATCTGATTTTCTCCGGTGTCTGGTGGTTTGTAATCTGGATGATCGCACAATATCGGCGAAAGTACTATTGCTTCGTATTCACATGTCATTGTCTCCTTGAGCGAGTATATGTCATGTTTACCATGTTTATAACAGACATATAATACCTTGATGAGCCTTGGTTTGTTGTATATATCGCACATTGTACCATCAGTCATCTTGATTTCAACATATGGCAGGCTAATACCCTCAATCCTTTTGATCGGTGCCTGTATCTTCTTGTTAGGCTTCTTTGATTGTTCATAATAAGCAGAGAGTTTCTGTTTCTGTTTCTTATCCCATATGCCGAGATAATACTCCTGCATCTTGATCTTCTTCCCCTCTCTGTCTTCATGATATTGGCGTACATACTTGCCATGACACAGTTCATAGGTCCAGTATGTCTCCAGCTATATGAGACAGAATTATATTTGTTTTAAGTAACAAATTATTCGATACACGAACGATCTTCTGTTCGCTGATAAAGAGACACACTATGAACAAAAAAAACTGAGAAATTATATTATAGATTATATACCCTGTAGGAACAACTGTTTTGGGCAAATATCGGCTCCAAAAGTTGTATCGGATTCAGCCCGTTATACGATTCGTTATGCTTGTGCTCCTGTTCTGTGCCATCTGGAATTATGCACTTGTATCGCTCGTTACTCGCTGTAGTTATAAAATATGGTTCCACATTTGAACGAGGTTCCTACGGGAGAGAAAATCCACATCGCATATCTCAAGGCATCATTCACGAATACGACTTTACGAAAGTGCGCAAGGTGTCTCGATCGTACTTACTAATAATTCCGTATTGCTCTTTCCTGCCCAATTTATCTTGAATATAACCGTATCGTCAAAATGTCGAAAGTCGTATGCATAGACTACAGAGATTAAAACACACAGTACATTGTAAATGTTCTGGTAATGCCACATCTTTCTCAGCTATTCTATCATGTTTCGTCTTTCGCATATACAGTCAACGTCGACATATATCAACTGTGTATAATTGACAATTGCTTCGTGCAGGCACTGTCACTTATGACTGCTTACAACTGCTCGCGACAGATAAACAACAACCAATAGAAGTGAGACGAATATTAATGATTGTTACCACAGCCACTGCCGTGTCGTTTTATCTGAATGGACAAATTCCCACCTACCATATGAAGCTGTCTAGTAATAAATTGTCTGTTTAGAACAATATGATCCGATTGGCTCTCTTATCGTTCACACATCATGCTTAAACTATTTAATAATTTTTTATTATTAAAAAATCTAATTACTATTTATACATTATTATTTAACAATTTTTATTATTAACTAGCTTAATAAGCTTAATAAGCGAGATAATCAGTTTTCGTACAACATCTGCATATTGAGCTGTTAATTAATATAATATCCGCAATATAAATATCCGCATCGTGCATGTAATAGGCATTTTTCTACTTCGATGATTTCGGAGATAACATATCTGTAAATATTCCTAAATATTTGATTACAGATCGCTTCGAGTAGAGGTCCTCGCAATCAACCGTGCTATAAAGTTCTTCTCTATCGACTTTGTCGTTGCATTAGATCGCTTTATACTGCATATGTGATTCGTGAGGAAGACTGGCTAGTCAAGCATCTATATTAATTTTTTCGCTTTAGATAGTGATACAACGAAAGCGGAGCAAATCAGAACACGTAGATTTCACATTAAACTGGAAACATGTCGGATACACGACGGCGTCGTAAATCTAATCAGTCGTGCGGTTCTGATGATCTGTCGGATTCCTACGAAGAGCTTAACGCGACAAAGGAGACTCAAGTATATATCTTATATCAAAGATATCTCATAAAAGAGATGTCTCTATCGTTTTTCGACAAAACATAAATGTCTCGCATGATTTTCGTGTAAGGCGAATCTTGTTCACATGTAAACGTGAAAATTCACGAAAGCTTGTGATTGCTCGAATCGTATCGCCGAATTGCCAAACGAGGACAACAAGATTAAATAGATCAATGTTATGATTACAGTTTATATAGTTATCGTTCGGTATCATTAATTTTATCATCTGGTATTATCGACATTTGTTGCAGGACACCTGCTGATTTGTGCATAATTTTACAAACTCCATTCACATGCTCGAGCGAATATATATATTTTAACACTTCTCCAATTGTTGTATCAATTGATACAATGTACATTTTTAGACATTTCTGCAATATTTTACTAATTTTATTAGTGTTCGTTTATCAGTAAAGCAACTTCATATTTCTCGCTCGCTCGAAAATAGTTTGATTAATTAAGCTCGTTTATTTATGTAGATGTTATATCTACATAAATATAATATACATAGATATAAATTACACATGGTTTATGATACATGATTTGTGTGATCTTTCGATTTTTGTATCCACGTGGTAAAAAAGTTTCTCATATTTAAGTGTAATTTAATAATACTAGAGCAATACTCAATGATTTAATTAACTCTATGCATTATATATATAATAAAATCGCATATATGACATGTAAAGTTATGCAACAAATATCAATAATACAAATAATATAATAACATAACGATATAACAACATCTAAATAATACTATTTAGAACTATGTGCCTATATAATTGTTATTTTCAGTTTAGCATTTTTAATTGTGTATATTAATGTAATTAATTAAGTAATTAATATTAAAAATATTTTTTTCATACGCAGAAAAAATATTACAAATACTATGTTATATTATATATTATATATTAATTGTATATAATATATTATATATAGTTTATGAAACGTAACTGATTATTTATATAAATGTTTTTTTATATTTATATATTGGATAAAATACTTAAAATATTTGCTACTGCATCACATATGTATATGATTTAATTTCATTTGATTTAATTTCATTAATTTCATAGATTAATGTCATATTTATGTAATAAAGGTATATTTTTATTCCATTTCCAAAACTGTAAAAGAATGTGATGTGACTGATATATGCTTTTTGGACGTCATTATATGACGTTAATAAACATCTTGGATTAATGTATCATATTACTATATCAACCAATTGTTTTACAGAGTAGTGAACAAACTGATGGGCATCAGGATTCAGAGTGTGACATTTATGAGAGTGATTCAGATCACGAATCACAGGAAGGTGGAGAATTAAGAGAAAGTGGTGACGGTCAGGAAGAAGAGAAGCCACAGAAAAAATTAGATGATGATGAAGATAGGCGTAATCCACAATATATTCCAAAACGTGGTACATTTTACGAGCACGATGATCGTACGGCCGATGAAGTGACTGATAATAATACAGAAACGACAACAAATGCAAAAGAGACTAAGGAAAAGAAAGTATGGAAAGATAAAGAGGACAGATGGAACCATGATCGATACAATGATGAAGAACAAGCACCAAAGAAACCAGAGGAATTGATAGCAACATACGGTTATGATATCAGAAACGAGGAAGGACCACCTCGTGCCAGAAGGAGAAGAAGATATGGGTGAGTTAAAAAAAGTTTTGTTTAAATCTCTTTAAATCTTGGTTTCATGTTATTAAATATTACAATACATATTGTATTTAATATTATACAATTTTTCAGTCGTGGGCCCAACAAATACACAAGGAATTGGGAAGACGAAGACGCTTATGGAAAAACTACCCCTGGTAGAGGAAATACCAGGCGCTTTCATAAAAATAATGAAGATTTTCCTGCTCTTAGTAATAATAAGGTAAATCTTACAAAATTTATGATATTTATTAACATTAATGATTCCAGTTTGCTGAATATCTTTCTCCTTTTTTTTCTCTAAATTGTTACAGAACGCTTCGAGTAAAGTAGAGGAACCTGTGATTTCATCAGCATGGTACAGTAGCAAGAACAAAACACAAAAAACACAAAACTTTCCACCGCTTCAGCCACAACAGGAAAATGCGAAAACTAGATCTATTACCATTTCTAATACATCTACGTACGTAACCGTTTTATTTATTTTATTTATTTTGTTCTACTTTTGACATGTATGCCTCATAGAAAGGAAAATCTTGATTTGTATGAAAGAGATTTGTATGAAAATTTTACAGAAATGAAAGTAAATTATCAGATGATTCTACTAATACATCGTGGAAAAAGGATGACAAACACATTGTTCAAAATCAAAATACGAATGGGAGTACCGGATCAGGCGATGCAGAAAAATCAATCAATATTAAATCATCACCACGGGAAAACAACAAGAGAAATGGTCAAGAATCTGTAAACTTAATTGCAAATAGGACGCGAGGCAGAGGTTTCAAGCCCAATAACAACATGGTTACTAATAGAATAATTGAGAATAAATCAAAAGGTCGCGGTCCTGGTCCAGTCACTATCGAAAATAGAAGGAACAATATTGCGCAACACGGTGATGAACATCAGCTTGTTCATGATTTGAAACAAGTCAGTATCAACGATGGCAGTCAGTATCATCAGCCAAGACACAATAGTAAGTTCTTATTTCATTTAGTTATATTAAATGATGAGATGATTCACTTTGGCTATGAAATATCTCATTTCTGTATAGAGATTTCATTGGGATCATATAGGAACACAATCATTAATAATTTTCCATCAATTCGTTACAAATATTCGTGTTTCTTTAAATTGTTAATTTGTTAAAAACTTTAAATCGTTGCAGGAAATTAATTCTTTAACATCAATATTTGATATTATTTTTAACATAATATTTATTTAATGATTGCGATCATTAAATAATTGGAGAAAATTTAAATCGTACTCTAAAAGTTAGATAACTTTTTAGAAATTTTCAATTGTGTATGTGCGCGCGTGTGTATGTGTATAAACAAGAAGTATTTTCTTTTTGTTTAATATAAACTTTTTATTGACATTTTAGCTCTTACTAAAAAAATCACAGAATTATTTTTAAACTAATTTTATCTTTGTTTCTCCGATATATAGAAGGCTTTTTTGCATCTTCCAACCAACACAGATCAAATGCAGTTCCACCTAGAATGCAATCTCATCAGCAGCAAACACATTCGCAACAGCAGGCAATGCAACAGCAGCAACAACAGCAACAGGACAATTCTGGAAATAGACCTAAACGCTACTCCACTCTGCGCCAGCGACCTACCATTTCAGAGACTTCCGCACAACAGAATTATCCATCTCAACATGCTCAGCATGGATATTTTCCACCTCAAGGTAACAATCATTCATATTAGATATTATTAGATATAGATATATTAAGTTGCGCATTAACTTTGTCCCAGATTATATTGCTCATGCTTGATTATGTAATTAATATACTTAATATTAATGTGTCACTTATGCATACACATATTTAGCTGGAAATTCAAGAAATGTTTTGGAATCTCAAGGTAAGAAAAAGTAAAGTGTACAAATTTCATTAATCTCAAATATAAAGATCTTCGAGTATCCCAATCTTTTAGAATTTCCATTCTATTCTTTTGAAAAAGACAATAAAAAATAAAAATGAGAAGAATTAATATTTAGGAAAGAATATGACAATCTAATGTATTATTTTATTAGCAATACATTATTAAAATATTATTACTTTGACGAAAAATATAATCTTGATTATTTTCAGCTTTAATACATATCAAAATATTTTTAGTAATAATAATAACGGAATACATCCATAAAGTGTAAATTATTTTAATTTTACAGATTCAAAATCGGATATATCACTAAATGTACTGAATCTATTTTTTGAAGCATTGCTGACTGATTTATCTTATTTTATAGGTGCGTACGTTATAGGTTACGTTATACGTGCTTACGTTATAGGTTACCCACAAGGTCACTTTGAGCAATCTTCTCCTGTGGCTTCAGCCACAGCACCCATGGCAGGACAACCTGTTATTTCTCTGCCTCCCGGTGGACAGCCTGGTAGTTACGCACCTCCGGCATTTCTAGTACCGCCACCACAGTTCATAGCTTCTCAAACTCCTCCTAACATAATTAATTATGTGCCTGGTCCGAATGGACCAACGTTCCCGCCAAACTTCCAGGGTTATCAAGGATACAATCCTTCGGTTCAGGTGAGACAATTTGTGTATATAAAAAATATAAAAAAAGAAAAAAATATCACAAAAACAGATCGAACATATAACATATATTATATACTCCATCTTAAAATTATAGCCTCAAGGACCACCACCCCCTCAAGAATTATTCCAGCCACAGGGATGTACTTACTACAGTCCCGCGCAACAGCAGCAGCAGCAGCAACAAGCCGCACCTATGCGGCGACCGAAGGCAGCGATACCCATTCTTCCACCGCCTGACAATCAACAAAGCGGCAGAGGAAGAGGTAGAAGCACTCAACAGTATCAACATAACAATCAATCTGGTGGTAACGTGCAACAGACTGAGGAAATTAAAAACGCAGTGGAAAGTGATGAGAAAATTATGTCAGGACAATTTGATAGTGTAGAAATCGAATCATCGAGCATACCGAAACAAGAATACGAAAAGGATCAACCCACGGACATGATCGCAACCACAGACGACACGAATAAAAGTGCAGAGGAAAGCATCAACGTCGAAATGCAAACGAAGCTTGATACGTTATCGTCCGCTAAGACGGATAACATGGACAATAGTGACAATGCTAAGGAACTGTTAGAAATAACTTCTAACGAAAAAGATTCCGTTTCACATAATCCCACGACAACGTTGACCACTATTGAAACCAAACGCGAATTAGATAATATTGAATCAGCTATTTCTGAAAACACGATAACGTTGACCGCTGTTGAAACCGAACGGGAATTAAGTAATATTGAATCAGCTATTTCCGAAAGTACCATCGTCGAAAAAGCTGCAGCCTAAAAAACATCATTATCGTCATTATCACATTATTATTATTATTATTATTATTATTATTATTATTATTCGCGCATTATATTCATATAACGATCGTTCTCCCTTCGATTTATTACAAGTTGAATGAAATATCATCGCATAACCTAATCTACGCGATATACTCTTTCTTTGAAAAGGTTCGACTCATTGCTGCAACTATAATTATATAATTAATCTGACGCGTAATAATTATTGCGATAACTATTAATAAACAATCGTTAACTGTGAAAGGTTCACAGTTATTAATTTATTTTACATCAGTTTTTTTTAAAGAATGTGTTACGCATGATTATATACTATAATTTACGAAATTCAAATGACCTTTAGGAAACAAGAATAATCGCTGTAAACTTATCAGAAAATAGTTATCTGACATATGTATACATATTGCAATATATAGCTTTTAAGCTTTCGATACGATGCGAATATGATGAATTATGATGCAAGAGATTAGATTTGATTTGTCTTACGGTACATTTTACGATTTTGCAGTATAAAAACTCATTCACGTTTCGTATAGACATCTATATGATATGAATGAATTATATTGCAAAACATGTATGATATTAATATTTAATAAATATCAATATTTGATAGAACAAGTTTATTATGAAGCATAATATGAAGCGCTTCGTAAAGTGATGAATAAATATAACATTTAAATTACTAACTTCTTTTCGTTCAAGACATAACGTATAAATCAAGTTTTTCTTTCCTCGACATGGTTGACAAGAAAAAAGAAAAAAGAAAAAAGAAAAAAAAAGATTATAATTTCTCGCCTCTTCATGTCACATTACTTCGATATAACAATATGGATATGAAGCCTTAAAAATGCTGATCTTAATCGATTATTAATAAATAAAATTTTTCAAAGGCTCGACTATATGCGCGAATAATGCTGTTAATAATGTTTTCGCAAATTAAAAATATGTGAAAACGCATTATAACTTTAACCCATATTTATAATAATATTTAAATATACGACTCTCGTTAACGCTGATGTTATTATCGCCTTTGGTATGGAATAACGATTTTTTCGTATGTTGGAATATGTCTATGATTAATTACTGTTTAGCGAAAAAAAAAAAAAACGTTATCATGTACTAATATAATATATTCGGCAGCTGTGCAGTCCATGACTGTGATGCAATACACCTTTGTATGCATATGATATACATCTTTGTGTGCATAAAAAAAATTATAGAAATTTTTTTATACGCAATTATGAGAACACCAATGGGAGATATATTTAATTTAATAATATGTCTGCTTTCTCATTTGTCTTTATACGTTTCTTTTTTTTTCTCGCCTTAGAAAGAATTAATGCATTAATTTTGTTTTATGAACGCGAAAAATGTGGAAAATATAGCTGTTATGATGAAATTTGTTATTTTAATATTTACTATTATATAATTTTTTCCTTTTAATGTAAATTCTGTTTCGTAATATTTTATTTATCCGTTTTTTAAGTTTTACAAACCAGCCACTTTTCATCAATTTTATTAAGATGCATAAATGCTCGGGTATTATCGTAAATAACATATGTTTTGCTATTTCTTAAGATATATATATATATATATATATATATATATATATATATATATATATATATATATAAGCCATAAATTTAAGATCTGAATTTAATGTAATCAAATATAATCATTCTTAATGAGGTAAAGTATGATTTTGAAATTAAAAATTATTGAATTATTAAGGAGGCATATTGAAGTGAAATGATTGATTGATTGATTTATTTATTTATTTTTTTTTTCTATAATTCGCCATGATTATTATGCTTATGTGTATGATAACAGCAAAGTTGTACAAAGCCTTACTAAACAAAGTTCTATAAAAAAAACTTAATAAGGAATTTATATAAAATGGCACTTTTACGCAATAAAGTGTAAACTTAAGTGAAAACTAATCGTGAACAAGAACACGTGTCTTGCTGTAGTATATTGTACAGTTTGTAAAACTAATACTATATGTAACAACTTTATATTAATAACATTAGAACTTACGTACACTTTATTAAACTTTGTAGATATATTTTGATTGATATGTCGAAACTGTATTGTAGGAAATAAAATAGTTGCCACAGAAATGACAGAACGGAACATGCTGGATGTTTTAAATCTGTCGGGCAGATAGAATTCTCCAAACATTTCACGTCTCCACTTGCATTTATTCTTCGAAACTTTACCGTGTGCATCTGAATTTCTATTTCCGTCGGTTATCGATCTGCGATGTACATTATTATGTTTACAACTATATCTCCAATATGTAATAAAGTAAAATGTTTCAAAAGCAGCAGCTTTAACGATATCGTGCGATTCGTAATCGCTTATCGACGCCGATCGAATACCATGATCGAATACCAATTCATTTCGACCTAACAAGATTTCAGGGTTTGTCGAGTGAGATGTGCCGACGCGCATTACAATACATAGGAACAATTCGAATTTGTCTAAATTAGAACCATTCGAGTTTACGAAACTATCCCTATATCGATATCTATGTTCCTAATCATTGAATGCGCTCTTAATCACAGCTTTGGCTTTGATTTCGTTCTCGATTTGATGATGAGAAGTAGATCGCATGTTTCCTCTTTCTCCATCGTGTCTTACACTATCTGGAATTCCCAGTTGAACCCAATTTCAGATAACATTCGGATAGATGTCCATCTATTTGGAATCGATTGAAGTGCATTCCGTTACTTGGGATTTTTTTCCTGGTGTTAAGAGTCATCGGGAGTCTTAGCTTCGATCATCGGTTACTCGAGAATAGTTTTTTGGTATTTCTGACATAGATCAGCCTATATTCCAGATCGGATGACAATTCTCGAAGAGAGCAACCGATGCGCTCCCATACGCGATTATGGAACACGTTTATTCTTGTTTCTCATTTTGTGGTACATGGATTACAGCACTGAGAGGTACGACTTCGGTACTTTGCTGGACGTTATTATTATTGGACAACGTGTGGATCGATCTTGTGTAAGTTCGTGATTGCTGTTTCACGGGATCTGTGATGCCCACGTGTCCGCGTTTGTGGACGCAATTCCCGCCATTGTGGGAGCACCGGAAAGTGCGTTTGAACTCCTTGCGGAACTTTCCTGCAACAAATTAATTTGCGATCCTGTAATGCTTGTTCGTAGCTTCAAACAATCATTCGTCATTGCGTAAAAAGACGAATACCTGTGCGTAACATTTTACTTAGATATAGTTTCTATGTTTTTCAGCAGGTGCCATAGAATTTCCATATGTGATACAGCCACGCTGCTGATCTAATTAAGATGAAAAAGACGAAAGAAAACGAAGCGTATAAATATAAATTCTCGTTAAGGCATATGATAATCGATTCATAAGCCGGAATCTCTATCATCATTATTCCACTCGATTGGTCTCTATTGATCTTTTTTCTTTCTAGCTTTCCGCAGCGAGAAAGCGAAAATAAAAATTTGATACTTATTAATCAGAGTGCAATAGATATCTTAAATCTGCATTCGATCGAATTGAACTTGGCTGAAGTTTAGCCACGATATTACACGATACTAATGATTAATCCCTCGCTCTTTTCATTATTATTATTTCCGCTTCAGAATCGCCAAGCTCGGCAGATCGATTTCAAGGATCACCGAAACGCTGCGTGCTTTTGATTCGATGAGTCTACCTCGCCATGCGATCACGTGCATGTAGCTCACCCTGAGCGCGCGATTGGTTTAACAAGTTCCGTTATCTGAATCCGTTCTCGTTCCGAACGTCGTCTCGGCTACGACGCTCGCACGTAGAACAGGCGTATCGAGGTGTATTTCCGTCGTTTTCCGTTTCGCCGCGTGTCAAAATGGTCGGTTTCGCATATTTGTGCATCCCTTCGTGTACGTGTCGCCGTCACGCGACAGCAAACGCCGCCGATGAACAGCCGGAAGCCTGATCATCCGCTCGCTCGGCGAACCGCACTCCCGAAAGTTACGATGGAACTCTTGCCGGAACTTACCTGCAAAGTAGAGCGCCGAATGATTTTGCATGGCTCGATTTAGCGCGCTCGAATTTACTTCGACTAGTACGCGCGCCTTGTGCGTTTACGCGCTAAAAGAATTCGCTATCGAGTCGTCGTCGTCCATGGAATTCATTGGATCCATTAGAGGTCCATTAGAGCTATCGGATGCTGCAGCTATCGGAATTCCGTCCGGACTTTTTGAATTTTCTCAACACGATTTTCTCGACAAGCTTTGCACGGGATAATTTTCTTTATAAATTTATGGATGTAAAAAACGCTACAAAGTTACAAGCGTGTCATTTGCACTGCACGATCAACATTATTTTGTATACAATGGACTTTTGGTAGATACAAAATATTTCCAATGGCGCGACAAAGTTAGATGAATCTCGTTGGATGGAACAATTCCATATTGAGTAATTCAAATCGTATACGAGTCAGTTAAAGCGTTATAAATCGAGAATTTGAATTCAAAGGGTAAATTAGATGTTTAGCATTTCGCGATCGCAATGTTAAATTTCACAGCGCGATATTATGATTATTTTCTGTATGTGATTTAAGCGTGCAATGACCTTGCAAACAATCTTTTATGCATTTATGCAAATCAGGAAACTATGTTCGTGTTCGCTCTTGTTTTCCTTACATACTCTCGTCTTTTCTCTTCACTTCTCTTCGCAGAAGAGGCAGCATAAGATTCTTTATTGCAATTTGCAAACGAGAGAGAGATATCGAAATATCACAGCTAATCATTTGCAGTTGTAATTTTAGTTATAGTTATTATAATCGTCATAATTACATTATCAAAATTTTATAGTTGCATACACTTTATATCATTACATCATGCTTATGTTACAGTTATTTATAGCTCGACGGAAACTCGCCCGCTTTTATCGCGTCGATACATCGCGCAAGTTTACCTGTACGGTCCATCGCAGGCGTACTTCCGTCGTCGCTTTTATAAAGCGGAAAAAGTGAAACATTTTTGGCAACGACAGCTAATTCAATGCGAATTGAACGGTTTCTCACGACGAGTAAACAACAGCCGAAACAATACAGTGGCGTTGCACGCTTCGGACGCGTCATGCATTTTAATAGAAATCACACATTCGATAATCCCACATGTCCGAGAAATATTACTGGAGTATTCCGCATGCATCTGTGTGGAATACTCCAGAATAAATCTCGCCAAATCGGAATAAATTTTTCCACGCTCGAAACGATTGGACGACGGAGCGTCCGTTAACGAGTAACGTTCGGAACTTAATCCTCGCAATGCATCATCGAATAAGGGTGACGATTAATCCATCTGAATGACGAATGCTTACCGCTCATGAAGTTATAGATGACGGGGTTCACCGCGCTATTAAAATAACAAAGCCAGTGGGCGATCAGACTAACGGCGATTGTCCATTGATTCGACGGTAACGCCATAATACTTCTAGAACATAAATTTGCGTTAATTGCACAATGCAAGTATTTTTCGTGCGTATATTATATGCATGTATCGTATTATTCTTCGTACACGACGGCGGAAAATTATAAAAAATTATATAAATACAAGACAGAGGAGGGCAAACACCGTACGATGTCGGGAATTAAAGTCAACCTCAACGGATGAAGATTAATTTTGATATTATACTATAATATCGATAAGATTTTATATGTACACACGAAGTAATGATGACGTAACATCGCGAGAGCAGACCTTAGAATAGAAAGTAAATGCACTGGAAAGAAGCATACTGCAAACGTGAGGACCACAGCAACTAACATCTTCGCTGCCTTCCGTCGAGATCTCAATTGGCCTTCTGGATTTCCGCCTCCGGAAATTGGAATTTCGGTTGAATGACAGATTCTAGTAGACACTGCGAAGAACGCGAAACAATTATTTTATTTTATTTAACGAACGAGCTGTCCCATTCGGAACAAACTAAAACGGAATGTGTTGTAAATGGGATGACGGATCTTGATGATTTTCGTCGTCAAAATGCCAAGCTTAGGAGGAATGTATCGTATTACGATATACGTGCGTGTTGTTAATCCCTGCATGATGAAAATAGCTATCGATCTTACTTACGATTGTGCCCTGGAATATCGCTTCTCCAAAGGACGCGCACAATCTGCCAGTATGCCACGCTCATAAAGAGCAACGGGCCGGTGTACAAGAAGATCAGCTTGATAATCGTGAAGGTGGTCTGACTCTCTTGACTCCATGACCAGACGCATTGCGTAAATAATATAGTTTGCACTCGGCTATTCGGCGGTACTGTGTGCAACACCAGGAGATCCGGAATATCTGATGGAAAAACGTAAGATACTGATAAAGCTCCGCGCGCTTCTGCTGGATTCGATGGAACGAATTCCAGCAGCTCGTCGAATTCTTATCTAGGAAGTCTGAAGAACAATGTTCATAGATTATACATGCGTGATCAGATTTAGCGCATGACGCGAGACCTGCAGCTTACACAGCGTCCTAGAATTGATCCGATAATTGTACGATCGTTCTCCGTATGATTGGAATCATACGGATGAATGGATCGTACGGATGGATCCGTTTCGAATTGAAGTTCCCATAAGCGTGAATATGTCCTGGCAAGTATAGCACGTCGAGCTAAAAGTGGAAAGCTCTCTTGCAAATTAAACCTCGTGTAAGTAATAAATATATGTGAATGCTGATGTATAGGATGTATAGGTTACATTCCATCAATTCCAGGACAGTCTGCGATAAGCTACCATTAAATTTATCACTTAATTAATCGAGTAACGTAGGTTGTGAGGCTCATGCCAAGGCTCATGCCGAGGCTCATGCCAGGCTTAAATATATCATTTGGCCATTTCTTCTTTCAATCGATCGCTAAGGAATGATAAAGATAACATCGACAAAGCAATGGAAATAAGGAATGACCGGAAGAACAAGATTGTCCAATGAAAGCGCATTCGCGCGCGTATAGTTACCAAAAAGCAGCGCTATCAGCCAGATTACTATGATGGCCGTTTTTGCTCGACCTGTTGTAGACTTGAACTTCAACGGGAAGCATATGGCGTACCACCGATCGATCGATATGAAAGTCAGCGTTAAGACGCTGACGCTCACCGATACCGTCTAAAACAATGAACATTCATTAAAAACTACTAGTCGTTATCCCTGTAACTCTGCAATGTCGCTATTGTCTCAACGTACGCGAATTGAAATGTCATTTGTAATTTACAGAGATATTGTTTGCAACGGAGGAAAGGGGACGTGAGCAGGCAATTGTAAAACATTTCATAATTGTCGGATGATCATGAACGATGGAAAGCCGACGTTCAATTCCCTTGAAACACTTCCAACGTCATAAATCTCCCGTTGCTGCTTCATAACGCGAGTCGTGCGACGCGACTATTACGGTATCTCTGAAATAATTTTCTTCTACTCATATATATACGTAAAATACATGTGCATGTAAACTTTATGTATACCATGTCAGGTGAACGAGTCTAAATATACTTTGTGTCGTTTACATCTCATTTAACGTACATCGCAATCAACCAATGCCAAAAGGAGTGCCACGGAGTGACGAAGAAAAGGTTTATAAAAACACTCGCATATCCGCGAGCCAGGCATGCTTCTAATTCCATCCTTCTATTCGATAGACCACCTGTGTCGAGGTCACCACTACTATCCGCGATGATGACCTAATGTCGATCGATATATCGAAGAGATCGTTGCTCGGCTTGCCATTTCATTTTCTGCGCTCGCGATTCCCAAGCGAGACTGAGCCGCTTCTTGGACTCCAAAGCTCGCGGGAGAAACGACTCGCCATGACTCGTCATATAGAACTACAGAGACTGGTAATCGCCGGAAAAAAAGAAAAAAAAAAGAAAAGAGGAATCGAAGCTACTGATGTAAAATAAATCGAGGGAAGATCGTGGATCGCGGAAGCATTTCCGATGCGTCATCTTCTATCAATAAGCTTCTTAGCAAACTTAGTCTAGCTATACGGTCGTAGACGTTCCGCTGATGTAAACGAACGATAAATTCTCTTGATGTTGTCAGAAATCGGAAAGAGACGTGCAGGAAACAAAGGAGGCCGCCTGATATTTTCCAGCCGCGACCGTTGCGCGTGAGTTACAACGAGATGACGGAGAGGCATATCGCTTCTTCGGTCCCATATCTGACACGGAACGATCTCATGGCAGCTTGTTGGCTGCCGGTCTCTGTTGCTGCGTGCGGCACGTTTTAATCGTTTTAATTGAATCGCGGCTATCAGCCGCCGTTCGCGCGCTCGCAAGTATCTGCCACGCTGGTGCACGATAGCGCGGCAATAAAATACGACCGGCGTGTTAATGCCGAGATAATCCGCTGCTCCGTATTAGAGTCGTTGACGAAATTCCCCTTGAGTCCCGATCGAGTTTCGATCATGGGAAGAGCTAAATTTTCGCTTTTGGCTATTCGGTTTTGATTGCTTCTAGCCGATTCGAAGAGAGATTAAACGCTCCCGCGCGAAAAGAGCCGCGAAAAAAAGAAATATGCGGGAATATGCATAGCGTATCTCCGTCAGCGCGTTTCTTCGTGCTGATGATACAATGCGCTTGCATTGTCCGCGGTCGCTTTTCGACACAAATAATGTCTTAATATATCAAGTATACAAATTAATTTCTTGCTTTCTTATCAATTTCAAGATTTATTTATGAGAACATAAAAAACGGCACAATTTACTGTGCAATTCTGAATTGTGAGCCTTCCTTTTTCGTATGAGCTTTGGTGGATGCTGGGATTCCTCGTCCTCAGATTTTTCAGGCCGAGACGTTCTCTACCTTCAAAATCGAGGTCTGCTTTGCGAGATCTCTCATAGTGATGTTTGCAAGTTGCATGCACTGTACTTTCGACATATTGCGCTCTTTTCTCAGCTGGAACGCGAAAATACAGTTTTTCGGAAGCGCAGATGTCAGCACTCAAAAATCACGAAACAAAAGTCAGCGTAGACACACTGATTTAAGGTGATCTTCAAGATCGGCGAGAAGAAACAAGAAATTAATTTGTACACTCGATTGAGATTTAATTTCTATTACAATTGCAGCTTTAATCGGCTTGATTTCTTGCTTGCTTCTTAGATCAGTTCTTAGATTAGTTCTAACAATTTCATTCCGCTTTTTTATTTTAGGAACAATTATTAGATCGATCGACTTTTACGTTCAGCAATTTTATTTATTATTCCGATATTAACAATATAATATCGCCTGCAAATTACAGTAGAAAGTAAATCCTCGTGGATACAACTTAATCCCTTGCGTTATTCGTTATACAACGGACAAAGTATACAAAGAGATACATAGGGCAACTCAAGTTTTCGATTTTCTGAACCTTCAAATCATTTTATGCAGCAACATTCAATACTACGCATCAAAGAGGACGTCAAAGATCGATTTTCACATTTCCTCAATCTTCAAGGTGAAGCTTGAAATTGAGGAATATTCGCAGCTTAATCTCCCGCCGCTCTCGAAAACACTTTCGAGAGAGAGACAGAGAGCTAGTCTCCCCGCAGCAGGAATGTCTTGCTTGAAAAATTCATCGTGGTCAGAACAGAGATATTGCATGTGAAATATCGCCCCGGAATATCGCTGAGCCTTCGCATTCGAAATGCAGCGTGCTGTAGTACGTTTCATCGGTTTTAGGCGTTAACTGCGCTGTGTTTATCTCCTCTCTCTCTCTCTCTCCCTCTCGTATTTTTTTTCTCTTTCGATAAATCACGTTTTCGCGCTGGTGATGGCGCGAAGTTTGATTTAATTTATAATTCATCGAATTCATCGAACGGAAATAAGTCGCAAGGAAAAAAGTAGCGCAACACGCGCAATGGCGCGCGCGAATTAGAAATGCGGGGATTAGGAAGTCCCGAAGAAGATCTCGGTCATACATGAGGTCGCGGTTATCGATCTAGAACGTGCCAACGCTAACGGGTGTTCTTGCGGATGCGACTTCTTGCAGCTATAGCGCGACATGAATCTCTCATGGGGCGGTCGAGCGCCAACTCAGTTTGTCTCTTTCGGGCATTTTACGTTCCTGCTGGGATATCGGGGGTCGTTCCGGGATACATAGGTCTCCCAATGAAGGAATAAAAGGATTGATAAAGGATTCGTTGATCGATGGGGGAACATGGAGCATCGTGTGTCAGCGATTGTATTCGCTGCGTTGATTCGCTTGGATCCAATCCGCCGATCCAATTTTCGTTGAACGGAAATACGTCAGTTTGGAGTGAGTTTAGACTTCGGAACCGGACTAATATAATCACCTTGAACGGCACGAAATTCGTGCACGCGGTAATTTCCACTGGCTCTCACCCGAGCTCATCTCTCTCGTACAACATCTCGAACGACGCGATGCCAAGATCCGCTGCGGAACGATCTTGTTCGAGCAGCTAATGAATAGATTATCGATGGATCGTGCGCGATTTTCATCGCAACAACCATTCCCGTGCAACAATGATGTACGATTCGTACATCTCCTTGCGCTTATTATTGATGAAAGCTTGAGAAACTATTCGAACAGAGTTCTTTTCCACAATATTAATCAAGTTATCAATTGTATCTATTGTTGCATCTATTATAAACAGATTAAATTCGGTGACCTTCTATCTCGCGCCATTTGACGCTTCCAAGTAACCAAATGAGCAATTTGAGACCTTGAGTCTGTCTTTTGACAGAATGCACGGGTTTCTTGCCCTTTGGCAAGATAATTACGTTGTGTCGGATCCTTTGATGCGGTACGATTCACATATAATATCTTGCCGTAATGTTGCTGATGCAACGCTTGTGAATGAAGAAACCGATATCGATCGCTTTCGATGAATCGATTTAATTTCATTTAATTCGATTCATATAAGCCTTGAATGAATTAAATGAATATATTAAATAAAAAGAAACAATCAACAAAATTGATATACGAAAATCGGAAACACTGCGTGAAGAAATCGCAAATAAATTCGTGCATTTCTTCATTCCTTTCGATTCTTTTAATTTTTGAGTAATCTTGGCACGATCGCGGAATAACGTGATAATTATTGCGTGTTTTCGAAGCCTTAAGAAGGAACATTTCCATTCATTTTAATCAGTCGCTGATTATTCGAGAATTATTAATAACACATCTTCATTCTGTCTCTTTTCTCATCCTGAGAGATTTAACGTTAACTGAATTCGTTTTAATATTTGTTGTTGCAAATCACGCTGCATGATCTGCTAACATCGCGCAGTCATATGTCAGATGTATGCAATGAAATATATTATAAGATATACCGTGTTGCTAGAACGACGTAATATATCCCTTTCGTTGGTAATCTCATCCTTCGTTCCGATTCGAAACGTTCCGATTAATCAAAATAAAAAACTTGTACAAAGAAAATTTCCGTAATTTTTTGTACCTTTATATACACCATTTCAACGTAATATTTGAAGAAAGCTTGCCGAGATATTTCTCGGATAAATCTACCGTTATTTCCTTTTTACGTTATTGAGACATTATTTTCCACCATGCAATGCGCCGTTATTGGAAAAATACCGCCTGGATTCTAAGAACTTGATTTATTTAGCCATAAAGGAAAGGATAAGAGTAAATAAGATTGACCTGTGCAATTCTTGTTGTTATAGAAATGTGAATTTGCAGTTATTTGCAGTTATTTTGTGTCTAGAACTAAAGATTGACGCGGTGATTCTTCTTTTGAAATAAATCATTATATTATGCATCATTTGCCGATGATATTTCGGTCTTTTATTTCACTGTACACTGTTCAGTCGGGTTATTCATGCGAAGCGACTGTATTTCCATCGAATGACACGTATATATAGTTTCAGGGAAGCGTTATCTAAAAGATCTCTATTCAGTTGGATAAAATTATTAGTTTTCCAATTCCTTTCGTGACTTATTTAGCAAAAATAAAGTAACTGTATGTTTGGCGAGGAAGAACTTGCTGTGAAATTGCAATCAACATCATCGTCTAATCCGGTATTTTATAAGCGCGACAAAGAGAGATTCCATTAAGCGGATCGCTCATGACGATCTTTTATACCCGCGTTGCCTTATAATTCAAAATCTCTTGCTTGATACCAAAATAGATGTTAGCACGTTATCTCTACATGCACATAATACGACACATATAATCATACATAAAAATCTATGTAACTATGTAGACCGACGTGATTTAGCGATACGACTGCGTAATCTCTTTGCACATTCTGCTCTTAATTCTTACCAATTTCATCAATAGATATAATTTTTCTTGAGTCTTATATTTTTCCGCATGCATTCTGATTTAAACTTTACAACTCATTAATATTCTCCTTCTTCTTCTTCTTCTTCTTCTTCTTCTTCTTCTTCTTTGTATTATCTTCTCCTTCGTTATGCTTATTTGATTACGTCTTGCAAAGATCCTACGCGATCAATAATATTGTCATACCTCATTACGGCGCCACCGGTATTCAGTTATTACCCGCTATTACTCGATCATCACTTTTTACAACTCGTGTGCTTGTAATTAGTCATTAATTTGTTTTAGCACTCGAGTCGTCAAGAAAAATATAAGCTATAATAGATTTTATCTTCATCCGGATAACAGGCCTTGGCCTTCAGTTTAATTTCCTGATAAATTTTATCCAGAGCAAAGTTTCTTTTGCTCTTGTTCATAGGAAATGAATGCGAGGAATTACGCAATTCTGGATGTATAATGAAAATGATCGAAATTATTTTCCTGAATACCTCATTTTCGACAACTTGCTACGCGATATCAACAGTTTTCTCTAATGCTTCCGCAATTCGAAATAATGATAAAGTGATGAAGCGCGTACCCTCACAGGTTCAATATTGATGACAGTATTCATTCGACAATGCACTCAAATATTAACATATGCTAATATCCGCGTCATCATATTATTGCATCATTATCTGCCGTGATTTCATCTCTATCAACTCTGTACAATCAATAGTACTCTCGCTACTTTCAAGTAATTCAAATGATATCGAGGACACCTTAGGTGTCCCTAAAGTCTCTGTTATTATTATTATCTTTTTTTTAACATCCAATATTTATCACAATTGTTGATATTCATAGAACATTCAGCGATACATTTGTCCAAATAATCATGTTAGGGAAATATATAATCAATGTCATATCCTTGTATAATACATAAGCATATTTGCAATCTTGCGAATATGCTATTCAGAAGTGTTTAACTATGGAATATTAGCTTATGGAATATTAGTAGATTTATAAGTCTTGAGTCTTCTCATTATTCCTTTTGCTTTCATAAAGTTGGCAGTGACGTTTAGATGGTCTTCTAGTTTGTCGCGATATCTTTTAAAATTCCTTGATAGCTTTTTAATGGTATCTTAAGATCATGATGGAGTGTGTCATCTATGACGGGATATTGATGATTATGCTAAGGAATTTTGATTGATATCTTTGCAGTATCTTATTGGAGTTTGCGGCTGTGCCCCAAAGTTGGATACCATATGTCCAAATAGGTTTTAGTATGGTTTTATATAATAGTATTTTGTTTTCCAGTGCCAATTGTAAATTTCTGCCTAGGGTTCCTATTATGACATCGTTTTTGTACGAATGTTTCGAAGTCAATCTCGGAGAGTTTGTCGCGATGTAATCTTTCTTCATTTATATCTCTTCATATCTATAATATGATATATTTCTTCATCTCTATATAGTCTTAATGCCATCTCTACTCTGATCTCAAGGCTATAAATCGTCGCGCTTTTCATGTAACACTTATACATTTCGACTTTGCTTTCAATCAATGTATATTTGTTGTAGACAATATTCTTCAAGCATCCACTCATTGATGAGTCTCGTTTATTTCGCTCCTTTGTCATGCGTATCATTGCGATTACATATTTCTGTGGCAAGATATCTCAAGTTGTCTTGAACTTTGTTCAGCAATGCATCTTGGATCATCAGTTTGCATTTCATTGCTCTGGAGATGATTAAGTATTTAGTTTTATCTACTGAGATCTCTACGTTGTATTTTTGAATGGCCAAATAAAATTGACATAACTCTATAATCGAGTTATCTCGATTGTCGCCAATTAGGTTGTTTGTATAGCAAAATACATGTACATTATGTTGTTCCATTTTGAAATCGAAATTGGATGATGATATCTAGATATCATAATTTCGTCCATAATCAAATTAGATAGACAAAGATTTAGCTGGTCTGTCGATGTTAGTAATTAGAATTTTGATAAATAAATCATTACTGTTACGCAATCATTGATATTACGCATAACATTATAGATTTGGACTTATTCCAGTTTGTTAAGAGCAAGATATCAGCCAGACGAATCTGATGGAACGCTTTTGTAAAATTTATAAAGCTCATGTGAATAAATTTATTATATAGATTTTTATTTTAATTGTTTTGTAATAAGTATAGTATCCATGATTTTCTTCGGAAAATCTTCTTTGTTGCTTTGATGAGATATTTGATTTCTTAATTTTTAGTCTTATAATAATCATCAGTATTTTTAACATGGAACACAGAATCATTCATGGTTTCCTATAGTTCTCTCGTCCTTTCTTTAAATATTGGGAGGATTATGCTGACCTCGAGTATTATATTTTATATGCTTAATTTACTTATTATATTATACTATATTATATTACAATTACTTAATGCTGCAATTACTCAAGATTCTATTGAAGAGTTTCTTGAATCAGTTATTGTTCTTTAACAGTTCATTGGATATTTATTTATTGTCTATTTCTATCGTTTATTCCAGGCGCTTTCTTATTCTTCAATTTGTTCAAGACTTTTCTGATCTCGGCCTCCTTTTTAAGATTTCGGTCAAGTGATATCGGATGAGTTGGGTAATCGATATAAGCTGCCGAAATATTGTCCCCGCTCAGCTGAAAGCTGATCTTGTTTCTCATGCATTCATTTAATTCCCTCGCATTCTTCAGCATTTTCTAGGTTTCTGCCAGGCTTCTTTATTCTTGATCAGTATTCTAATTATTCCGTTTATTTGCGAGTTTATTTATTCCTATGCTAGTTATTTTGTGTTCTGTAACTATTGACATGCTTCTATATTGCGGTTTTCTTTCTTTTATCTTTACTTCTTCATTGAATCATGACTTATTGTTCCGATTTTCTCTTGGCATTGATGTTGATGTTTCTTTTGCCTTTCATCAGCCATTATTAATATTGATCTTTAATTTTTTCCAGACTTATTGCACTGTATCTTCTTCATTTACAGGATTCCATCTTAGTTTATCCTCTATTCTCTAATTTATTCTCTTCATATCAAAGGATATTCTCCGGACTCAACATTCTCGACGATCTTTTATGTTTTTTCGGTTGATTGTTCTCTTCTAAGCTTGTCTAAGAGAACACCAGACTTGACTGTTGAAGTTTATATTCCATTATCTATTCTGATCTGAATTCTCTATTTATTATTATACAGGATGGATTTGTGCTCTCCAGTGTTGGCGAAGATACATCTAATTACACGCTATGCTAGTATATAATTGCTAATCCTCATAATTGAATCGAGACATATCAGGAATGATTTCTAATTCATTGCTCGATGCAGGAATCTACGAGCGATTCAAAATGCTTTCGTTCAAAATGCATTCATTGGATCTCCGCTTGAAGGCCACTTATATATATGGTGCTAAAATTGTTCATGCACTTGATATTTTCTTTTATCGCGGAAACCTCCGATCTTTTTCTTCAGTTTATTTGCATAAATATAGCGTAAACGGATTACAAATACATTGATTGTATCGAACTTTGAGATTTTCCAATCTACTGTATCGTTAACATAATCTATAATCGCACAGATATAATCGTTCAAATTTCTTATATGCTACAATAAAATCCAGTGCTCTTTGTTCTTTGTCATTTCTATTACAGGTTGCGATATAATTAGAGTATCTAGAATATCTGGAGTATCTTTAGCTTCTTTCTGTTCCGCAAATCTGCAGGCATCTACTTCGCATTTCTAAGACGATTTCATTATTTACCGCTTCATTCTTTACTGATTTCATGGTCTGCCGTTGATTCTGGAATATTGTATTCTAACAGGCAGCTTCTCTTCTTTCATCTCCTCTTAACATTAATACACAAAACATGTATAGATAGTCTGTCATCCGTTCATTCCTTTTCTCGCCGTAAACAATATTCCGGTAGATTGTTAGTATCATCGGGGATAGGATTGTTTATCGAATTCACGGATCAGATGAATAGAACGTTGCGCGCGCCATAACGTGGCTGACGTTTACGAAGAGCGCTAACAAGATCATTTTGCCCGAATAAACTGCGCCCAAAACAGACCTGCATCGTATCCGTCGCGTTGTAACGGATTTACACAAGTAAAACATTCATAATTTGTGCATAAAAAAATATACACACGTACACAGCGGTCGTGATTAAAATTGAAACTTGCATCACGTTGCTTGCTAGGGACAATCAGGTGGCCGCGTAATGACAAAAACGAGATCTGTTTTGAAAATAAAGTTACGAGCAAAGATAATCTGTGATGCTTTTTGAAACGCAAATGACGGATTTAAATTGCGCATGTTCTCTCGCATGTTTCCCGAGACTTGTACATCTGGGATGTACTAAATCGATTGTTTCGTCACGATTAGCGAGCAGTTGCGTGCAGCTAGCAGTAATGAGAGGTCTGGAGTAATGAAAGAACTTTTTATTGACGCTAGCATGTCATTAAGAAGAACATTTAGCGCATTTAGCATACATATACTTTTCATGCTTTTTCATCTTGACGCGATCGAGCCGCGAGTCTCACCGAGGCTATTGCCTTACACATCGTTCCAAAGTCATAATTCACGATAGTGACGGCGGCGATAACCCATAGAAATGATCGATGATGCGCGGTGGCGCTTCGCCAGATAATTATAAATATAATTTTCCGCTTATCGATCGATCGCGCGATCGTAATGTTGCGTTCTCCATAATCGAAATGAGGTCCCGCATGATCCTGAAATACAGCCGTATTTGGTTAGTACCTTCCGACAGAGAGAGAGAGAAAGAGAGAGAGAGAGAGAGAGAGAGAGAGAGAGAGAGAGAGAGAGAGAGAGAAACAACTGAGGACATTAATCTGGCGTTAGATCACGTCGCTTATATCTCCGTCTCTCCTGAATGTCTCGTCTTGGTCCCACGCGTTATCAAAAATGCCTACATGTTGTCGTTCGTAATGCAGAAACGCGATGCAGGTCTGCGTTTAATTGACGAACGATGACATTGACCGGCGTTGATTTGCTCTCAGCTATTATGTCGTGACCGCGGGGTCTGCACCCAGGAGCGTTAATGGTCTACATTATTTTGCCATTATTTTGCCACTCGTTAGCAACCTGGCACTTTTTAGACGCACAAATTGCGGACAGCACCGGAAGTATGCGACCGCGACGCGTTCTCTGGGATGAGGGAATTACGGTCGAGGAAGAGAATTCGAGGATATATATTACGAAATAGAGATACTTAATGTAAAGGGCATGAGAGGAAAGTTAAACTAACGTTTAACTTATTACGTTTAACTTATTATATATTTATATTATATATTATATATTTATAGTATGAATAATACATGTGCTGTTTATTAATTTATGCGCATGATATCCAGCTTTCAGAGTTTAACTTTCAATAAAATCGCTGGGTAAACTTGAAATCGCTTCATGGAAAAGATCTCCTTTCGATGTGGATTAGTTTGCAAATATGCGAAACGTTGATACTCAAATTCGATAGAGCAAATATACGTTACGAGATATCGATATTTAATGCAAAAGATAGAATAAGACAGAATGCATAGTATATTTAATTTATTAGATAACTTATTATATTACTATTTATAGCATGAATAATATACGTATTGTTTATTAGTTTATATGATATTCAGCTTTTATTGACTTTAAATAAAATTGCTGAGTGAACTTGAGATCGCTTCATGGGAAAGACTTCCTTTGTGGATTAATGGATTAGTTTGCAAGTATGCAATACGTTAGTGCATTATTTTTGGATTTAATCGTTTGAATAAATTAAACAAACTGAATCGTGTTAATCTTTTATTCTCGTTTGATACAACGAGTCGCCATTGCGCCGCTAGACACTACCGAAGCGCCGTTTTAAAACAATGAATAGTTTTAAAACAATGAATAGCATCGATGTAATGTCAATTTAATGTCGCGAATTCGGTTAATAACGATTCGACATGATTAACACGCGTATATACACTATAAAGATATTTAATTATATCTCTACATGAACTTATCTTGTATGTCATGTCTTAAATTAAGCGCGTATCATGACTTCCTTTAAGCCTCCTATCAAGCAATAAAAAATCATTATCCCTTTTTTTTCTCGAAACTCGAAAGAGAAACTCTTCACTCGAATACGCGTCTCAGATTCGGACAAAGATAAATGTGAATATAAACATAAATTTATAGCAAATAAATTATTTTGTGTAAACTTTATATTACATTACATAAAATTTATATCAACATAGATATAATCGCGTTAAACCTGCTATCTGTCTTCAATGGCTCCGACCTTAAACGAGACTTGACTATAAAAAATGTTACGTCAGTCACCTTTTGTTTCTCGTTAATACGTTTATTCTCCTTCACAATAAAATATATAAAAAGGGTATATCCGCTGAGTAAAATTGATCCAAGGGAAGGAACGTTCTTGGATCAAGTCAACGTGATAAGCATTACGCGACATCAGCCACGATTAGCACTTGATGGATGGTTGACCTTTCGGAAACGTCGTCGTAGCGTGTATATAATATCCCTTCGAACGATTATATTATTCATATGATAAGGTTTTTTGACGTGGCGCAAATTATTGAAACTTAACTTAGATCGCGGATCAAGATTAAAATGACTAACCCGTTCGGCAGCGCCGGCAATTCGTGTCAGATGCACAAATTAATTTCTTGCTTTTTCTTGTAAATTCAAAATTTACATCGTGGAATTACGAGTAAGTAACGCAATATAATGATAATATATTAACAATAATATAACGATGATAAATTGGATCATAAATTTAATAATAAAACAAAAGAACAAGATTTCAATCGATAAAGTGGTCTCTATCATACTAGATGACCTTGAGCTACTTATCGGACATCGCTGATCACAATAGGAACTATCGACTCTACGATAAAATCGATAAAATCATCCATGCTTGAAATCGAAAGCAAGAAATTAATTTGTAATACTGAACTCATATACAGAGCAATACAGATACGTGCATGTTAGTCGCGTATTACGTGCGTGTTATTCAGCAGGATTTTCAACGACTCCGTTAATCGACGAATGCGATCTGAAAATTAAAACGGCCACGAACGGTCGATGACGAACCGCGCTGCCTTCTCTATCGAATATATCGCACGGGATCGATATAACACGAGCGCCGGCTTCCCGCTGACGGTATTTCTGTTTCATTCGCTATTCTATTCTCTATTCTCGATCTATGGGGCGGAATGATGCTTGTAAAGTTCGTTTGTTCCGAATATGCCGCCCAAGCGTTATTTCCCGCGATTTTTATTCGTTACATCGAACATCGCGCGGAATATCGACTTGTCTAGCATATATCAATATATAATGCGACAATGGATTCTGCAAATGCGCAATGCGCTCGTATAATCACGCGGAGATTTCATCGAGGATGTATCAAATAGATATGGGCGCAGATTTTGCAAAATTTTGCAGACACGATATCTCCATCCGATCTCCGAGATCGAATCACAAGCCATCAAAATAAATCGAATTATACAGTCGAATAATGATTTATTCCTTTTCTAAGTCTGCAATTGATTCTTCATTTCTGTATATGGTTTGAATTTTATATTTACTTTTTATAACATCTTACTTTTTACATATGAAGTTATAGAGTTAAAACATCTTTCTGAAAAGACTCTACGCCTTCCCTCACGGATCGTTCCTTCAATAAGCATGGCTAGATTTTGACAACGAGTGATGCTCGTTATGCAGTGTTTACTTCAGTTCGCTTCACTTCTGCGGATCCTTTGAAACGGAATTTTTATGTCACTGCTCATAATGAGCAATTCTATTTGCAAAACATTGCAAAATATTCCATCTCTAATCAAGGCTAATAACGGAAAGGTATTGCTTCTCACATGTTTTATAAATCACTGTATCTTCATACAAGACAGAACAGATCACTTTGGTTACCTGAGTGGCGTTCTTTTTTTTTCAAATAATGAAAATAATACAGTGCCAAATCAGCTCCTTGCCGAATGTGTTTACTATTGATTTGTTTTCTAAACTTCGGCCAAGTTATAGAACGTTATCGGTACTTGAAGACATCGCGACTGGAAAATATTTAAATTATAAACATTATCAGATCACCGTAGAAAAATATCAGATTTATTTTTATGTTTAGTATCTTCGCTCGTATATGTGTATCGTATTTCAAATTTTTATTGTTGCATTCATTTATCTCTAAAGTTCATTCCGTCACAGCATAATTGAATAATGCAAAAACTCTAACGGAAATAATATTAAATCCTCTTTACCGAACACTCTTAGAAGATACATTTTTTCACATTGTTCTCTTATTATCGGTCCAACATGAACAAATGATGCACATAGTCTTAGCTGTTTAATTCATATTCACGTTGCAGATTACCGCGTTGAATAATACCGTGCTATTTTCAAGAATGCGCGACGAGCAAATGGGAATTATCTCCCACAGCAAGATAAAATACATGCATGCGCGTCTTTAAACACGTGTCACTACAATGCATTCTGAAAATTCTTTTGCTAGTATCACAAACGTGCAAACGAGCTCGTTACAAGAACGGCGCAGTTGAAAATAATGTAATTTGCCGTGCAGTCGTGAAACACGCGTATTATCTTATTAAGCCTCGAAGTTTCGTAAAGACGAAACAACGAGGGTTTACCAGCGAACATTTGCATTTTATATTTTTCTGTTTACAAGAATCACATTCTGTTTGCGCATCTGTTCGATTAATGTTGTATAATATATACGATTGTAATAATTACGAGAAGGAGTACTTATGTACACATATTATTCCGTAATTTCCATTCTGTGATTTTATGAAAATACGATTTTTATAATATCTGTATATATTAATACGTTTTATGTTTAAATATGCATAACTAACGTACGTAACTCAAAGTAATAACTTAATAATGTATGAAATTCTCTCTGGAAAAAATTAACAAACATAATATTCATATACGCAATACGTTTATGCATAACGAAGTGCATATAAATTTTTGTACCCATATGTTTATGCAAAATACATAAAATAAATTTATATGAAATTACTATTATATAAATTATTCATTTTATATAATCGGGCTATTAATATCGATATAACGTCGACGTAAACGATTGAAAAACTTTAACACTTTTCTAATTTATTTTAAGAATATATGCATTTTGATTAAAGTTTTATATATATAAAATCTTCCTCTAACATCTTTGGCAATAATTATATAAATAATTATTTTACAAATTATATAAAAGTTATCTTTCTCTTATGTTCTTATAAATTGTATATTCATTTCAGATTCTATCATTAATACATTGTTTGATACTTGAGAGATGTGCACCATTTGTTTGTGCACCATTTGGACCGATAATAAGAGAGCAAGGTGAGCAACGTATCTTCTAACAATATTCGAGATAAAGAGGATTTAATATTATTTCGTTTGAACTTTTGCACATTTTTCAATTATGCCGCACTGTGTTGAAATAAACTTTAGAGATAAATAAATACAACAATAAAAATTTGTAATTGTAACGATATATATATATATATATATATATATATATATATATATACGAATGAAGATATTAGACATACAAATAAATCTGGTGTGTTTCTACAGTGATCTGATAATATTTATAATTTAAATATTTTCCAATCGCGATGTCTTCAAATACCGATAACGTTCTAAACTTGGCCGAGTGGACAAATCAATAATAAACGCAATAACATTCGGCAATGCCGAGCATACTCGGCACTGCATTATTTTCACATTTGAAAAAAAAAGAACAGCGCTCAGGTAATCGAAGTGATCTGTTCTGTATTCTTGTATGGAAATACAGTGACTTATAAACGAGATACATTATAAAATAAACGAGATACATTTCGTGAAGGAGATTTGAATCTTAAGGAACAACATGTTAGATCTTAACAATCCAGAGACGAGGAACTCCGTTGGAAACTTCAAACAGGAACTTGAAGTCAAGCAACTTGGAGTAATCCAATAAGCCCCTTTCCTTCAACAACCAGTTTAATTTCTTAATTTGGATGTGGAAACTCATGCTCGTTTGTATCGAAGCCATGATTATCTTTTGTTATTTGTCCGAGAGATCTTCAGAGACGCCGAAATCACTCGACGTTCGCAATCGGTTAATCAAATCATGAGAGATTCCTCTATTCTCTGGAATAGTAGCTTGTTAGTCGAGCAAAATAGTCATAATAATAACAACATAAGTTGTGAACAACAGCTAAAACTGAAAATCAAGATTCCAGATTCAAGGATGAGAATCATAGCTCTGATCGCAGCAATTGAGACTTTTTTCAATTGGATTTTTCTCCTTTAAAGAAAACCATCTCTGTTGCGGAGAAAAGGCTCACTTTCGGCCACCAAGAAGTCTCGATCTATCTTTCAAGTAGTATCGGTCGCTGCAACGTGAGAACATGTGCCCATATCGTCCAGGACATACTGCTAGTTTCATTATGGAATCATAAATCAGTCATATATAAGCAACATTATGAATAAATCAAATGCAATAAACACGATGAAATTGTTTATGTTTATTGCGTTATTACAGCTTTATTACAGCATCACTGATTTAGGAAAATTTCTATCTTACATGATGTTGCAGATGCAAACAACAAACTTGTACAAATTTCAGCGTGGCCAATCTGCAGTCAATATTACGATTTTAAATGATTCACAATAACAGCGATAGATTTTAAAGCCTCTATTTTTTAATCTCCCAATGGAAAACTTCAAAAAGAAAAAAATTATGGATTCCAACGGATTCCGCACATATCCAGCCCGGAAAACAAGGAGGGAGCATCTGACGCAACTGTGTATTCACAGGAGATTTAAACAAAGAAGCTTATCGCACCAAATCATCACCAGCGATGAAGTTTCGTACAATCCTAAACGTGGAGAATTATGGGTAAATCTAGTCCAAGCGTTGATTTCGACTGCGAAATTTAGTCGATGCCAATTTATGCCAAGGAAGTATAACAGACATCGTTCTGCCTTCATTTTGATAAAATATCGAGAATGTATCACAAATTACTGCATCCGGATTAAATGATTATAGACTTTTATCACCGACAGGTAAGTCATTCTAGATCTAAATGAAATCGTTCTGTCATAGATCTAAAGAGAGAGATGAAAAAAGTTATCTTCTCCTTAGTTTACGAAATATTTTCTCGCGCGGCGATACATCATCTGTACGATGACAATCATTTTGGGATCGTAGAAAAAGTCCGAGAAAGCAGGAAGCAACGTTAATGAATAGCAAGTTAATGCGATAAAATATAAAACGAGATGCATAAAGCTTATTTGTATGATATAAAATTCAGGTGATCGTTGGTGATTAGCAGCAGTCAACAATCTTATTCGATATACTGGATTTTTCTCCTTCAAGATTATATACTGAAAATGATATATTTAATAACGCCGATATTAAGAACAACACGATACGCTATTGTAACGGCAGTTTTGATTAGCTGCCTCATGTTGACATGTTGACATGTATGAACTCGTTATGTCAAGAAATAATTTCACATTGCTAGATGGTCGTTGGAACATCCGTCTGGGAGCAACTATCCTCCATTACGTATACTCAGCCATGTATTTATATATTTAGAACAATATATATCTAGATGTACCATTGCTGGGATTGACGTTGACAGTTGGCCAATTTAGAACAGAGTAAGAAGATATAAATTGCTCCTTTCTCATTTTATTTAGATGCGCGACGTAGAAGCCTTAATGCGTAAAATGCGCGTTCAAATAAAATATTATATTAAATGAAAATGGCTGTGAATTGTATAATATCGTCTAAACCATTTACATACACGGCATAAAATAATATAAATATTAACTTTTATATCGAGACAAGTGAAACTTATAATTTCTTTCCTCGAATCTTGCAGCAATCTTATTATAACATCTGATGATTTTAACGGAATGAGAAAACTTCAGCGATTCAGCTTAATCATTCCGTTTTAAAACTGAAATTATCAATTTTATTGTATGGAACGCTTGTACATTATTGAATATATTGTATCATAACGCGTTTATCGTGAACGTTTTATTTATTGACTATCAACTGTGACTTAATGTTGACAAGATCTTAAACTTTTAATTCCAAACTTGCAATGATAATTTCGATTCTACTTATTTATGGACAGAAATGTAGCTGAATCCTTTTCTATTATTATGATATGCTAATTCAAATCAAAATTAGATCAAAAGAAGTTTGTCCAAAAAATTTCAGGAAGCTCTTCGAAAGTGCGAGCAAAAAAAACTCTGCGAGGATTTTTACGTGATATTATTAGAGTTTCTCATAATACAGTTTTATATATCTCGATATCAAATCTGTCTCATTGGGCGCGAAGATTAACGGAAGAAACCGTTTGCTTGTATTACATAACGCGATATTATTGCGTAACGTTGCGTGATATCTGGCAGGATGAGAGAGATACTTTGATTATTTGATATCCAGATAACAGTATTAAATATCAAAGGACACGCTGTGCCTCTGACGGCGAGCTAATTAGCCATCGCTTTTAAATTGAATTCCGCAAAGGATTTCTCTACAACGGTACTGCAAGTACATACATGTTGACAAACAAAATCAATGATGCGCACATTAACGTAATTCGGAGGAAAAAGCGCTGCCAGCAAAGTAGCGCAATTCGAGTCCTCTGAGGACCACCGATCAACTTAACTGTGCCATGGAAAGGATTTTTATTACACAAACTGATTCATCAGCATTGCGTGCCGATGAAAATAAGATTCCTCACATACGTTTTCATGTATATCATATCCTAATCTAGCATCGGATCACTTTCGTATCTGTGCTCTCCTTGCGCCAAGATATTAGCTATACAAATTAATTTTTTGCTTCTTGTTTCAAGCATTGTCGACCAATACTGCCAACTTTCTACCGCAATTAGATAGAATAAATAGCCCAATAAATAGCTTAAGGTCATCGGAAGTGATGGACACTATTTTATTTATGATTAAAACCTTATGCTCTTATAAATAAATGTTTACGACTTTACAAGAAAGCAAGAAATTAATTTGTAGACTAATAACCGAAGCATAAACGTTATAAGATCAACCGTTTGGTGAGAAACGGTAATACGAACTCGCAGAACGATTCGAATAAGCAACATGCCCAATACGAATATCAAATTCCGTATTTTGGGGTTTTCAATTTTCATCTGAATCGTAATAACCGCAGCGATTGGCGTTAGCCAAAAGGATGAAGAGAGATCCGAGGAAATATGAAACATGTCAGAGAAAAAGTGTCGCATCAATTTATCTTTTAAATTTCACTTATAACAAAAGTTTCTCAATTTTTTTTGTTATTATTATTATTTATATATATAACGAAATACATTCCAGGATGGTCTTCATGGTCTAACGTTTGGTTTGATTTCCGTATAGCGATGGATTAGCATGAAAGCGAGACGCGGAACGCCGGAGGATTTTCAGGGAGTTGCAGATGGAAACGCGCCGCGTTCTCGAATGCGAGATTTGCTTCAGCTTCGCCGCGCGTAGCGCGCAAATGGCGAGTTCACGCGCATGAGGGGATATGCTAACATTAAATCGAGCAACGAAGATTAAATCGTAAATTCTTACGCGGGCATGAATGCCCAAGATTGTCCGCTAACGCGCCAAGTTTTTTATTCGAACTCTCATCGCTCGTTCTTTCCGTAAGTTCTTCAAGTTGAGGAATTCTCGCGTACACACTTGAGAAGCTCGCTCATTATTGCCCGCGCCGGGAAATTCTTCATCAAAGTTTTAGACATTGTGATTCAATGACAAGTTCTATCGGGATAAAAAAAGGCAACGTTTATTTGTCATACGTGTTGCTATTTATGACGGATCGGTTGTAGCGTTTGAAATGTTGATGTTTCCATTTGACAACGCAAGCTTGCCAGAATAGCTAGAAATTTGAATAATCAAAGAATGTAGGAAAACCGCAACATAACATCAACAATCGACATGTATTAATAATAATCAATAAAAAGTAGAAACCTTATAATATTAAATGATATTAAATGAGCGTAACATGATGCCTTTTCTTTTATAATTAATGAATTTACATGAGACGATATTCTTAGCATGTTGCGATTACTAAAAGCAATTGTCAATGTATAGAAATATTACATGTACATAAATCCGTTAACTATAAAAATATATAAAAAGCACTGTACGTAAATATATTAATCATAAAAAGAAGATATCATTTACCTTTCAGATTTTTTATTTGTTTATCAAAGGTTTCTTTTAATTTTTGTTTATTGTTATTACATGTTGCCGTTAACGTTACGAATACATTATGATGATATTTCTCTAGCCTCCCTATGAGAACAATCGTTAATTTTGTTCATTGAACAATTTAAATCTTTCAATATAGTTTTTCAAACGATTTTGAAGAACTATTGAGGACTATCAGTTTAGATCACGATCAAATTATCGCGACAATCTATGCTAGAGAAGGAATATTGATCTCTAGGTTGTCAAAGGCGGAGAAATGGCAATTTGTTAGCCAAGCATCTCTCTAATTTTCCTCGGATATCGGATACATCGACGTGCAACACGTAACAAGATCCATTAGGAAGTTTAAGACCGCTTAAGGATACGATGAGACGTTCTTTGTCAATAAATGATCAGAAAATTGTTACGTGACAAGGATAAATCATAATTCGTTTCGTTTTTGTACGAATTAATTTCTTGCTTTTGATCTCAAGTATCAATAATGTTATCGAATCAAAACCGTAGACCATCTATCGCATGCCCGATAAATGGTTCAAGATCATCAGGAATACTAGGAATACTATCTTATGGATCGAAAATCTTTCTCATATTTTTATGAATAAATGTTGAACTTGACAAAAAGGGAAGAAATCAACTCAAACATCTAATATCTAGCTATAATGCGTACGGAACGCAAATTGTCGCTTTCAAAAGCCTCGATTATCTTTCTCGAACTCATATACCTCAAAGAGAACTCATATACTCTAACGCGTTATCCTGAAGTTATCGATCGCGTTTGCGACTGTTCGCATAACGCTAATGTTGGAGAAACGATCTTGCCAAAGATCTAGGATCGATTTAAAGCAAGTCTGCTAAGCACGGAGCAGCGAATACCTCGGTAAATCTCCCTCAGACACTCACCTGAAGGTAAGGTACAGCCTTGCAGAGCTTCAGGCCGAGGAACCAGGTCTGCGTGACGTCCCAGAGAACCGATGGCGGCAAGCAGATCAGCAGAACGAGCAGATCGGCCACCGCCAGGTTGACGATGAAATAATTGGTCACGGTCCTCATGGAGTGATTGCGATAAACGGCCATGCAGACGAGCGCGTTGCCGAACAGGCCGACCACGAAGACTAGGCTGTGCATAGCGATCAGCACCCAGTCGGGGAACTTGGGGAATATGTGCTGCATCATCAGTCCAATGTAATCCTCGTCCGGGATGCAGTAATCATTGGTGCAGTTGGTCACATTGGCGTAATCGAAGTCGTTGCTGTCAGGATAGTAGTCAGCCATGTCTTCGAGCTCGTTCGCGTAGCTCGGACGAGGCGCCGAAGTCAGCCAGACGACGAGCGTCATCGGGACCACGGCGGGATTCATGCTTTCAGCTCTGCCGCATCTTCGACGCGCGTAATTTATATTTAACTAGCCGATTTGTCGGCTGGCCGTGGAATTACGTGTCGCGATGAAATGATTCAGCCAAGCTCCCTTGCCAGTCTTGACATTCCGCCGTATCGCACGATACGGATTGTCGTCTGACCGAATTCGCACGGATTCGCGGATTATGCACGGAACTTATGCCAGTTGGCTTAACTAGTTATGTTTACGTTCAGCTGAACGTAACTGATCTGTCTTTAGAGATACGTCGCGACGGTTCTTAGAGATTGATGCACGGCGATGAATTTGTTCCTAAAGCTTGTGCTTCTCCTTCTCTTCTCTTCTCTCTCTCTCTCTCTCTCTCTCCCTCTCTCTAGAGCCATGTTCGTGCCGTCATGAGATCACAGTGTAAGCTCTGATTTGAAATCATGCAGGGACGATTATAATCAGTCTTGTCGATGCACAAATAGCGTAATCCTTTCTCCAATTCCTGATAAGTTAGCCTCTTTCAGATCTGGTGATCAGATGCAAGCGATCTGATATGCGTAATTAATTTCTTATCAAACAGCTATTAGTAGCACGCACTATGAGACTACTTCGGGAATCTTAAGTCGCGTTCACAGAAGTATTCAACAAAATAACAAAATAAAACAAAATGACACAAGTCATGCTGCGTTCACGCGTAATGGAGCAGTCGAGATTACTATTGACCTTCAGGGAGTCCTGTTAAGACCATTAATGAAGCCAAGCTCAGCTACGATACTTTTCCCTTTGCACGCGGATAACGTGTTCGTTACAATACAGAGTATCGAGCACACCATAAGAAAATATAAAGAGACAAATGAGATGTATCTACATCACTCGGGACGGGAAGGATTCGACAATTCTGTGAGCTCTGTGGAATTCGTTCCTGAAGTCCTTCAGATCTAGCCGTAATTCGTTCGGTCATTCTACTTAATAATAAACTAAGTTGATTTCCATTTATTTATTCATCTATTCATCTATTTCTCTGCATGGCGATCCTGCGAGTCTGATAAACAAGAACGAGGGCTGTTTTTCGGAAAGTGCGAAAAGCGCATCTTCTCAAATATCTATTGCACGCGTCGAGCCTTCCGACATAAATATTCGTATTCGCACTTTTATTTAATGCAGCGCGGTTACACTCGCACGTCACGAGTTGAAGAATCGACCCACCGAGTAATTAAATTTCCGATATCACCGTTTAACTTTCAAAGGATCCGACTGAGAGACCCTCTTATTTTCGCTCTTTATAGACTTTGTCACGGATCAAAGCGTGGTTTTTATCTGAAGAAATAAGTTTGCCTCAAGCATGTATGCTTTCCATTACAGAGAACGCATTGTAACACGCAAGGAAGCAATTTCATTTCGATCCTCTGCGGCGGCACGAGGCAGTTTACAAGGTTTATTATAAATCATGCAATTAACTGTGTTGAGCAGCGAAATAATGCGCTCCTCTTTGCGTTAGAGCAAACCATGGAACATCGCGGAGAAACGTTCGACCGCACACGAGACACTGTTCCGCGCTCTTCCGCATCTTTGCTCAAGATCAGACGGAATAAAGGAGAAACAAGATCAAGTCGAATTTTTATCTACGCGCGCAGAATCTAGCGCGGCCCTCATGAACCTGCCGCAGACGCGTAATTTTGCAGACGAGATAAAAGAAGCACGCGCTTCTCTCTGTCTCTCTCTCTTTTATTTTCGGCTTCTTTTCTTTTCCTTCTTTTCGCAGAATTTCCTGCGGGCGATTATTCGCGAGCGATGGCTCGACCTTTATATATAATTTAACCCCGGGACGAATGCGTCCGCAGCGCGATACGACGGTAGCCAGAGGAGGGAGGGAGAGACAGGGGAAGGAGGAAGAGGCCAGGTAAGCCGCGAGCCCCCGCGAATGCCACCGCGATATCGAGTCTCGTAATGTCGCGGCGGTACTGATTTATTGGCCGCGCGTGTATTACGAGCACGGCAGTCTTATACATGGAACTGTTGCTCAGAGGTTCGGGCCGATTGCCAAAACAGCTGGTTAAATCCAATCCGAGTTCGCGATAGGCCGCGTTTATCGTCTCTCCTATGCTTTCTCTCTCTCTCTCTCTGTCCCATCGCCGGTCTTTTGCGCGCGCACTTGCGCCGCTGAAAGATGCGAATGCGAAAACGCGCAATGAAACTTTAACGTTACGTCGCGGAGGTGACGGCAACCGTTAAGCCATTTCACGGTGAAAACACGCCGCTCGGTAGGCTCACTAATGGCAACAATGATGGTGTTCCCTGGGGAAAAATTTCCGCGCGAGGGATTGAGCCGTTCTTTCTCGTACGAATACGAGTGCTTTTAATTGACTACGTGAGCGGATCTTCCCAATCAAGAATCCCGTTGAATCCCCAAAGTCTCGCGCGCGTTTATGATATCAGGTTTACCAAGGGTGTTCCAGGGAATTTTTTGTTCTAATCGAACGTAACTTCCGCGAGCTTTCGGCGAGAAATATCGCTCATGCTTTTTGCGTTTGGAATACGTCGCGGGGAATACGATTAGCTCTTCTTTTTCCTTCTTCGTATATGTAGTTATTCTCGGATGTTTCAAACTAGATTTAAATCCGGCAAACTTAGCTGCGTCCTTTCCAAGTCTCTCTCCTTTTAACGCGATAAATAGAAGGATATAAGAATAAATATAGGAAGTAATAGGCTCGTTTTAAGGTTCCCCATTTTATCTTTCTGATAATAACGCGGAGCAGATTCACGTCGGAATTCATATCCGCATTTTCTGTACTTTCTACATTTTCCCTGAATGAGAATGAGAAAAGGTGGAGAATGGAGGACGGGTTGAATTTAATTTCGTTTAATAAGGCCAAATGTCGACCTGTCGATCTGTCGCGCAGAGCATTTTCAAATCCTCGAAGTATTATCTTCAATCGAATCGTGATTTAAACAACGATCTTCTGTTACAACTTGTACAATTAGCCTTCAGAAGCATCAATGAAGCTTCTGAATTTTACACACGCGAATCCCGAGGCTGGTCTCAAAGGTGCATACATTCAGCCAGCTGGAAAGTCAAGTCAAGGTCAACTCAAGTCAACTCGGAGCAAAACGATTAGCCATAATGCTCACCGGGAAATCATCGGCAAGAAGCCAATAGCGACGGCTTTCTCTCTGGAGGCCTCGATACTCGCGAGCATCGAACGATTTCGATTCGATCTCGCGAATCAAGACGCGAGTCAGCGCGATTGTTACCACTCGGGGTCGTACCCTCTACTGATGTACTCCGACGCAACGGAACGACGCGCAGGAGGACGCGGACGCGCCGGCGGACCCTGCGGAACTGAGCAGGCAACTCGCCGTTTTCAACGAGACCGTGTCGTGCACACCGATCACGCCGCGCTGTACGCATCCGTGAGAATTCCCGAATCCGGAAGGACCGAGATATGCGCCTGCTTGCACGCGAGTCCCGCCGCATTTCGCCGCAGGCTGCAGGCGTGACTTGTCCTGGGTCAACAGCATAAATCAACCTGTCTGATCTGCATAGACGACGTACTGCGACGGGGTTGATTCACGCAAGGCGGTCTCTCAAGAAATTTATTTATTTCTGAGATCACTAAGATCCTCAGCGAATCTAAGCGAATAAATTTACAGTTTAATCCTATCTGGATTAATTTACTAGTTTACTACAAGAAGAAAGAGGAGAAAAAAACATTTGACGTCTTGGCTACAATTTGCGCAGTTACCGTTGTTGGACTTTCAGTATTCGCTGTCCGACATCCGCATCGTACATTTGCGATTGAATACATGAGTCTACTTTACTCTATTATTACTCTACGCTATTATTACTTATCGCTGACCGAACAAGAATTAAAGTTTTTAGATGAATCATGTCACGGAATGGTTTACGCTCTCTCAGAGCGTTCAAGGAATTTATTCCTGAAATCACTTTAAACGAATCTGAGTGTGTAAATTTATTCGATTTCACCGAGGTACCTCTGAAGTTACTCTTAGATTTGGAAAAATCGGAGAGAAGTATTTTCAGGGAAATAAAAAAGGGGACCGAAGACGGAATAAAAAATAGAAAAATAGAAAAATAGAAAAATAGAAATAGAAAGAAAAGAAGTGAAATCTCAAAATACTTGAAAGCGAAAGATCGTTTCGTTAAATGAAATTTTCCCGTCGAAGATTTTCCTTATAATTGTACACATTAAATTTCTTTGCATCAAAAAACGCAAACGTTGCATCAAACGTTCCTGTTGCGTTTCTTAATTTTGAACGATTGAAGAAGACACAAAGAATAGTCGATCGGCTAAGAATGCGAACTAAAAATAAAGTATTTGAATGTCTACGCTGAACTTCGTTTCTTACAGAGTCAACAGATCGGATGAAACATTTATGACTGGTATTCTTTGCGTCTCTCGTGCCAAAGTTCAAACGAAAAACGGTGCTCTCTATTTTAGTTCCAAGTGAAGAAACTGCGTAAAAAAAATTAGCACAGAAAAAAGTTTTATTAGAAAAAAAGTGAGAATAGACTTTCTTGATAAAACGATCGATTTTCAAGCTCTTCCTATATTGATTCTCTCTTTCCCTTCCTCTCGTGTGACTCCGTCATATGTACACAAAGCTACAGAAGATTTCCTTTTTATTCGTTCGCTACTCGAGCGTCGTTTGATGTTTCCGTCTTACCGAAAGAATCTCCGTCGATATGCGAGAAATAAATTTGCTGTGAGTTTTCGCAATCCAACTACAAATCGCTTTGCATTTATATCGCTTACAACATGATATTCGGTGATCGAGTAATCAGGATGCATTTATTAAACTAAAAGCACGATGTTACTTTTTAATAAATCACTTTCTCTTATCGAGGTATCCATTGTCTCTCTCCATACATTGTCTACATATTCATCATCCATTGAATCTGCCACTGTTGTTGTTATCTTATCGGTGATTTATTGCGAACCATATTTTCCACTCGTCGCTCGTACTTTTGCACAATGTTAATGCTTTTCGTTCCGTTAACGCTAATTAATCCTAGCCTTTAGGGGACTAGGAACAGATTCATGATTGAATCAGGACACGTTTCCCCGAGGAAAAGTGCAAGACCGCCGCGACAGCTTTCTGAATTCCAAAGTTGTTTGATTAATAATGCTTCACATAACGTCTCTCGTGATTATAAACTGCTGTGCCATTTGCATCCACAGTAACTTCAAAGTCCGAGAGTCCATGAACTATTCAATGTGAGGCACGCTTTCATTTTCTACTTTTTATAAACTCGTGTAAATGTTAAACGCGTAAGTTAATTCGGTGCCTTTAGCTTTGTGTCTTTCTAAATTGGTATTTTAGATTCGAACATCTGCCGCTTCTGGGGATTCGAAGTCTTATTTAAAATATAACGTTCGCCAAGACTTTCTCACCAGATGAATTCAGCAAGATGACATTGAAGAATTAAGCATATTCCTAGAAACTAGAATAATCTATTCTATCGTTGATGAAGTCATTGTGACTGATGAACAAGTAAAAAGAGATATGGCGATCTCCGAGGGAATTTTCATCTCGATCGCGGTCAACCTCGAAAATGTCATAATGAATTATAATGTCCCGGTTCGCTACTAATACTCAAGCTATGAACAAGAGACTTGATCGCCAAATTCAAGTATCACGTAATGGAAATGCAGGAACAACCTTAGAATCAGCAAGCGCAACCCACCGTGTCGGTCGTTACCAGGATAGCCAATAAACATAATACCTATTTAAGGATCGCAAGAGGATGTTCGGGAATTATATAACAATAAAAATATATTCTATTATATTTATACAATGTTGAAACAATTTTAGGATCAACGAAGATACAAGCATCGCTAATACAAAAGATTCGGAAAGACACAGAATTATAAGAATTAAAAAAGAAAATACAAATTGAGCTAAGATTGAGAAAAGCAATTGCGCTCTAACGTGACTGCTAAACGAATGCATAAAAACGGACAAAAGCCATGACATCACAACAATTCGTGTATTCTTTGTTCATCCATTCTGCAGCCGGTTTCTCCTTTATATTGTTGCCGAGAGGATTATAACATAAACAGACAAGATAGTTGAACACGCAACGATCCTGGAAAGTGACAAACGCTATACCTTCCCTCTTATAAAAAACTAAGGGACGTTTTACTTCAAAATTTTTCATTAACATTTATTTTGGTTTGTACATCTTCTGAGTTCTCGCATTCTATATATATGTTTATTTAGTTCACCATAATCGCAGCATGGTTGGTTTCCTGAAGCATCTGGTCGTTTTATGATAATTCACTCTTGATTGCTACTTGCCCATAACTTGTCCAGATATCAATGAGGTATATTAAGAGCTCCATATGGTTTTGAAAAGATATAGGTTCTCGCTCTAGACTGATTGTAGTGGTTTAACTGGATGGGGTGTCTCTGCGGTTATACCGGAGATTGAGATGCAAATTCATTTTCGGGTGATATTTGCTTTTTTAAGTTTGTCTTCGTGTACAATTTCAATACGTTTCTTTTCTATTGCTAGTTTAACATTATGATACATATTCTGTGAATAATTAAGTAAAACCCTGAATATTAATCATCTAATTTCCTCTTTTGTTTTAATAAATATACATAATCTCCTTTGCTAAAGGTATACGGATTTATTTTCTTATCATAATACTTAGATATATAGCTTAGATTTCATTTTAATTTTAATTTAGATTTAATTTTCGCTTAGATTTTTTCGTCATCTATGTGTGTTTTAATTTATTAGATAATGAGGTATTCGATGTATGTGATGTTTGGTTCCTTCTAGTGACGATTTGCTCCCGAATATGTGCGCAGTTTTAGCACAGATCAATTTCGTACGGTGCATATTTCGTTCTCTCATGAACTCTAGTGTTATCTGAAAAGTGTCGCTATTTCCAGATGACTTTCCTATTCATTAGTTTTACTAGTAAAGTGTTTAAAATATTCTAATAATAAATGATATGATCTTTCGATCGAGCCGTTCGATTGCGGCCGTTGTTTTATATTGAATGATACCAAATCTGCACGCGAGCTTACGCATGAGATTACTTATGTAGTATAAAAGGGAAAAAGACCAAAAGATCATGTTCGGATTCTTTCGGTGGCGTCTTCATAATCACGCCGTCATTCGTTAAGTCGGACGTACTGCACAGAGTGACGTAACTGTGACGTTCAACATACTTTATCCATGATATTCTAGCCACGGGACACGAAGAACCCATGAAACTTTAATAACTATCGTTATTTATTTTGTAACCTTCTAGGAATTAAGAACACAGGGCAAGCCAGATGCAAACCATAAATCGCCATTGTGTCAAATGGTCGAGGCACTATATTGTTAGAGTGTAGATAAACAAAACATGGGATATTGTGGCCTTTCTTGTTTACGACAAGGGACAGCGAAGGCTGTTCTGTTTTATATACATATGAAAGGGCGAGGAGAATCTTTGTCAGGGCAGTTCTGTCTTAGTTTTCAATCAGGAATCAGTCAGCAAGATCGAGTAGCTAGTCTCGCGAAAGGTACTGTATCTTGGCGAAGAAGAATAAAATATTCCTTTTTTCTTGTTGTTTTTTCAATCTGAGGCATCGAAGACTCATCATACTTATCAATTCCATTCTGATAGAAATATCCTACACTTATAAGATTAGAACCCTGATCCGTTAATATGGCCCAGAATGGATCTAATATACATATAAAATTTTTAATAAACCCATCTGCAATATGACTGGCTGTGATTCGTTCGAAAGGAATAATAACAAGAAATTTCGTGAGAAGAATAATAACATTATGTTCTGCTTTTGTAGGCTTCAGTGATCCCTATTGATGACTATATCCATACCTTATCTAAGGCGAATATCCGATGAATATCCATTTTTTATTCTTTTTAGTTTAGTTTATCAGATTTATTACATTTATTAGATTTAATTACACCCTTATCTTTCTATTACAAGATAATTTTTCGTTATTATATTCGTTTTTTCCGATTTTAGTAATGTAATAATTTGATTGCAGCACGCCATTATTTTAGTCATTGAATCCGATCTGCAAATACTTTTGTGTGATTCTCCTGGGATGGAGTTTACATTACTCTTCGATATAGAAACAATTTTTAATCCTAATTCTATGACATCGAGTAAGGAATGTAAGATTTCTTTTAGGGTTTCTACTGACAAGCGAAAGATTATTATTAATTGTTAATGCAATTAAATAATTATTTGATGATTTTGTTAATTTTGCTCGCCCAACGATAGTATCTTTTAATTTCGGAAATTTATTATTTTCCTCTAATATCCGTGCTCTACTGTCGCATGAACGGCCTTGCTGGTTTATGAAGAAAACCAGGTTATCCTTTCGGTTAATAAAGCTTTCGCGTATTTCTATAAGATTAGCTCCACTTGCTTGTTGCGACTCATCTGTCGATTCAGACGCATTCTCGTATTCGATGTCGTTGGCAGTATCCGCTTCGTCTGATGTTTCTGATCGGAAGAAATTATTTTGTCATACAATTCCTCTTCGTGTGATCCTTCTTCGTTGTTACATTCATTATCATCCGTTAGTGGTATCTCTAGGAATTTGAAACTGTCAATTGGTGTGAGCTGTTAACTTTGTTTCTTGAGAGATGGAGAGAGGGAATATTAATTAAGGAGTTCAATTTCTTGCAATGCATTCGCGTTAATTTTTCCTGTTTTAAATTACTTCCTGTTGTAAACTACTTCATATTCGTATTCAGCTAATTGAAGTCGCCATCGGAGGAGACGCGACGTTGGATCTTTTGCTGAATGTAGCCATTTTAATGGTCGACGATTCGCGATTAATATGAATTTTCGTCCGTAAATATAGGATCGGAAAAAGTGTACATTGTATACTATGGCGAGTAATTCTTTTTCTATTGAGGAATAGTTTTGCTCGGCCTTATTCAATAACCGGGATGTGTATGCTATAGGTAGATCTTTTCCTATCGTACCCTGGCTTAATATGCCTCCGATTGCGTAATCGGATGCGTCTGTCGTTACCAGGAAAGGCTTTGTAAAATCGGGATATTGTAGCAGGGGTTCTCCGCAGAGGAAATCTTGTAATTGTGTAAAGGCTTCATCTTGCGCTTCAGTCCAGATAAATTCTTTTCCCTTCTTTAAGAGATTTGTTAACGGTTCAGCGATTTTAGAGAAATTCGGTACGAAGCGTCTGTAATATCCTGCAAGACCCAAAAACTGTTTGATGTTTTCCTTATTCTGTGGCCATGAAAATTCTTTTATAGTCTGTATCTTTTTGGGATCCGGCTTCAGTCCGTTTTCACTAATTATATGACCAAGATAATTTACTTCTTTTCGTAAGAATTCGCATTTATCTGGTTGGAATTTAAGATTCGCCTTCCGTAATCGTCCGGCTAGTTTGTTGAATTTTACCTGATGCTCTTTAAGGGAGGTCGCATAAATAACAATGTCATCTAGATATACAAACATATCGGTCCCTTGCAGTCCGGACAGTACCTGATCCATGAGTCTTTGAAATGTAGCGGACGCGTTTTTTAGCCCAAATGGCATTCTGTTAAAATGATAATGCCCATGTGGCGTAGAGAAAGCCGTTTTTCGTGTATCAGATTCATGCATCGGTATTTGATGAAAAGCTGATGCAAGATTAAACACGCTAAAATATTTCGCGTTTCCTAACTGATCTAATATCTCCGTAGTGTTGGGAAGCGGGTAAGCGTCTTCTACTGTTTCCTTATTTAATGCGCGAAAATCTATGACCATACGCCACTTTTTATTGCCCTTCGAGTCCGGTTTCTTGGGTACAACCCACAAAGGTGAGTTGTACGGTGAATCCGACGGTTGGATGATGTTGTTCTCTAACAAGTCCTTTACCTGTTTGTTAATTTCGTCTTTGTGAATGGGAGGAAATCTATACTGTTTAGTATTTATCGGTCTATCGTCGGTTCTAGTGATTTTATGCGCGGTTACATCTGTATGGCCTAACGGCTCGTCCGGTAATTGGAACAAATCGTTATGATTATCGATAATTTTGTTGACATGGTTTGCTTCTTCTTTGTTAAGATGATCGAGGCGCAATAATTCTCGTACAGCATGGCTTCGAATGTGGCCGATCGCAATGACGTTAATCGCGTGCGTTGGAACGTCCTTGTAATTGCAAGACTCGGCTTCCGGATAAGATGTCATAATTCTTTCGAATTCCTGTAACTCGACTCGAGGAATGACGATTTCTTCCATGGTGTCGCGTGTATTTACAATGTTAATATAAGCTCTTCCATTGCAATTTGTTGCTATTACATCTCCCGCGTATATGCCTTCACCTAGGTAGAGGCGAGAGATGAATCCGGTCTTGACTGCTGGATTGTTTATCTCGACGTAGAATGCTGCAACTGATCTAGCCGGGATCGTGATCGTTTCTTGAATTGTTAATGGGATTTTTATGCTATTCCATGTTACGTATCCATGTGTGTCAAAGCGGATATGTGAACATCCATTGTTCAGGAAGTCGTTTCCCAAGATTCCTTCGAAGGGAATTTCAATATTATTGGGGATGACATAAAGCTTAACTCGATGACCCATAAATGAAATTTGAATGGACCCGAGTATTTCAACATAGTTTCTCGTTATATCGATAGTGTCCGGTATGTCTTCTCTAAAGATAGGTGTCTTGGGATGCACACCTCGTGCTTTAACGATGCTGATTGGGTTGCCTGTACTGATGATAAAATCAATTTCTGGGAGAAGTCCTGAGGCAGATATAGTGACCGTGGGTCTATGTGAGATATTTGAGTCTATGCGAGAACCTGATCTTGAACAAGTTGTTATTACGATTCTCTGTTCTGAGTTTCGATTGCATTCATCGGACGTGAGGTGCTTAGCCTCGTCCGAGACTCGTTCGACAGTCTCGAGAGGTTTCACCAGTTCACCCGAAAAATTGTTTCGCGCATTGTTATATTCGCGCTTACGACATTGTTCAATTTTATGTCCTAGATTTTTACAGTAACGGCACCATTTGGAGTTCCGTTGATTCCTCATTGTAGCCGTCCTGTTACTTCTACCGCCTGATTCGCGTCGGTTACAGCTGTTCTGTCGATCTCCCCGGTTGTTCTTTCGAGGCCGATCTCGTGGGGCCTCATGCATGCGTTCTGCATCAGTTTCATAGTAAGGAACTTCATATGGAGCCTCGTATCTGTAGGAGTAGTCACGGTCCAATCCGTTCGCATGGCGCATCTTCTCAAGCTGTCGAGTTGCCTTTATGGCCGCTTCGAACACTTCATATGGCTTCTCAGATGGCTTATTTTCGTTTCGCATCATCTGCTGGCGAATCCTAACTGGCAAGCCTCGAAAAAACGAAGTTGAAAACCGATGGTCTATTTCGGAGATAGCGGAGTTTGTTAGAGGTTCGTTCTCAATTCTTTCTGCTTCGATAATATCATCGTACAAGTCCTGGGCTCTGTCAATGTAATCTAGGATATCTTCGCGTCGTCTAAGGAAAAGTCTGTCGAGCTTTTGGTAATACTGCCAGCTGTGCATGAATAAGAATTTTAACTTGTCTATTAATTGTGTTATATTAGTAAATTTTCGCCAGTACAGCGCCATGTATGCTTTTCCATATAATTTGTTTTTTAACAATCTCACAACGTCGGCCTCTTCCTGGCGAGAAACTTGTCTTTGGACGTGACGGCATGAATTAATGAAACGTGAAACTGTGATGTTATAGCCATCGAATATTGGGATTGGAGCTATTATCTCGAGAAGTGATGACCATTCCGTTGTTTCGGAGATGTCGCTTTCTGATGAGGGACTCTTCGGGCGATCAATCGTTAGACGCACAGTAGATTTGTTATGCTGGTCGATTTTGCAAAGTGATGATGGTGTATTACACGTTTTTGTTCCCACATCGTTCATATCGCATTCGACTTTCGGGCACAAAGAGCGAATGTCATCCCTAAGATCTGCGTCGTCGGGCTTTTTCCGCAGTTCCTCACATTCCGCGTCCGTTTTCCGCACTTTGTCTTCCGCATTCCACTTAACATTAAAGTTTTTAAATTCGCTCAAAAGGTCAACTAGCGCTTTGTGCAGATTCTCCATATCCATATGTATCCCTCGTACCGGATGAGTATCCTTCGTAGCGAATTCCATTGGCGCTTTGCTAGTGCTTGTCTGATGTGTGAGGTCTTCAGACATTTTGAAAAACTTACAAATCGGATTTAGTTCGAAACCACCGCTGCCACCAATTATGTGACGTTCCGATTCACGATGCTAATATTCCATCTATAAACACGAAACTTGATCACTAAATTCGGATATCTAATATCATAATGGAAACGCAGAACAACCTTACCGCAGAACCAGCAAGCGCAACGCACCGTGTCGATCGTCAGGATAGCCAATAAACACAGAATCACAAGTGAAAATTTAAGAATTACATATATGTCCTATTATATTTATATAATGTTGAAACAATTTTAGGAACAGTGAAGATATAACGTGCTAATACAAAAGACTCGGAAAGACACCGGATTATAAGAATTACAAGAAAATTGAACTAAGATGGAGAAAAGCTACCGCGCCTTAACGCAGTTGCTAAGAGAATCAGAAGAATGGACAAAGCTCGGCCACGAGTCCCAAGGATTCGTATATCGTCCTTTGTCTATCCCCACTCTACATAGTCCTTCGGCTGTTTACGCGTCATTTATGGTTTGCAGCTGGTCTCTCCCGAGTTCTTGCCGAAAAGATTAAAATAAAGCGATGAGATAAAGATAGTTGAAATGTTAAGAGTTCATGAAGTATGGTGGACATTACAGAAAAACTGGATGAGATGAAAAAGCGTGAAAGTGTAAATTGAACTTGCTTTACAGATCACAGGGGCCATTCTGGACCGCAGGCATTCAGAAAAATTCAGAAATGCATTTCCGCACGCGTCGCGTAAAAGCAACGAGAAATAATTTCTACCGCGATATCGCTCATTAAGTGATGCTTAATGTATTCATTACTATGCATCAAAGTGATTTATCATACATATATTATATATCATATTATATTATTGTCATATAAATGTATCATTTAATAATTGTTGTTACATGTCGATGATTTTTTTTACATTCGTTATTGATAAACTATATTAATATTAAAATAAACATTAGTATGCTTTGAATATTTCTTCTGATTTATTCTTAACAAAGAAGCTAATACAACATTAATACAACAAAAAAATTGTTCAGAAAGAATGTTATTTAATTATTATTATATTAGATATCTTTCTCGATTTGCTATTAATATATTTTAGTTTTCTTTCTTTTATTGTGTATGTATGTGTGTGTGTGTGTGTGTGTGTGTGTCTTATCTTTATTGAAGAATTTAAATTAATTTAAATTAATTTTAAAGAAACTATAACTGTAACTATAACTAGAAATGGATTGCTTAAATCTCTTACGTGCTATAAAAGGACTTGCAAAAAATTGCTTTAGAATCTTATAATTTCGCCATAAGATCAAGCGTGTAATAATAAAGTAAATGTGTGTAATACTTTAAACATCAAGTTACAATTTCCGATATAAATTCGTATTTATATATTTTGCACACGTGCATTTGTATTTATATACAAGGACATATTATAAAAAATATCTTAAGTTACGAATATCTCAAGTCCGCAAAATCTTCTCTTATTATTTATGTAAAGTTGGCAGAAGAAAGATAAAAGTTGAAACTTGTTGAATTTTCACACGTTTAACTTTTCTGTTTATTTGTCTTCAAATGTTTATATTCAAAAATTATAAATACGCACGTAATACACAAAGACAGATAAAATTTTACAAATTTAAAGGAAGAGAAAAGGGTTAAATGAATGAAACAATTGATGGAGCAATCACTTGATGGACAAATCACTTGAGCACGCACTAAAGCTCTTTGTGTCTCGTTTTTAGTCTCTTGAGAAATGCATTGCTACTCTTCCTTCGAAGGTATTTAGCAAACGGAGATGATATTATTAAGCCAGCTTGCAGCACTAATTTCGTATTTTATGCTTTTCTAGGACGACTTTGATAATCTTTATATTCCTGTATATATACCTGTATATATCCCTGTCTAGGAACATCTTCCAGAGAGTATGACCAAGAGAAAAAGAAAGATGAGATAACACAAGAGTAAAACATCTCGATTTTACTCAAATGCTGTTTTTTTTATTGTATCATTTTTTATACGAAATCTAAAAAGTATAATGTTAAATCAGTTATTTATAAGAAATTAATTTCTATGATAAAGATAGAAATGATAAACGAAAGAATAAAAGTATAAAAATATGAAAGAAACATAACTTCAAGAGTCATCGTCAAATTTAAGAAAGCCACTTAAAGATTCGCATCGATTCGAAACCAGTTTGGATAATCGAAAATGTACATTTAACGGAATGAGAACATTCATGGAAAAAAGATTTTATTTTAATAAAAATATGCAAAACAAACTGTTAAATTTATTATATATAATATCAATAGACAATAAAGACAATAAAGTCAACATATTAATATTCTCTTGCTATTAATATAATAAATTATATTATAATTTTATTTATATTTTATTCGTAAAAGAATTAAATAAAATATATTAAAATTTAAACGAATGAAAGAGAAATATAAAGCAAAATATGTGCAGCAAAATATGAAAAGTATAATAAAAAATAAAAGGATTATTTTGATGAAAAAAAGATATGTAAAAGAAGAACAATAGAAATGGATATTTAAACGTATATCGATATTCAATAACCGTTGATGGGAAAATAATGCACGATTATAAATACTATTCGATAATAGTATAAAAAGCAGATTTTTTTGTAAGCCACATTGTGGAATCATTTCTCGCTCACTTTTAAAAGCGCATCGGTGAAGAGATATTAAAATGCGCGATGCATAAAACTCTCGAGAGAAAAATTTAAGAAATCTGATATGTAAATTACTGTCTGCAATGTTTTAAATCTCATCAGCGGCTTTTAATAATAGCTTAGATAATTCATGAAGATAGTTTGTATAAGTATAGGATGCCTGCATATATAATTAGTGTCCTAATTCCAGATATCGATTTATGCAGATAAAAATATTTCCATGCTAAAAAGAAAAAGAACTCTGAGGAAGAAAATTCGCGTTTCCTCTTTCCTGTAATTTATTTATAAATTAATTATCTTAATTCTTCCATTATTCTTCACGGAAGAAGCGATCCTAATCGCATAAGGTTCTGCGGTTTGCATAAAAAGGAAGAAGTATATTGAGTTATAAGAAAATTACAGTGAAATTATAATAAAGATGATATTACAGTAAAATGTATACACATTTTCGAACCAGTTTAATATATTTTTACAGCACTTTCGCGCATATACATTTTCTCCATTGAATATCACAGATATTTAGAATTATCACACAAACATTAAAAATTAATCACATGAAAATGTAAGACATCTCACTGCATCCTAAGCTACAGAAATCATAACATGGAATTATATGACAAATTTACGAGGACAGATCGCTCTGAATATATTTACGATCTTAATATATTCAAATACATTGTCTAAAGCTACTATTTAAATATATTATTTGCTAATTTTATACAAAATAAGATTCTTATTATTTTTATTATTTTTATTATTATTTTCTATTATTTTTTTATATATTTCCTAATACATTCGTTAAGGCTTCCATATCGGATTGCGAAATATGATTTCATCACAATCTTTTGTCACTCTTACATATACAATAAACATGGAATAATAGTAAAATAAAAAAATTAAAAAAAACAACAACAAATTGTATGTGAAGATACAAAATTATTTTATTGTCGGCAACAAATAAAAACCACGATATACATAACAAATGTTCTCTCCACATGATTTCCGTTAGCGTCGTACTTTCAAATCATATATAATATATATATATAAATATATGTAAACTAGATATTCTGATATTATAGTACATAATTTCTTTTTCGCTAATACATGATTATTTCACGAAAAAAACAAGCTATGATCAAAAAATGTGATTATTATGATAGTTGAAGAAACCGACTTTATAAAATCTCTATTTTGCTCTATGATCTCTATGATCTTTCCTTAACAGTATTTTATGTATAATCAAATAGAGCAACACTGTGCATTTGAAAGAATAACATCAAATATTTTCAAGAACGCAATCTTTAGCAATCAAATAATTTTGCTAAAAATTTGGATCATCACGTTATTCTTTCAAATGAATTCAGTATTTCCCTATGTAGAGATATATCATTTTTTTGTTCGTATTTTTATATATATTGTTTATACATATATTCATACATATATATATTTTTATTTCTAATATTCATCTTTTTCTATATTTGTCTTAGAAAATTGAATTTTATTTATAATTTATAATTTAAATTTAACTTTAATTAAAGATGATAAAATTTATTTCTTCAATTATTAAAATACATAAAAACACATGCCAATGTCTCTTTATTATTTCTTAAATTGCAGGACTCATATTTTTAAAATCACTTCATTTTCAATAACTCACAAATCAAAATTGTGAGACAAAAAGGCTTTGCTCTACATCTAAAATATATCTGAAAATTTAACTTTCAGAATATATATCTCTCTATATATAAAATATTCTATGTATCATATGTAACAGAAGTATTAACAGCACGATTTTCGAAATAATAACTGTTACCATTTAAATAACAAGTAGAATAATCATTGATTTAAATGATTTTTATACAAATCATAATATCAAACAATCTCTTGTACATAAAGTCTCTTTTACATAAAAAATACTAGCGATAGTAACAGTATCATTTTATGTCATACTTTAACACGTTACATGTCTAATCAAAAACGTTTGTCTTAATGTTTAAAAATTATTTTTCCATATTTTCCATAGCGTATTAGCATAGATTTCAATATCAATGTAGATGAAATTATACAATATATTAACAATATACAATTTACATCTTGTAAAATATATAAGTAAATTTTTTTTGGTTTCTTTTTAGCTTAATTTATCTATTACATCAATTATTGCGTTATTATTATTGATTATCTATTGGATCACTATGCTAATAGCTAAAATAGGCACTTTTATATTCTTTGTATCATTAACAGTATATTACTAACAGTATTATTAATTGTCTTCCATCAAATATTTCTAAGACAATAAAACAGTCTTATCTCTGCTCTACAAATATTTCCAAATTAAAAAGAGAGGAAGCCTGAATGCAATTATAGAAAGAATAAAATAAAAAAAGGAATTATTTCTAAAACTATCGTATCGTTGTCACTAAGAGAGAATGGCACTAAGAAAAAATAATACTATGCATCGCTCTTGCTCGTAGTATCCCCATCGTACTTGGATAATAACACCTGACCTTCTTCTCCTTGCCACTTTCGTCGGACATAAGTAAAAAGTCCGATAAAGAATATTAAAATTCCAATGCCTGCTATTCCGAAGCATGTTACGCTGCCCAATGTTGAAAGCGTCAAAATTAATTTAATCTTATTGGCGTAATCGGCAGTTAGATTAGCTTCTTGAGTAAACCATAACATAGGAATGTAAACTTTGCTTATATTCTGGAACATGCTGAAAAATTGAACATAAATTTAATAAAACGGTTTCAATGAGAGAGATTATCTATCATCAATTTATAGAAACGCATGTAAAAGAAGACATCAATGTAATTAGAATATTACTCTTCTCTTTAATATTTTATTACTGTTATCATTATAATCATGTTTTCTTCATAATTAAGCGACCTTTATCTTTAAACTTTTGTTATTGTATTTACTTGTGCAAGAAAAGCTTTTACTTACTTTTAAAAGATATTACTGGGAGAAAATTTTAGATCATAATCATTCAAATCTAATGATATAGTAATGATATAATATCTTTACTATTTATGCGAAATAAAGTTAGTTAATATCCGTTATTCCGTTAATATCTTTAATATCTCATTACACAGACATATCTAATAATAATCAAGGATAATCTCTTTCTTAAAATAAAAAATTTTCCTGCGTGTGTCACTGAGTATCTGTGCCGCAGTTATTATTTACTTACGACATATCCTCCACTGGTTCAACCAAGAGATTTAATTGCAGTTGTGCTTTAATTTGCATCGGAACACCTGTAATCTGTAAAATTCCTCTTATGTAGTATCCATATAATGAAATATAAATATTAATATTTGCCAATTTTAATTAATGATGTGCCATAATCATTTCTTTGCAAAATATTTACCGGTTCTATAACTAGTGATAATTCATGTTTTTTCTTATCGGGCGACATTCCCGTTATAGCATTCCTATAGCTCGGATCCGCTAGATAAAAGTGTGGCATACTGATGAACGCCGGTGCTCCAAATTTACAAGATGAAATATTTAAAGTCCCGCTAGGCCCACAATCTCCATTAGGACAATAGCATCGCCTCGAAGGCACGATATCGCCATTGTCTAGCATTTCCTTATTTCCAATATATTTATTTCCTGTTAGATCTTGAAATATCGTTGTATTTTCAAATGATATCTTTAAAGATCTAAATAATAAAATTGTACAAATATTTTATCCGCTTTTATGAATTAATATAAAACAAATGATATTTGTTATATATTATATAATGAATGTTCTACTCACGTGCATATATCAGGAATAAATACAGATATCGTATTATTATTCGGCAGGGGAGGCCATAGATCGCCAAGAGATCCATCTATTACATTACATGGTTCTTTGTAATGATCTGTTTTGTCATTAAAGTTCCATCTTTTACATATTCCTTTATTATAGAATTGATCCCTCCCAGTAAACATATTGAATATGCCATCATAACTCGCCGAATCATTTCTCTACAAGAAATAAAAGAAGATTATTCATATGAAAATTCTTTGGGATTATTTCGAACCGAATTGTCAATCTCGTTACTTACTCCATAAAACCATCCGAATTTAGTGTATGGTAATTTAGTTGCTTTCATTTTTTGTGCAATTAGCAATAATGTATCGTTGTATCCTTTGAATAACAGGTCATTTACGCTTTTAGTTAATACCAGTTTCTCTCCTAGACGTATCATAAGTCCATTTGTCAATGCACGTATAAAGCTAGACTTTTGTCTTACAAAATGCGCAACAGTCTAAAAATGGGCAAGAGCAATGTAATATAATGTAATAAATGATCAATTTTCCAACAATTACATCATATCTCACCACAGCAATTGGGTTTAAATTGGTCACTTTGTCAGAAAGGCTACCATTGGACAATGATTCCTCAAATAACCATATTTTCTTATTCTGGAATGTAATTGTTCCATTGTCGTTCCATACTTGGTTTACTTTATAATCAATTTCCCTGCAAGAGATTCACACAATTTTTTCCTAATATATTTAACCTCATAGATTTTCATGGATAAATTTGCAGAAATAATATTACCGGAAAACATAAGGCCCCATTTCTTCGAAATGCGGTTTTACACCATCACGAAAATATTCTGGATTAGTCCAATTGAACATGTAAAACTTAAAATACATCGGAATAGGAGTCTGCTTCCACATATTGTAACTTATGGATGATGGTGTCAATGTGAATAGCTGCAAATACAAACACAATCAAATAAATGATTGTTATCAGAGCCGATATAATTTCTCCAGTTTTCGAATCTACCTTGAAGAGAGTCCAATCATATATTAAAGGCCATAGCGAACCAGTAATTATACCAAAGATCGTTATCAGTGTACCGATGATTGAAATAATCCAGATCTTTTTATTGGACTTCTCCATTTTTGCTGGCGTTGTAGACCTGTAAGCAACGAACAAGTATACATAATTTTACACAAAAATATATCAATAAACATCAGACCAATCAGAAGATTAAGATGATTTAGAAGACTAATGTCTTCAGCACATAGAATAGATAGAATTATTTAATAATGTTGCCTCCATATGTCATAAAACATGGATTTCATACTTGCAGCGGAGCTGCAAATGCTTTGACTCGAGAATGAATATTAAACGCAAGATTATCACATAACATAATAAATCACATGTGCGTGTGGTAATATTGGAGCATCCAATATAAAAAATATACGATGATTAAAACAGGCTTGTCTGACAAAGTGTTGGTCCAGATCGGATATTAAAATAATCATAATCGTAGAAAACGGACATTCTTTCGGCAAAAATAACGAAACATTCAGATCATATCACATGCCTGAAACAGAATACCAAGTAACCCAGAACTGACGTTCGCTGCTTCGTTGAATTTTCGCTTCGCTAGTGCTCATGAAGCACTATATTGCACATTACTTATCACATTGATGTGGGCATAAACAAGCACTTTTACTTTTATCTGTACAAAAATAATAACAATCGTGATCGCAAGATTTATTGAATACAACGATATTAACCTCTTATCGCGTCTATCTATTTTGCTACGATAATCGCACAGACGAGGAAGAAGAGGAAAATCGCTTTTTCTGCCTTAAAGCATTCGCACTGCGATTCACGATACACATAAATTGCAACGGGCCGCTGTTCTTCAAATAGCAGCACAAAAGTTTCATAATGCACTCGCGCGTTGGAAGACGTAGCAGTGTGAAGTAAGCGCATATACGAGGAATTCGTCTTATCGCGCTACGCAACCCTCATTTTCCGCACTGTCATACACTCGTACCGCGAAAATTACAAACATGACATTGACGTCCATTTAATGCATATTGCAACAAAATGCTAATTAAATGTTGAAGATAATGAAACGAAGATGAAACTCTGAAAGAGAGTACAGAAAATGCAATCTCGAGATGATGTTTAATAAAACTGACAAGCAGAAGATGACAGAGAGAAAAATATAACACGCGAGAATAGATTAAAAAATAATCTCTCTCTCTTTTATTCTCTCTTTCATGCGATTGTTATAATTAATTTTTCGGTGTACATATGTCTCATCATCTGTTTATGCTATATGTTATTATATTGTTATATTTATATACTTACTTAATATATATATATATTTATTTATTTATATATATATAAGTAAATATATATAAATATATATTAAATATATGTAATATAAATATATAAGATATTATTATATATTTATATTATATATTATATTATATTATATTATGTCATACATTATTACACATCGTAATGTATAGTAATTATTATATATAAAGTATATATATTTTTTCTACATTTATTTTGCTTATTATTCATATGTATAACATTCTATATATTTATATTTACTTATTTATTACATTTATACATTATTACATATTGTACTTGTAAGTATATAGCATACTTACATACTTATATTATATGATATGCTTATATAATATTTGTTATTATACTTACGTACTTATTATATGATATACTTACATAATATTTGTTATTATATTTATTATTATATTATCTCGGAAAGAAACACTTATCTATCGTCAATTTCGATTTCTTAAGAATGTGGCGTTTATCGAAGCGATCAAATGCATTATAAGAATGATAACTGAAAAGACTTACTGCACAGATGCCTGCGAAGTGGTAGCGTATCTGCGCGTCTTTGAATTCTCTGCCATTGGCTCCCCAGGATTTATTGTGCTAATCATGTTCTCTTTTGCTCTCTTTTCTTTTTTAAATCCTTTCAAGCCTCGATAGAGGAGGAGGAAGCGACAGCAGTCCGGTTTTTTGAACTTCTTTTTACACGTGTAACGTACACGATGTACATTGAACAAAAACGTAAGTTTTCGTACTCCTTTCTATATAAATAATCATAACAACGATGTCCTTCGAATTCTGTTCGTCGTGTGATACGCGTTAAAAGCACTACTTATTTCCGTATGTTATCTGCGCATCCTGATGAAACCAAAAATACTGTCCAGTCTGAGAACACCAATTGAGTGAACACGATATTGAGAACATCGACGATCATGGAGGAATGAAATGAAGAAACGGAGTCGACATTGTATTAGATCTCGATAATACTTGATAATAATAATCCGATAAAAATATGAAATAATAATCGTTTCATCAAAAGCCTTTTTATCAAATCTAGATAAAATCCTCTTTCGACAACACAGCTAGATACGGAGAGACTTCTCTGGTCAACTTGAGAACTTGACACCGCGAAGAAATAACGATTGAACAAATAACGATTATACAGTGGCATAGCTTTCGGTATAAGTTTCTGCATCGCTCTGTCATTTCTGTTGTTGCTTATCGGAGCTCCCTTAAATCACGAAGCGAGTGATAAAGTTTCCTTTCATACGTGACCCATGTACAAAATTGTTTGATACATATACCTATGTAATATATTATGTAATGTCGTTCGACGAGATAAATAGGCGGACTAGACCTTGACGTGACTTTTGACACGTAATTTACGAATTTTTCTGCATACATATTGAATCATAATATCAAACGTCTCGATTCTGCTTTGAATCATCATCAGTAACTGACAGTAATGACCGTGATGATAACGAGATTGAATTTTATTGGATGGAATAGAATCGCGACGTTCTAAAATCGTTTTTAACTTATGAACTACAGCTTAAAATCTTTAATTATCATGATATTCTCATATACATTTTTTACTGTAAAAGTTTTAAAAATAATAAATAACGAGGCGAATTATCGTCGTTTCAGATTTTATACGGCACGTTTCTCTATGGATATTATGGATGAATTGTAAATAATTTGCTAATTTATTTTCGTTGATTTTAATTCGAACAGCTTCTTAATTTGTCATTCTCTTCCGTACATAGATCCGAATATCTAAATATATGAAATGATAAATCAGATATCGAATTTCGCTTCAGCTACATGAAGCAAAGATAATATTATAATCAAATTATGCCCACATATCTCTCTTAATACATATATCTCTCTTATGTAATTCTCTTCTGCATAAGTCTATGCCTTGTTTTGTGCCAGCAGATGATGCATCATTTTTTAAGACCATGGGCATCCATGATGTTAAAGATCATTTTCATAAACATAAGCAAATAGCTTCTCGAAAAGGTCAGAGACGGAAACGGTTCTGCGACAAAGCGCGATGTGATATAAATACACATGCATATTCATCCTTCGACGATTAGTGACTAATTATTCGCGGACATGGATATTAGAATCACTATATGATACGTTATATCATATCAACGTATTTACATATATCCATCGTTCAAAGTTTATTTGAAAGATTATTGATTATTTGAGAAATCATGGACGCATGGGCAATATGCTACAGAAACGCGCCGACCGATCGATGCAATACACATATGATATGATATAGATAATAACGCAACAGAAATTTTTAATTAAAAGGTGATCTGATGTTGCTTTCGAAGATATCGTCATCTTTACATCATCGTAAACATACAGAGTAATAAAGCTAATATAAAAAGTAAATCCCATATCATGGACGTTTATAATATGTTGAAAAGAATATTCATCCAAAAGATCATGTTTATATTCAATATTTACGAAATGATAGAGGTATGAATGACCGAATAATAAATATGATAAATTATACGATGATTCACTGGAATTTAAATTTAGAAATGCAACACTTGTTTTCTGAGAAAAAGACTCACTGATGCAGATTTTTAAAGAAAATATAGTTTTATTGAAAAAAATTTCACCGAATTTGAAGAACATACATGTTACTCGAGTAAAACTTCATTAAAACATTTTTAAAATTCAAGCAGGAATGTTATTTAGTAATCTATGCAATTTGCATAATCATGATAATTTATTTAAATCCACGTACTTTTAATAGCTCTTAATGTAAATATTACCGTTACTCCCTACAAATATAATATAAGAGACTATTGATTCAAATTGTGTAGTTAAATGAAAAAATTATTCTTCTTGTAAATAAAAAATAAAAGTAAAAAGAAGATAAAAAAGATAAAGAATAAATATATAAAAAGAAATAAAGAATGAATATAGAAAAAAAATATAGGATACATTTTTTAATTTGTTCGTTTAATTTGTTAATTTGTTTCTAATTACATTATCTCATCAATTATATCATAACAAGGGAAAGATTTATTTTGCTTGCAGGAATTAATGTTGATTCGTGCACTAATACTGACTATATATAACATGCACATAATATAGGAAAATAAATTGTTACAATGTGAAAGTGAAAGTAACAAAGAGAAAATATCTGTACGGCAACTGCGCATCACGATTTGAAGCAATGAGAAAGCTTATCGCACATCCTGCTACAAGATATAGAGAAATTAATAACATCACGATATTGTCTAGAGCATAGTTGTAGCGTTTCCAAGACACCATCAAGAATGCAATTCTTTTTTTTAAATTCTTGTTTCGAGTTTTTCATTTTATGGACGTAAATAATGTAAGGATTAACAAAATAATTGTGAATAATCAAAATCTCTTTAGAAAAACTTATATCTTTTTTAATAGGAAAATTATTTAATAGTCTATTTCTTTATAAAACCGTATTTTTTATAAAAATAATATATAATAATAATAATAAAACACACGTGACATCCGTAGTCGTTACTTATTCTCTTCTTATTGCTCGTAATAGCGAATCCGATTAAAACTTTTTACTAAAATCCGAGGTATTGTAAGCGTGTGCCTGGCAAGTCCGCTTATACAACATAGAAGATAAACGGCAAACGATAAAAGAAATATAAAATCGATTCTTGAATCGATAAGAGTCACGACTCGTGAATTTAATTTTAGTAATAAATTCTGTAGGGAATGCGTAAGGTGAGATCTTTCGATAAATATACAATCATTAATATCGTGTATCATCTTATCTTGATGTAATATCGATATTAAGAAGAGTCTTGATAAGAAATTCGTACAGAACTAAAAAGATTATAGAAAAACACTATTTTTACGCACCTATTTTTCCATGAGATTATTAATTCGTCGTGTCGACGTGCACTCACTTTTCTCTGTGCTGTTTTTTCGCACGACGTCACTCGTTCAAATTGGATTGCGCTCGTAACGCGCGTATTCGCGCGAGTTCGCGCATCGACTACATTGCGCACAGCTCATCGCGCAGATCTCTTGCAATGCACATGCATTGTCTTTTTCTATATCGTTGCATTATGTATTTGTATTTATGTATCTGCAGTCGTATACGAAATCGGTTGACGCGATTCGCATCATCAAGGTCTCAAATATAATATACAAAATATATTTGATAATGGTACTAACACACATTAAATTAGTTATTGATAATCATATATTTTTAATATTGAAAATTTGTTATAAGTATTTTATAATTTATTTTAGTGATTATTTAAAAATTTAAGTAATTAGATTTAATTAAAGTAAATTAAAATTTAATTTAATTAAGTTATTAAAGATATAATAATAAAATTAGTATTTAGAAAGAGTAAAATAAAATATACTATTAAATAAATTAATAGAGGTAATTTAGTTTTAAGAATTTCGCAAATTTATAAGCCCACTTGTTTATCAAAAACATTGTGTTATGATTTTAATATAAGATTGGTTCTGCTCAATGAATAAATTTAAATAGCTGCAATAAATTGACTGCGCAAAAGTAGCATAATCATTTGTTTCTTAATTAGAAACTGGAATGAACGAATTGATGAGGTTTAATCTTTTTTATATTAATAATAAGAATTTTATTTTTAAGTTAAAAAGCTTAAATAATTGTATAGGATAAGACGACTCTATAGAATGCGTGTACATTTTGTAATATTCGAATAATTGCAAGTAGATAAATGAATAATTTTCCGATAGCTTTGCGTATTAATGGATCATACAGATTTTATTATAAGATCATCATTGTAAGATATAAGATCACACTAATCTTTAACTAGCCAATGTACATTACAAGAAAAAAAAGTTATTTAAAAAAGGTTTGGAGCTTTTACCTCAACCAGAACTGAAATAATTTATGGACATGAATGTTCATGCAATTCCATGAGTACATGAGATTCTCCAAGTGAAAAAAGTTTGAAAGTAAAAACATAATTTATTTAATATAGATGAAGTAAAGTTAAAACATCTCACTCTGTGATTATATCCATATTTGATTATAAGCTATATGTATATAAATATACAAAGTGCTGTATGTATATAAACATACAAGTGCATACAGTGCAACAAAAGAGAATTCATATATTTTATATTGCAAACGACTGTGTTTCGTTCTACACAAATTGCGTTATAGTAATACTATTAGTGGCAGAATACTTGGACCCATAATAACAATATGCGCTTATGCAAAAGACTAGACTTCACTTTGTGTAAATATCACATGTTGGACGGAATAAGACGCGTTAAATACAAATAGCAACAGGAAAGTAAAACATGATTTAAATTATTACTGAAGTATTCGTGCTATTCATGTCTTCGCGCAATTGCGTTCGATCTCGTATTCTTGTGCTCATCAGACTATACTCTAGCACACCAATCCGAATGTTCATTTCAGATATCTCATTCTTCATTTTTGTGATTGTCTTCTTTATATTGATCAATGGTGCTACAAATATTTTAGAGTTAATCAATGATATAATAAAGATCCGAAAACTTTTGACATGTTTTGATTTTTCAGTTAAGTTAAATATTATTAAATTACTTACTTCCATCGGTCATGCTAGATCCTCTTTCATCCATTTCTCTTTTCACATATTCTAACTCCTCCATTAGTTTATTAAGTACCCGCGTTCGTTCAGTAACACCACCACTAACATCTCTGTATTGTTCCTTGATTTTTGACAGTTGCTCCTAAATTAATTATTATTTATCACTCATAACGTTTTATATACATATGTATATATTGTATATATTGTAATATATATTCGAAAATACTGAAAATTTTTTAAGAAACGGCTTAAATTTAATAAAAAATTCCAACATATGCATACAATAAAAAATGAATAATATTTATGGAAATGATAGCTAATATACAGAATCGAATGCATATTCGGATAAACACTTCAATCCAAGCAGAATATCTTATGGAGTAATCTTGATTGTATCGTACATATTTTAAATGCCTAAAAGATAGAAAATTTTAAATGCCTAATAGCGTTTGTTGACTTGGTTTGTCTACTAACTAGCATTATTAATTATCTACTGATACTGAAAGTTATTAATTATCTATTGATAATGAATGTCTGCTGAAATGAAAAAAAGATTCAGACAAAGATCAATAATGATAAAATCAGCCATGATGAAACTTATCAAAGAAAATCTTGGCTAATAAAGCAATAACTTCAAGATTTGTGATTTTTCCCTTAACCATTTTTCTCCTAAAATAAAGATACAAAAGCAAATAAGAAAAAAATTGAGGACTTTGAGGATGAGGATCACTGCATGTATAGAATTTCATAAATTGAATATTAAAATCAACCGATTTGAAGAATCGAATATTAAAATTTACTAAAGATCAGGTTTATTGGTCGTTCTTTGAACATATTACTAGATGAAGACAATAGAAAGTTGATAAGCGGAAAAGAGAAAGGGAAACATAGGGAAAGAGTTAAATATTAGAGTTAAATAAATTTAATACTCTCATATTGATCTAGTTATAATACTATATAAATTTAAATATTTTCTCATTTTTATGATGTTTTCAAATGTATATATCAAGATTTTCAAAATGTTATAATAGAAGAGATAATATTACTTCACAAAACAATAGTAAATGGCATCCAGAAAAAAATATATTATATGAATATAGCACTGCATTCTTTTCGCTTCTGAACAAAAGAAAAGAAAATTGCCGCCAAAGCAATTGACATTTTGGTGTTAAAGATCAATAATGTCCTAGCATACAATTCAAAAATAAGGAACTTGTAACAGGATGAAAATTCCAGCTATATAATAGGAATTTATAAAACAACTAGAATAATCTAAAAAGCCCTTATCGTTCAACATTAATAAGGAAAGTTTAAAAAAGAGGATGGATGAACTCCTTAGCCAAAAAAATAAAGAGCGATAGTTCCAGCTGTTGTAGCTGTTTTTGCTAAGTTTAGATAAAAGGATTTCGATAAAAAGATTTTTTTTGTATTAAATTATCATCGATGATAATGAATATGAAAATCTTAAACACAGAAAATCGATTCCACCAACATCAACTAAGAAGCTCAACTTCTAAAGTGCTGCTGCTATCTAGTGAAGTATCAAAAGTATATGAATTGCTGCATTTCTATTAAATATTATTGTAAAATGCTATAAACAATTCATTCATTTAAGGGATGAATTAAAATTGCATTTATTTATCAAAATTCGGTAAGTTATTCTAAAGCATGATAACGCTCGATCGCGAAGACAAAACAACTATATTCTTTAGATTGAGAAATCTTTCCTCACACGACATATTCACCAGATTTAGTTTCTTCAGATCATCATTTCCAGTTGTTCCAACATTACGTAATCAATATCACAACTCTAAAAAAAGTCCAAGGAAGACTCAATGATTTTTGTCAATTCAAACAGCTAAATTTTTATCAACAGAATAGTCATCAGCTATTCGATAGAACAAAATGATCAAAAATTGTGAAGAATATTCGATGATTAAAATTGTTAATGTCATTTACAAATAAATCTTACATCATATAGATAAAAGATATTGAATTTATTTATATAGTTAATAGATCAAACGAAGGTATTGATTAATAAAGAAACGGACGAAACGAATCAAATAGTGCAAGATACATTGGGAGATATTTTCGAATTGAGCAGAAAATGATAATATAATATAGTTATATTTTTACAAAGAATGACATATGAAGGAACAGAAAAAATGTATATATTACACATAAACTCACTTGCAATGAACGGTATTCTATTAAAGAAGACTCAAGTTGTCTGTTAAGATACGTTTCTCTGGTTTTGATCTTATCTAAAGTATTTTCGATATCGGTGTAAATTTTATTCAAATGAGCTTTCGTGCCACCTAAATCGGCTGTAATGTTTGCACGTAATTGTTTCATCTGTTCGAGATGCGATCTCCAGTCTCTTGAGTCTGAGATAAACGCACAAAATGAATTATTATACTTGACTTTTTCTTCATGTCTTCTATTTTTAACATCTTGAATAAGCGTAGTTGATTTTTGTTAGAAAGAAAATGAATACCTGTTTTTATGGTCACTTTCAAACGAGGTAAAACTTTTTCCAATTCCAATTGCCATTCATCTTTATTAGTCTTGGATTCTAAAATACTATCTGGCTTTTGCACTTCATTCTTCAAACAAAAATAATCACACAAAATCATTGATATCAGCACTTATATTATAATATAAGACATGTGTTTAGAATGATATCATTTAGAATGTTCTTTTATCTGGCAATAAAATTGCACTTACAATATGTTGGCCGTAAAGCTTTGTAATATCATCTATATGTAAAATATCCTGATCATCGTCATCATATTCGGCCATCATTTCTTCTTCCACTTTCTCTAAAATTAATTCAGCGTCATCATCCTCGATGTCAGGCTCTGGTGTAGGCTCCTCAGGTGGAATACTCACCCTAACATTTTTTAATTGCAAATTAAAATACATTCAGAATGTCCCGTGCTTAATCTAGCCAACAGGAAGAAAGCTTTTATACAAAGAAATTAATAAAAATTATAGAATAACATTGTTTCATAGAAGATTCAATTTTTAAGGAAAAGCAATTTATAAATATTCATTGCATATGCACACACCATTTTTGGATTTAATAGATTTATCTACTATGTACTTTTATATATACATATATAATTACAGATATCTCAATATCCAAAAAATTTCAAGGAGAAACAGAAAAAGAGATACGTGGTAAGACAAAATTACTTTTTAGAAATTATTTATTTTATTTTATTAGTTAAAAAATTTTTTAAATCACTGAAAACTTTTTCCGTTTTTTTATATACAACGTACATCCTTTGTATTAAATCCATATGTTCTGCAAATTTTGATTCTTTAAACTCTCAATAAGTGTTTTTTAACTGATTCATATTCAATATTCCTAATATATTGCAATAAACTTAGTATAATTATTAAATAAAAGGCGAATAATATTTACAGATTATGGTAACTATTATTCCATGATTCAACATTATTTAATAATAATATCTAAATATAAATGCGTACCAAGTTACTTTATAACAAAGGCCATTGAATTCAAACACGATTAATTCTTTGACTATACAAAAGACTATACAAAACATTTGCTCTGTGTAATCATAATATGCAAAGTACTTTTGCGAGACATACAAGTCATTTATAAATTATACAAGATGAGAAAAATATTTTTTAAATAATTCTAAAATAATGATACATGATTATTTTCAAATCTGTCAAATAATATCTAACACATGCAATTAGCAAGTGTTTATAAGAGCTAATTATATATTATGATAATCTTTTACATATATCTGATAAATATTTTACATTCTTTTGTAAAAAATAAAACTATATGAAAATATTATTTTATTCTACACTTTGATTTATTATGTTTTTGTATGTAAAATCACTCTATTCCTGGTTATATCTATATAATAAGTCTCATATATAATCTACATAGTTTTATAAAAAAAATACAGTTATACATATTAATTTGTATAATAAAAATATCAGTTACCTCTTCCATTTAAATTTTTGCGTTTTCAAAGCATTATCAGCCAAATGATCCAGGACATAAATCGCATATTCTCCAGTACCCTGTTTAAGCTTATTGGGTGGAAATTTCACAGGTACTTCGATATCTCTAAGATAATCCAGGATTAAAGCTATTGTGGAATTAGGGTCATCTGATTCTTGTGGCATCTCAAAGCTTTTTCCAGTCTTTTTGATCAGCCATGCGGCCAGGCAAGTAAATGTATAAAACTGTTCACCAGGATTTGTCGGGATCACAAAGTAATGCCTGTTTTTATGTTTATATTTATCAAATTTATGATTACTTTTCATACATGAAATATCAGACATCTTATTGTAATATTTTACCTGTTTATTGGTTTCATCTTTAACTCTTGTACAAATTCTGCATCATAATTTAATAATTTCAGTTTCTCCAGCAGATCTTCCATCGTAATGTTTATGATGTATGATGATGATGGGGCAAGCCCATCCTCCACAATAATCTTTTGAGTATCCCTAAACATGTTGCTATCTCCTTAGTATGTTTTATATTCAATTATCTTAAAATAAAATTGTAATTATTTAAATCATATTTTAATTATTCAATTATTATAATAATACTTGATTATTCTTCACAATATTGTTACAGTTTAATTTTAAATTTTCAACTATATTGTTTAATTCTGTTTGTTAATTTCTATAAATTAAGTTACTTTCTTTTGAAGAAAGGAACATATCTTCCTTTTTCTTTCTTCTCTTACATAATAACAAATCCACAGCTTTGAATCATTTAATATTTACTTTCAAATATTCTTAACACATCACAAATAGCATAAAAATAATCGAAAAAAGCTTATAAAAATTTAGGAAAAATTCAGGTTTGATCAATTCCCATCATATTCTCATCAGTTTGTTTCAATGATTTGCATATTTATAAGCCACATTAAGTTAGTTTTTAAACTTACAAACATAAAAAAGATCATAAATATGGATTTTATGCAATCCTGGAAAAAAGTCGATGAAGTGGCTACACTCAATGTTCAGTCATCATCGATGAGTTTCATGAATTAGTTCGATCATGATTTAAACAATTATTTTATGTACAATATTCCATACTTATTGCATTAATATTGACAAATTGTCATTTTCATTCACCAAATATTTGATTTGATTGAATTCGATTCAACTAAATTGAAACAATACAACCACATAATGAATACTACCAACAGCAATAATAACGGAACTGAATGGAACTCTACGTTTAGGAATAGACAATGCATAATCGATTAGAAATGGATATTCAAATACTAGATTTCACATAGCGATATTATCGGCGATTTTATAATCGAAGAATTATTCATCGAAATTGAATAACATAATAACAAAATTATCATTCTAATATTTGCAACTTATTAATAATTACTTGCAAATATCTGTTTGTCAATTCCTACATTATCTACAAATATTAATTAATTTAATCATCTTAGTTAATATCTAATAACAGGTTATGTGTAATTAACTTTATGATTTTACAGTTGTATATGACAATTTTCATTTATCGATCTTTGAATCTGTTACGTTGGCATAATTGAAATATTTCTTAATATATATCTCGATTCTATATTCACGCTCAATGAGAAAAGACAACATGTACCACCAGATGGCCACCAGGTTGATAGTTAATCACTCTGCTTGATATTTTAAGCTAGAATTATGAAATTCTCATTAAAAATGACAGCAACTAATTGTACAAAAGAATAAAATGTTTTACAAAAGAGCACCAGGAGTAACATTCTACTGAATACCAAACTATTATAATGTCGAAGATAAATATCTATTACTCGCATGCACACATATGTGTCTCTGTTAGTATATATAAGACTTCCAAGAAGTCTATCATCGGAAGTGTGTGCTAGTGATGGCACAGCTGAACATTGATCGCTTAACGTTTCTCATAAACATTTAGCAGATCTGCTCAGTGGGTGTTGTCATGGTTGGTCGTAAGCTTCAAGTGTGTAGCTTGTGTATCCAGACTCCCGATTGCGCGTGCATCTTCGTGGTTCGTTTTTACGATCCTCGGATTTGCACGCCTGCACGGTTGAGTCTTCATGTCGCTCCTCGAAGTACCCGCGATTTCCAAATTGGGGGGCAATCGAATAGGTCAGACGAGGTAATTTGTCGCTTCCATATACAGGCACTGCAGATAGCAGTTTGCCATTTTTTGTTTTACATTTGTTTATAAAATTCTGTTATATCTTTTTGAAGAGCAAATACAGGATACACCTATTAAAGTGTAATATCTCTATTTGATATTTTCTATCTAGTTGTCACGAGGATATAGTTGATTTAATTTTTTATATTAATCATAATATTATAAAATTATGATCTTTTATCTATTATGGTATTTTAAATTGAAGATAGTTGAAGGTTAAAAGTGGGAAAAAATTGATCTAAGGATTGGATTGAATCAACAATATATGGTATATTTGGCGATGATAATCATCTTTTAGAATCCATAGAAGAAAGAATTTATACATTCTAAAATTTTTCAATCATAAGATATGATGATATCAAAAAATTAATTATTCAATGATGGATGGAAAACAAAAAAAACAATTACCTATTTGATTTATGGATCAATACATACATGGAAGTAAAATCTCGCTAGTAAACTAGTGGAAGCAATAAGAATAGCCAAGAACAGAGAAAAAGACATGGAAGAGATTAACTGTTTCATAGACGTGCAATAAATAACAACGTTCGAAAATGAACAATGATTGAGAAGACTTCAATGATAATTTGTTTAGATTTTTATTATTTTTATATAATTTTAAACCTCAATTTCTTTTTGTGTTTCACTATTAATCTCAGAAGAAATGTGTGTAAAAAGAAGATTCCAATTCCAAACATCATCAGGTTCTTTCACTAAATTTTCGTTATATAATTTGTCAGCGAGAAGAGAAAGGCTAACACCGTCTAATGATGTAAATGCTGCGTTTTTCACCAAATCAGTATCCAGTTCTTCATATGCAGTTACTCTATTTGCATTAATTCTGAAAATAATATTTAGATTTAGTAATTTTGTAATTAATTTGATGACATATACTTCAGTAAAAATAAATACTTACGAAGGAGCATTTGCAATATCAGATGAGATATTATCTTCTTGAATTTCATCTAAATCTGGTATGATAGGAATATCTACAAAAGTATAACGATTAATAATGTCTAAAAGAATATAGAAATATAGATAGGTATATAAATATATAAATATAAATATATGATATAAATATATAAATAGCATAAAATATACATGCGCGTACGCGCGCGTGTGTGTAATAACAAAAATAACATACATATGATAATAATACATATGATTTATTTGTTATTCTGCTTTCTTAGCTATGTACTTTTTTGGCATGGAATCATATAACATATAAGCATATACAAGCATATAACAATATACAAAACAAAATATTAATTGTAATCAATTAATATGTAAAATTATGACTTTAATAAATTTCAAATTACCATCTTCTTGCTCCTCTTTTTCGATTGCTCGAAAACGTTCCCTAGAAAATAGTCAATTATTATAGATAATCAGCATTGCTTAATTTTATTTTATTATACTCACTGTTCAATAACATTCTGTGCCATTTTTGATCTACAAAATAAGAAAAAAACTTATGTTTATTTTATCCAAAACTAATTATTGTTTTAAAATAATAATGAGGATACTAATTATTAATTGGAATTAATTAGACTTGAAAATTGTATTCTATTCCATCTTGTTTTTTTATTTGTCATATAATTATATATATATATATATATATATACATGTATATATTTTTTTAAATATGCAAATTTCGTTACATAAATATTAAATCTACGTACTTGCCACTCTTTAATTCATCACTCCATCCAGTTTTCCTAGAACGTGGGGGTACTATCGGTCTTTGAGTATATGTAGATTTTCCAGATGATAGAGAAATAGGACTCTCCAATGTATCATCATCAGATTTATTATCTTCCTGCAAGTTTTGACCAGCACGTCTACCTAGACGAGGTATTAACTAAAAATTGATTAATATTTTATTTATTAATATTTCATTCAAACATTATGCAAAATGTTTATTTATTATTTAAAAATTATGATTTTTTAAACAGGTACGTTTTATCGATTCTATTTACGAAATAAAAAAAATAATGAAATAAGTTTTCTTAAGATTTTCTGTCGTAGTTTTATTACGTGTAATAACATCGCATCTTTTACAACAAATATTCAGAACAAATATTCAGAACTTTGGACTTAAAAATTTATAAAATTAAAAGATAATGTTTTTCAGAATAATCTTCCAAAGAATTACCTTCTTAGAGGTAACCTCAAGATCGGTAGTCCAATCCATTTTGTTTGTAATATAACTTTTTAATACATTGTCGAAGAACAAGTATTAAAAGTAGAAGGAGCTACATTGAAAGCAACTTCAAAACAGACGATTTAACGCGATCTTTGATCAGTGCATAACGCTTTATTGTTTATATTCGCAAGCGGTAACCATGACAACTTCTACTCCTGCTACTCTCCTAAGAATCATCAAATTTCCTGAATTGATCTTGGGGACCTCATGTGGCGAGTACGCGAAACTACGCAAGATTTAAATATCTATACCACGTGATACTCATACCACAGAGCTTACTGCTCGCGCGAAAACGAGCGAAACATTAGACGAGACTTAATGATCATAACAAACCTTGTCTCTTCTTATGTTGGATACAACATAAAAAACGAAGAATCGATTGCCATCGTCAATAATATTCTATATTCAATATTCGATCAATTAATACTAATAAGATCCCAATTTGATTCTCAAGCATCAATATATATGATAGAGATATCAACATATTTCAAATTGTATCAATTATAGCTTATCTATTATCATTTGGTAAATAAATGCAAAATTTTTTATAAACACATATAATTAAGAGATATTTATGAAAGCGTTTATAAACAGAAATTTATTTATGAAAAGATAAAAATATCGTCAGAATATTTTTCATTATTTTCGATAATGCTTTGCTCCATCTGTTCTGGCGATAGGAATCTGGGATGATAAAGTCGTTAATGCTTTCTCAGATTTTTGTATAGTTTTAAACGATACTACAATAGATACTAGCCAGGTATCTGAGTCTAGTACATCTAATTGAAATACAGAAAAGATTTTCCAATGACATGAAATTTTTATTATAATTGTAATACACCTATGAAGGTAATATCAAGGTAAAATATTCCATTATATATTTTTACAAAAACAGAATATGAAAATATAGAACAAAACTATTGTTAATTCTTATTAATTATTACTGTTATTTATTACTTGGCTATTAATTAATTAATAATTATAAGATTAATTATGACTTGATTAAAAAATTAGAACAGCCGCAACAGATTCTTCCAAGATTTTTGTAGCACACTCCAACTAAGATATCTTGCATCTCGCTTTATCTATATTTCTTATTGCTCATTTATTTTATACATTTAAATAATAAATCTCATTCAGATTCGGTAACGGAAAAGATATCGGTGAGATACGATTTAGGCTGATATTGTATCACGCAGTTCTTCCTTGATAGAGACTCTAAAACAATCAGTACCACGGACACATCCAATTTCGCGTAACTGCACAATGAATGCATTAAACAATTGAGATAACGCTGTCTCAATGTCAAATACACCGAGTCGGTCTTCACAAATATCATTGCCATTCAGGACACCCTTAAGATATCTCTAACTTTTCATTTTCATTTTCATTTCCTTTTAATCCTTTTAATCCTTTTAATTTACAAGAATCATATACTTGTTTATTGCCTATTAAAGCGCACGAGGAATATTTTCTGATTTTTTCTGATTCCTCGATATGACGCACGATAACGAAATCGTAGCAAAGAAAATTGACGCATGCACGTATTTTCATGAGCAAAAAAAAGAGAAAGAAAAAAAAATGTACGGGACGAAGTAAACGAATATAATTATCGTTAGCGAGTATCGTTCTCGCGAATCCGAATATGCGAAAGATTCACCGTTTCTGCGTTGTCTCTGGAAATATTTCGTTACACAAGCGAGTCTTTCCACTAGGATCTAGTGTCCGCGGTGCATCTCCAAAATCAATTTTCCCAATAATGAGAAAACTGCTTTTATGTCGGCCGCGTACATATGCCAACACATATCGTCGGCATATACTTATGCCGACGACTGTGTATGCGTGCGTGACGCGCGCGGCGCGCGCGAACGCGTGCTCGTATTACGACGGCGTAAGAATCTAAATACAAACGGCGGCGGAATGCGGCGGAACGTGTTTCGGTTATTTTTAGACGGGCAGATTCGAAAATACACCCACCGCGGATTAAATATAGCCGGGCGTGCATGCGGAGCACGCGGAATGCAGTATACGGCGGCGAGGCGGCGCGACCTGCGGATCGCTTTAATTAATGTTGCTTTAATTAATATCGATCCTCTTTTTAACATGAATCCTCGCTATGACACAGGAAATCATAGCAAAGAAAATCGATGCGCTCACGTATCTTGAGCGAAAAGGAGAGAAGAAATCTACGGGAGGAAATAAATCAACGTAATGTCTAAAAAATGATGATGCACTTGCATCAGCATCGAAGCGAGAAAGAGATCGCGGCATGCGGAGCCGACCGGTCTGGAACGAAGGAATTTCGCTGATCGGAGATTCTTTTAATTAAATCAGAAAACTGTCGCAATCGAAACGTCGGGGCCTCTCGATTTCAGCAAAGCTGTTTGACGATGCAGATAAAAATTCCGCAGCTGGTTCCTGATGACTGATGTCCACAACGAGGAGATGCATCACGGGATGATCAGCTGACGACCCGGTGTCGATGCGAATAACGATAAATTGTTCTGCGAAGTTTTAATCATCTACGATGATGCGAAAGCGCGACGAAGAGACCGACAGCTCCTCTTGCATTCCGCGACTGCATTTTTGCAGTCCAGTGGCGCCAGCTTCGTTGTCGCAGATGCTGTTACTGTCAACCTGTTGCCCCTGTAAATTTTCATCTCGGTGCCGTTCGCCGAGCGACAAACAAGCCGATGGACCCTTTGATCGCATTTCCCCTAGAAGCGGCTTTGCAGTGAGCGAATACTTCTTCTTTTCCTATTCGCACCGTCGTTGGACGAAGATATCCGGAAATGACGTGATCCCCTGAAAACACGCAGTTGCATCTTCAGCTTTTTCCTGAAAGAAGAAGAAGAAGAAGAAGAAGAAGAGAAAGAGAGAACGTGTACGAAAGATAGTTGGATACGCTTTGACGCCTGTCAGCGAGGGACTTCAAGAGGATTTTGTCATCGACGCGCTATGATCGTCATTTAAATATCATTTATTTCTCTTCTCTGCTTTTGCTTACGGCTATAAATAAGTCCCACGTCGCGTCGTTATATATACACAGTTTGCGACTGACGGTCTCACGGTTATGATATCGTGTTAATAATTTAATAACGCTACGACCTAAGAGAGAGTGTACTAAGTAGTAAATATGCACGTATCTATTAATATACATATTACGCGCACTTGGGAATGTTCTTATGTACAGGATAGCTGCGCCTTTGGCGATCGTTAGATAAATCTCGAGAGAATCTTCGGTTGGTCCATCGAGAGTGCTGCGCTCCCGACAAACGAAGCGCTTAGACGCTAAAGATCATCGACTGGGGTCGCTGAGCAATTGAACAATCAACAATCGAACCGCGAGACAATTGACAATCGAGAAAAGATATGCTCAGTCAACGAGATGAATATTTACAACGGAGACAAGTCATCCGATTAACTCTTTAGCTGCGAGTTATCGATCGCAAATCAATCGAGATGTGATAACGGTAGCTGATACGATTGACTCTCGCTTTGTTATTATGTTGTATAATTTTATATTATAAAAAATTCCTCATATACGTTACGATACACACAGCTAACAGCTAAATAACGGATTTCTGATTTTTTCCTCCATTTTGGAGCAAGAGAGAAAGAGAGAGAAAGAGAGAATCATTTTTCAGTCTCGCTTTTTTCTTTCATACATCACAGCCAAAGAGTTAGCGATCGGACTTGTGTTTACAGGGATCCTTCCATTTACTCCGAACGAGTTAATTTTTAAATACGTTACATCCCCTCATAGCGACTTATCTACGACGGGTGTTCTTCTTTTTATTCGGAAGCGCATCACAATCAAGTTCAGGATTCTTTTCGGCGCTGAACGCGCCTGACGCCGCTCTTCTTAACGGCACCCGCAGCTATCCGCGATCATGTCTTCGTACATCTTGAGCACGACGTTCTCGTTATCGTCGTAAAAGAGGATACTGGTGCTCGACAGCTTAGTCGGTACGCAGCAGGGTCTTTCAACGTCCTTGACCAAACCCATTTTATGCACGATTGCCTGTATCGTCGCGTGATTCGTTGGCCGTTGATCCTGGCTGAGGGGTGGTTCGCACACGCCCTTGCACTGATAGGCAGAATAGCCGGGTGGCGCGATTATCGAGGACGACAGTCCGATATCGCGGAAATCCACGTAGAGTTCGTGCCTCGTGCACTCGCTCGCGTTTCGTTCGATCAGCTGATCGTCCGGATTGCTCGTCGACCGTGTCAGTCGGCGTTGCTGCGCTCTCGATCGATCTCGTACTACCTGTCCTAGTCTCTCGCGATGAATCGCCGTTCCATAGATATCCATCGACGTCGGCATTCTCGTGATCCTCGCACGATTATCCGAAAGGATCTTGGCGGCGCGTCTCGTGGTCGACGTCGCGGTATCGCGACGACGACGCCTCGTTGTCGCTTCCAGAGTCAACCTTCCGGATCCGGAATCATCGTAGCGAGCAGCTACGTCCTCTTCGCGTCTTCTCTTCTGCCGTTGAAACAACTCTGGCTCGTGCCTATTCGTCAGCAGGACCTCTTCAGGCTGACCACCGTCTTCCTTCGGTTTCTGGTAGCTCCTGTAATGTTCCTCGCTATAACCGTCCTCCAGATTGACCTTCCTCGCGTTCTTCTCGTAAAAGTCTTCTTCCTGGCTCTCGTCATCATCCTGGTTCCCGTAAGCGTAATACTTTGGCGCGACGTGGCCCGACCTGGGCAATCGATTACCGCTGTCATCGTCGAAGAGCACCAATATCGGCTGCTTGCTGTGACGGTAGTCATTCCGATGAGAGAATTCTACCGACACCCAGTCTTCGAACAGATTCGACGCTGTCACTAGGAGACCTAGATTCGGCTCGCCGCTCACCCATTCAAGAACAGCCTGTTTCACATTGAACACCTGCAGAATTTTAAGAATATCGAAGCATTCGATTTAGCACTGCATTTATGTATGCAAGAAAATTGCTGAGGTTCGTGTGTAAAAAAGATTATAGAGCTCAATTACAAAAGAGGAAAGTAAGAAAAATAGAGAGAGAGAGAGAAAGAGAGTGAAAGAGATTTCCATTAATGAACGAGAAGAATTTAAAGGACTTAAACAGAAAAATTTTCACGATCATCATTGATTGTATCATATGCGTTCACCTGCCAGCCGGAAGCGTGCGCACCGACGTAACGAACGTTCAGCAATCTGTGGAGATCTGGCACGTCAAGACTGCGATCGTTCAGGATCTGATAGACTCTTATCTGTGCACGAATAATCGACGAATCGATCATGCATGATTATCTAATTCTCATCAAAGGAAGTTGAACGGAAGACGCTGAGCGCACTAAAGATAGAGATACTCACTAAATAATAAGGCGACGTCAACGGGCGTGCGTTTCTCGCAGGCATTTTCTTGCGATACAAATGCAATTCGGCCTCCAACACCGATTCGTTTACCTCGAGACCCGAGATGTTGAAGAAATAGAAATGTGACAAGCTAACATCTACGAATAACGAGAAAAGCTATCGTTAGGTCGCATTGACACGTCGCGTAACTTTGCGATTCGCGAGATTACTAACCGAAAGTATCATCGCCCCTTTCGACGAAGCTGCGAACGACCTTGGCGTTGTAGGGATTTCGACCTCGCGTCACTCCGCTGGGATCAGCGATAGCGTTGTACAATTCCATCATAAACTGCGGCGGTACCTTGCGATGCGTGAAATTCTCGCTCAGACTCCGGATTCCAAGGATCTGTAACGTCACCGTTTCGTTTCCATTAATACATCGCCTTTTATCCCCCGCAAGCACACGAGATCCTGTCACAAACTACCGCCGGAAGCTTGAAGCCATCGACACTTGTTGAAGAACGCGACGAGCGCTACGATCAGCAACTCTGGATTACTACAACTTCTCGTTTCGAGCTCGAATTATCACGCGTTTACCGTGTCATGTATAAATATCCGCGAAGAGTTTGTCAGGTTCGAGCTTGACCCACACTGGATCAGCCCGCGACAATCCGAAATCTTCGGATCGTCGTCGCACAGACCTCTTGTATCTTCTGTAGAGCCTCGTCTCGCCGGGGTGCAAGATCGTTTCTCTCCGCTAGTTGGCCGAGAGACCAGGTCGAGATGTCGCGTCCTTGCCCGCTGTCGTCCTCGGCGAGATCCGATTTCGGGTACGCGTCGACATCGCTCAGGGACGCCAATGAGAACAGCATCAGCAGTAAACGGGACGGGACACTTCTCGTCATCACCGCCGGAGTTCACAGGTCGCGTTGCGAGAAAGATCGACTCTACGACCGCGTGGTTACAATCTCGGAAGGATCGTCGAAACGATCTCCGTTTATTCGTTTATTAACCCTCCTGGGAATCGTTACCGTCGTCTGTCGCTGTCGCGTATCGACTATGCCTTCATCGCGACGGGATCACTTTCTCCCGTCTCGATCCCGTCCTGGTTATCGCCCTTGCGTATTAGCCTTGCTTATCAGCTCGTGAGGAAGAGAAGGACGAAGGGAGAGAAGAGAAAGGGAGAAAGAAATAAAAAGAAAAAGAGAAGAGAGAGAGAGAGAGAGATGTAAACCACGCGCGGAGGAAACTGCCGGAGCGAACGGGATGCTAAGTGGTATATGGGAGATCTTGGCCGCGAGGAGTCACCTTTATGCTACGCCGAGAATCGCCTCCCCCGCAATCGTTCGCCCCCCGCGGCGCATTGTCGTTCTCTTTTCCCGCGGTTCTCTCTCGCCGGTTGAACGCTGGCAAGAACCCGAGAACGCGGATCGGCGGCCTATCCCGTTTTCAGATTCTTTGTCAGCGTTCCTTGGCCCTTTGACCCACAAGCAGACTGCGCTCCGTCAGAGTTTGTTTATCGTTTATTTATCGTTGCGCGCAGGGGACGCATTCGCAAGACCAGCGCGTCGAATTTTCGCGCCATGGCAAGGAAATGTAGGAGAGATGGGGGAAGAAATCGGCGACCTGTTTAGAATCCCCTAGAAGGGATTTGCGATTTTACGATGAAAGATAAATATTCTCTTATCCGAGAGAATGTTCGACAAGTCACGATAATCGTGCCCACGCTTCTGTGTATTTTCAAATTCGTACGATGTTTACTTTAGGAGAGGATACAAGAGGCACTCTTCAACGAATCCACGAAGAAGAGACAATTTACCCCTAATCACGCGATAATTGTTCAACCAATTGCGACAACGATGGCCGAGACCGATGAAACGAGAGCGAAATCTCGAAAAACGACCGAATAAAGATCGAGACACGAGGTTGCGTTCGCGTGATGACGACGACAGTGCGTGGCTATTAAAAACAGCAGGCCCGTTTCCTAAATCTCGCAGATTCGTAAGTGCCGAGTTATGTGATTTGTCACACGGCGATATTTAGATAGTACTTGACATTGACGTCGACGTCGACGAGATTTATCATCAGTGATCGAGAAGCTTGCGAGGATCCGTTATTTATTCCGTTGCCGATTTATTTCAGTCTCAATCCCGTCTCGGTTCTGACTCGCGAACCTCGCTCTGTGATTACTCGAGCTGCTATTTAACAGATCGACATGGATATCTCATCGTGAATACGGATCGAGCAAAGTGGCGAAAGATACAGCGAGAAATCGGTATACCGTCAAGCTAGCACGCGCCTGCTTGCTCCACGCGCTACAGAAAATTTCTATTGACGCCTGACGCTGTATTCTTGCTGAGATTGCGCCGTGCTGAAATTGGGGTAATCAAGCATCAGCAGGAGGTCGACACGATAATGTGGATAATGCGACAGAAATTGCGCGACGAATCACGAAATGATCTAGTAGGAGCCTCCTTCATGTGGCTCAATTATCGCGACAAATCTAGGGTAGCAGAACGGAGAACAAGAAGGAGACCGGTCTCGTTCACAGGAAGACGTCATTGCTTTATTCAATTACGTGAATCAGTACATAGCGCATCTAGAAACATGAGTTATGCATACGAAATATATCTACTATGCTGCCGCATTACTCTATTGTCGTCGATCGTCGATGATGATCACTCGCACGATGCAGTAATCTCAATTTAAACGCAGGCGCACTGAGTGATCTGAATTATTTCTCTTCTCGCACCTCGTCGAGTTCTGGAAAGAGATGAGACGCATTAAATGTCAACATTTCTTGTGGAGCGTAGTGTTTTCGCGACGAAGACGTGTGAAACAAAATTTTTATGATTGGGGTATGAGAATAGACTCTACCTGTACTCGTGCACCTTAAATCTCGCTGGTGTACAAGAATGCTGCTTCGAATACAGACCAGCTAGACACCTGGATGGCTCTTTTTTATCACGCAAGAGACATGTCTCCGTCTCATTTCCCGGACAAGTCCCGACACATTGTCCGACATTTATCTGCTATTCATTTCGAAATGTCAAATTAAGACATCAGCTGATCGTTAAATCGTGCGAGACAGTTCTGTCTATTCGTTTAGCTTAACTTTCCTTTATCAGAAAAGGCCTGTCGGCTTCGTGTTACATTATATTACATTTATTTTGTCTTGTGTAATTATTGCGTGTAAATTAGTAGCAAACTGTTTCCAAACGAAACCGTGCGAATGAAATATTTCCTAATATTTTACATACGTCCATATCGTGTAGAGACGCGATTAAGGAAAACGATAAACAATATTTTAAATAATTACTTTGAAAATAATTACTTTGTTTTAATGATCGATTATTAAATGGTATCTTACCCGAATCACAGGCCTCACGTCGGTCGTGTTCGTGCCTTCTTTGATTGCCACTTCGCTGTAATCCAATACGGTTTCCATGTGATCCATTCGGTGACAATTACCGGCACAGCCGCACTTCTCCACCACTTGATAAATCTCGTCACCTTGAAAATGACATCGGTTTCAATTCAGCACTGCTTGAGAGAACGAAAACGATAATAGCTTCGTTTCGAGATAACGAGCGCTTCCAAAATTCTATTTATCATGACGATATTTACGTACCGTTCGGTCCTTTGATGCTGATTGTACTATTTCGCAGCGGCTTGCAACCGAGATCTTAAATTAAGATATTAAATTAAGCGTGAATTTTCACAGGCTTTAAAGAAATCTTGAAGCTAAACGCATCGCAAAGCTGAAGCTGAAGCAGCTTAAAAGCGACTCTTACAAAAGACCTTCAACCATCAGTGCCCTGAATCAGTCTCAACAGCTCTTGTTCTATCAGATCGAGCTATACGCGGAGTGTTAGCTCGAGAATTCAGAATCAAAGTTCAAGCCAACTAGTAGTATCTGCTCGAAGAAAATTCTCGGCTAGAGATGACGACGACACACGACGAAGACTGTAAGTGCTCAAGGCACTTGCTCGCCATGGCACTTGCAGACTTGTGTCAGATCCCTCCCCTCTTCCTGCACTATGTCATATCTTCGATGGATAAGGGACCGTACCTTTGGCGCATTGACCGATGCAAACCCCGACATCCACGACAGCCTGATGCGGCGTACCGGAATGCACGAGATGAATATAGGACTCTCGCTTGCAGGACGCTTCTAGCGCACATTCGCACGTGTCCAAGACCTCGATGACGCGTACACCCTGCAGTGTCGATACTCTCTCCAGCTTAACGGCCCTCGCGCGACACCGGGAATCCGTTGAGCATTTCTGAGAGAAGACAAGAAATGTCGAATTTACGAGAAACGAGAAATCGTAGAAGAAATGTACTCGACGGAGAATTCCGTTTGATTACATCCGGAATTAACCCGTTGATACTCTCTACGTAAGCAAGTCAGAGATTCGAATACATTCGCGTGATATTAAACGATAATCGATTATTGCTCGTAATCGCTCACGGCTCACGATAATGTTTTCACGTCATTGATTTTTTCGTGTTATCAAGAGAAGCATCGATCTCTCTCTCTCTCTCTCTCTCTCTCTCTCTCTCTCTCTCTCTCTTTCTCTCAGTCTCTCTTTTTTTACAACCAGCGTGATCCAAGCGCCAATAATTCGGAACTTTAGAGGCTGGACACTCCGGCGCCGAAGGAAGAACGGTGACCGTGGCGATTCGACCTTCGAAGGACGCAAAATATCATAGTATTCGCCACATTCGCGTGAGATTTCTTTCCCCTCTTTCTCCCCTTCGTTAACCGTGACTGCGGGTCTCCCCGTGTCGCGCCATCGCGCCATCGTGACTGCTTATAAAATCATGCTACCGATTGGGTTGCATCACGTGACGAAAATAGCTTCTCTCTCTCTCTCTCTCTCTCTCTCTCTCTCTCTCTCGCTCGCTCGCTCTGAAAATCTGGGAGAATATATCAGAAGGAGCGGCTATTTGCTTTACAAATTGTTGAATCTCCTCTCGAGGAAACTCATTTTCTCGATCTCGAAAATCCTGTTTTTCGTTCAGATTCCATGACAACATTGTTTATAAGTTTATAAGTTCGTAATTGAACCATTTGCATCTGCAGGTTATCACGTTTATTCGATGCAATCGAGTAAATAGCTTAAAAAGATGATGCTTTCTCGTATGAGTGAGAAATAAACGAAAGATCTGATAACTCGGCATCTACGTTTCCGTTCACCTGCGCTCACCCCAAATTTCGGATCTCCAATCGAAGAGAGCATCCTTTACATGATCTTCAAAAATAGTAAAAATACTTATTACTTTACTTATTACTTGTTACTTATTACTTATACTTATTGCTTATTACTTTCCGGAAAATAAACATCTAGAATAAAATACGCGCAAAACGTGTTAATCGTAAATAATAATTATTTGACGATATAAGTATTTCGGAAAGAGCAGTTTCCGTGCACTTCCCGTTTATTGCGAATAATCAAAGTTATCAGGGTAAGGAACAGAAATGGGCACAGGTAAGAGGGCGGCTATTGTTCGCCGTAAAAGTCGCGAACGATCGTACGATTGCGCGCGATGCACCGGCGTGGCCGCATTCCAACTCGCGATCGGCTGATTCTGTGCCTCATAAATCTACACGCGCAACATTTCTCCGAACTCTCTTCGTCCTTCGTATACAGCCTCTCCCTCTCCTCCCTTCTACCCCGATTGCACGCTCGGCTTCAACAGGGTCGCGAAATAATGTCGCATCATCTCGAAAAATCAGTACGAGTAATGGGGTTAAAACATTGAGAATTTCTATGATAGAAGACTGCTTCACAATCTGATCGCATCAGTTCCGCGGACTTTCAACTGAATTTTCCGGATCAATAAATTGACACGCCAATATATTAAGTGCGACCAAACGTCCTAATCGAGATTTGTTAACATATAGACGCGTAAACATATGATTATTTATTACTTCAATATTAAGATTATTAATTACTTCAATATAAACTTCAATGTAGACTTCAATATGACTAAACTTACTAGATGATCTAGAGTAAAATATAAAATCGTATTTATGAAATAAAATACGATGAGATTAATGAACAAAATATACAAATACAAGTCAGCGATAACTAAGAAGAATAATGATCAATTATTTTAACGATCATCAGCATTTTAGACATCAATATATCATATCGAGATAACAATCGATTAACAATATCAGGTTTAACAGAGATAATTTAACATTATGCGATCTGAAATTAACTTAAGTGGACATAAAACTATCACTAAACATAAATATATCAAATAAAAATTAAATCAGCGAAACAATCATCAGATAATGGATTGATACTGTTTCTACTTATTCTTTTTTAATGAGCGTCTAAGATCTTCGTTAAGCATATTTGACGCATGTAAAAGCAAAAAATCTGAAAGTCAAAACGCGAAGAAACATCCGCCTTGCAATGATCTTCAACGCAATAATTTCGACAGCGCCGATCAAATGTTGAACCCTGAACGCAGAGACTGACAGGAATACAACAACGGGCCTGCATCCTGATTATGCATAATCATATTCGAAAGATGCATCTGGAAGCGCAAAAACTTTCATGGATCCAATCCTCGAATAAACATCGAATTGATCCTCTTGCAAGAGAAACTAAACGATAAAAAGGCGCTTGATATTTCAATCTATTATGTGTGTGTGTGTATGTATCTGTTAAATACGATATGTTAATATTGCATATTAATTAAAATATAACTTGATATATAACTATATATTAATATAAATATTATATAGAATTTCATATATAAGTTATATATATATATAACTAGAATTTCGAATTTTCCTGATACAAGGAAATAATGTACAAAATAAAGAATAAGATAATCATGCTTCGCCATAAAACTAAGAGAATCAATATCGAACAAATGTCATACGTATAATTGTGATATAAATGAAGAATGTTTAATTTAAATTAAAGATCGTTTGTAAATTAGCCTGGAGGAAATATCCCTCGGAAAATACTGGAACAAAAGTTTCTCGTAGCGAGAATTGAAACAAGAACAAAATGCTAAGATACACACACACACACACACGCGCGCGCGCGCGCGCGCGCATTTTGTTTGATTATAAAAATACCAATTTGCGTCGCGAAGAACTCGATAATTTTGAATACACTCCCGTTGGTTCGTCGAGGTTGCTAATTTATTAATGACTCAATGTTTATTTTTTTTTTAAAAAGGATCTTTCGCCCGGTATCAAGGAGAGAATCTCGCATAAGAACTTACCTGCACTGCTGGTCGACTCGCATCCCCAGGATCGTCCGATACATGTCGCGGACATGACTTGCGACAGTGACCAGCATCAATCTGTATAACTTCTCCGGATATGCCTGAAGTAAATTAAAAATTGTTTGGTCATGTTTGCAGACCTCGTGTTGCAAGCAGACGTAAAATAAACGGATAGGCGAACTTTAATATCTTCAACAAGGATCCGCATAATATCCTGAGCACGACAGAGGCAGGTTAAAGTGAAAGCAGACAAGTTCCGAAACACGTAATATATGTAATATACGTAATATATATGTAAATAGACAATATAAGAGATAAAGTTGCAAGCGTTTTTGAGAAATAATCAATATTTTGTACATTTTAAATATAACCAGCGCGACGATGTAACATCGCGATACAAATTAAGAATCTCCAAACTATCCGCGGAAGTGTTTTCCAGGATGTCGGAAGAAAAATTTCATGAGATAAGATCAGAAACAGGAGCAAGCTGATTACAAAACTGGAATTTTGCGCTCTTCGTTCGATACACCTAATATCGAGCAGACAATGCTTTCCAAAAACAGCGCCAATGTAGATTCGTCCCACCTTATGAAAGATTAATGAAAGAAACCGAGATTCGAAAGGGAGGGGGACGATGGAGAAGAAGGAGGAGGGGGTGGCGCCTGGAAAAGAGTCAGGGTATACAACCCCGCTATTTTTGGCGCAAATGCGTGGGATTCGGAATGCGGGAGTACGTCGTCGTTGTCGCCGTTGCGTGATTCACGTTTCCCTGTGTCATCGTATCCTCGCGCACGTACGCGCGCTACTTTGCCACCTTTTCTTTTTTTTTCCTTTTTTTTTTCTTTCTCGCCGATTCGCATTGCAAATATCTTCGCGCTCTGGATGACGTGTCGCAATCCGTAAAATCCGCAATCCGGCGGAAAGAATGTCACGTGCACGCGCCCACGATTTTCTTTGTCACAATACGTAATATTGATTAAATTATTAATGAAAATGTATATATATATTGTTAATGAATTATAGATATGTAATTTATGGATCTTTCGTATCTCTTGTAAAAATTTGGAATAAACGTCGTGCCTCACGATAGAAACGCGACGAAAAATTCGACCGTGAGAAATATGTCTTGCTAACCGTGATATTAATCTTGATTAAATTCGGATCATCCGTTTCTCTGTAAATAATCCGGATCACGTTCAATCAATGATTGATCAATGATTCAACGAAGAGATCCACCACCAGGTAATGAGAAATTCGTACATATCAAACGTCATAGTCTACTATGCGTCTGAGAAAATCAGTTTATTCGGTATCAGTAAAACGCATGTAATTGCTGAGAAATGATCAATCGTCCATTATTTGCTGTTATTGTTACCAATTATCAGCGCGAGTCAGACTTTATTCTACAATGGGCAGATATAGTCTAATCTAACGAGTTTCGCTATTGGATTTATTAATATGCTGATTAATTGATCGCGGAGCATTATCTTGCCCGATAACGAGAAATCGTGTCTTGCTGACAATCAATCGTCTGTTCCTTTTGTTCTTCATTCTTTGACACGCCTGTAATAACGGATCAGCGCTTAAAGAGATTATTGATATATTCAAATATATCAATATGTGGAATTGAATCGCGAGAAAAGCAATCAGAGCTTTGCGTACTCACCATATCCGACGTCGATCATTTTTTCATGACGAGCACAGCACGAATGCTGTCGTGAATGCTCAGGATGCATTTTTTCTTCGCTTCCTGATTCCATTCCGCAGAAAACTGTGTAACAAAAATAACGGAATGATTAGCAAATCGGGAAAAATATCTAATTCATTGCTCAAACAGACATAGCAACTTGAATACAGCTGAGAATTATTCTCAATTCCTTTAAAAAATCGGATGTTTAAAAAGATGCTTTTATTTAAATTTTAGATTTTATATGGAAAACTAAATTCTATGACATAATTATGATCTCGGCTGACGACTTTTTGAGGAGAATATCGAGAATATCGATAATAATCTCGATGACTTTAATATCTTCTTCCAAGAATAGTTTAATTTAATATATCTTGCCTCCCTCTATTTAATATGAAAGAAATGTATTTTATTTTGTTTCATAAATTCTATTCTCAGAAATATTATATCGCCTTTATATGTTCATAAATCCATATTCACAAAAATTCTATCGATAATGATAATCATCTTTACTTAATGCAGTAAATGCAATGCCATTATTATACGTTTCAATATATATTCCATATATATAACATGATTCCAAATGTTTCTTGGTAAGTATCGATACCCCTTGGTAACTATCGATATTTTTAATCAAACCGCTAGATATTATGCAACAAAATAACGAAAATCCAGAGAAATAAGAACCGGGAAGACGTTCGCATACAATTTCGCATACAAAATTCATTTTATATTTGCGCATGAGCCCTGATAAAATCCAAAAGAGGAACCAGCCCGGAAAGAAAAAGAAGAAGAAGAAGAAGAAGAAGAAGAAAAACAGGTGCTATTGTTACCTAATCGCAAATTAGCCACGCAGAGTATAGTACAGCCAACGAGAACGGTCCACCATCCCTTCGTGCTTAGTACGCGCATCAATAAACTCGGACGGACGATCAAATGGATAAACGCCCGTATCCTGTGACGTGCGGCGTATCTGAAATGGGTCGCCGTGATCGCACGTGTGCGCGATGGACTCTTACGGCGACCTGGACATGTGAAATCGGCTAACAAGCAACAACTATCTAGGATGGTCCAAAGTGATCGCGAGATATCCGGATGTATGACTTCCCGATCTTTCACGATCGCTAGATGACTAGAGATCCACAACGATTCTCTCTCTCTCTCTCTCTCTCTCTCTCTCTCTCTCTCTCTCTCGCTCTCTCGCTCGCTCCCTTGTTCTCGGAAACGTATCTTAAAGTTGAGTTGAAGTACGGTAGCCGGACAACCGAAGTGGATGTCGAAGTACTCAAGAAGATCGATCGCGATCGGTCGGCTTGCCCACGCGGCTTGCGATCTGCAAGAAGACTGGCCGTTCGCCGTTCTACTGGGCGATCTCTCGATCAACCGGAGAGACGTCCGGCTGACAACGGCGGATCTCTATTAATCTTGTTTGTTGGACGAGACCCTGTCTACGCGTGATGGACGGTCCATCATTCTCACCGGCCGAGCCGGTCCGCGCAGTTCGGTCAGCACCGGTCACTTGATCTCGTGTTTTCATTAGAAAGTTACCGGTCATCGAAAATACGGCCGTCTTGTTCTTCGATTGTTTTCGCGAGTTTTTCATCTCTACCCCAAGCAAGCAATGATGGTGAATACGGCGGTGGACTCATGCTGTCGTCAATACTTGTTAGGGTCTTTCGTTGCTTTTTATGAGTCTATTGGGTGTTTGTGTCTAGTCGCATACTAGCTTATCATTCGCTCGAAATATATTTATCTCTACTCTACTAAAGAGATTTAGTTTTGTTCATCACTCATCCTGTCGCAAAGATCAATTATACGTTAGTGGTTAGTGGTTCGCGTTGATATTCACATTACGTTTACGGAATTAACGAATTTCTGATCGTAGCTATCTCTCTTGCTACGCACACGCGTGACGCAATGTTTCCTTTCCTCTAAATTGCGTTATTCTTGCTCTGGAATTGTATTATACTTACCAATGTTTAATATCTAATATATATTGATATATATTGATATATATTGGTATATATTGGTATATATTGATCTACGAGAAGATATTTTATGCAAAATTCTTATCTTCAAATAAAGATTTCTGATAGAAACAAAATTGCCAAATATATATCAATCATCTAAATCATACCTCGCTGTTTATTTTTTCTCGTTTTTTTTGTTGAGATAAGATTGAATCAAATACATAAAATACATAAAATAGATATAAAATATATAAAATAGAATAGGAATGAGAAATATAGATGATACATTCGCAAAATATGTCTCGTTTTATTATTTCTAGTTCATTACTTTGTACATGCAACAAACATTTAAGACAATTAAGCGCGATTGATTTAATTTCTGGATCAATTCATATAGTTAAGGATTATTAATAATATTTTATTTTTTATTCATTTTTAGATTTTTCTGAAATTATTATAATATTCATTTACATGAATATTATAATACATTGTTACATTTTTATTTGAGATTATTTGGAAATACTAATTTTAAAGGAAATACGATTTCAAGAATGCTTGTGTACTTATATAATGATCTTTATTATTTCTTTATTGTAGGGTTACAATTTCCCTTTTATATAATTAACTTCTCCTTTCCTCTCTCCACAATCTCTATCTTCTTCCCTATCCATATACACGTACACATCTCCTATCTTTTCTTTCTCTACTCCATCCTTTCACTTTTTTCTTTCTTTTTACTTCTTCAGCTTATCACTGACTTACAATTATCTTCTAATTAAATTATAGCTAATTTATACTAACTTACATCTATCTTATACTATTCTTATTCTACTTTATATAACCCTTCTTAATCTATTTAGTTTTAATCTACGCTATCTTGACTTTTATTTTTTGCGTATTTTTTGTACTATATTATGAGTAAGTTTATAAATTTATTTATTGTTGACATAGAGTTAAATATTGTAGGGAATATAATGGTATTATATATTCCTTACGTGATGTTGAATATTAAATGAATGGGTTTTCGACGCCAGGTTGATGGAACAAGAAGTAACAAGATTCTTTATTCTATTTCACACTGGTACAACTCTTATCGAYAGGCCGATTGATCCCTGTAGCTTCGCTGGTCTCTTCTGTTGTTCGTCGTTCGTCTCTCGCCCTTTATATACTAAAAAGCGGCGTCCTACTTCAGAGTTATCGGTCAATCGTCACATATGATTATTCGATCCGGACGAATCACGTCAACGCGGGTGTAAACGGTTTTCTTCGCGGTTGTCCTTTGTTCTCATCCGAATACGCACACATGCGTGTCGGCTTCTCCGATTACAGAAGCTTCTACATGCCGCTATCGATAGTCAGTTCTTTTCTATTTATACTACAATAATGTAAGACTAAGTATCTTAAACATCAAGCTACAATTTCTGATATTAATTTGCGATATTAAATTGCGCAAATTCGTATCAAATGGAAAATATAATGTATGAAATATCTTAGATTATTTATTTCAGTAACATTTGTCCATTATATACACGTAATGTATGGAATTAATTATATTCTTCTCTTCCTATTTCTATCTTTCACTCTATACCAAGTGATTAAGGTTATTGAGAGATTTGCAGAAAAATCATCATCATCATTATTCATAAATTACTGCAGTACAAATGTCGATTCCGCTCGCTTCGCTCATTACAATTTGTATGTACGATAGAATGATTAACCGAACGTATAAATCCAGAAATGTTCAAACAATTATAAAATGCATCTCATAAGAAACGAATAAAGAGAGATAAAGATAAGAAAAATAGATTAAAACGAAAAAGAAATACATAAATATGCACAAGTTCTGCGGAAAGATCGCGACAAAATTTTTATAGAGGATTAATAGGATCGAATAAGTAAAAAAAGTTCATACAAATATAATATCCAAACATGCCTCATTAAAGAATTATAAATATTCAAGAAATATATGTACGTATACTTGCGTAACATATAGATGCATATTTGCATGTGCGCACATATGTATTTAGAAATTGTGTATGCGCAGAATACACAACACATATATACGGAATAACATATATACAATTTATTAATACCTCTGAAATAAATTTATTTAATAATTTAAAATAAGAATCATCTAGATCTGTTAATAACAGTTCATTTATAGATTAAATATCCTCATTTTTGGAAAACTATTATCATATTAATCCAGACTTATAAGTGTATATTGTATGTTTCATGTTTTTTATTTATGTTAAAATAAAAAAATTTACATTTATCACATTTCATTAAAATAATAAGGGAAACATTAATATTTTACTTTATAATAATAAATAATATTGTGCTTACGGAATAAACTATATATAATTTTATACGGAATTAATTTAAAAATTTCACGTTCGATTTCAACTTCTTGTATATCAAATTATACATATTAATATCATATTTTAGTTAAATCTTTATCATAAATATATATCTTTTATTAAATTAATGTAAATTATTATTTTTATAGAATGCCCAATATAAAGAAAAGTTCGCCAATACACCAATGTGAGAAATGATATGATAATGAGGACTACAGCATTTCTTTGACGAAACAGAGTAAGTATACCAAATTATGTCAACTTCGTTCAATTATTTATCAAGCTTAATTTAAGAATTCGACAAATTCATTTTTTTCTGTCATATGACTTTCAACTATTGAACTAAACAATATGGAAGGACAGGTAGAGATACAGCCATTGACAATGTCTTTATTGCCAAGAAGATTATAATCAGTCTACAAGGAAAGCCTTCAAAATTTTTTATGGAACCGGAACTTAATTATATTCTTAAAGCTGCGAATGAGGACAGAATATTCGTTGTTGACAATAACATAAGTATACCATATTATGGCAAGAAATTAATATATAAAATTATTGAAATAAAAGCAGATGAAAGCAAGAAGGAGCAAATAGCAGACGCAAATGATCCGTTAGAATCTTTTAAGGCTCTAACGATTGATTCTGCAACTTTTTATAAAGCATTATTCGCAACAGAATGGATAGTCTTGAGACGAAAGTACACCAGACGAAAGTAAAGCGAATAAATGTAATATCGATAATATAGTATCAATAATATAATATCGATGATATAGTAGAGTACGATGATCTTATATTCAATATAAAGGCTATAATTGCATCGTTTTTTAGTAAATACAGATATATTAATGCAAATAGAGAAATATTGTTGTATGGTCTCGGTGTAGGTAAAGCTATGATAGCGAAGGTTGTAATTTCGGCTGAAGCTATGTAATTTCATAGCTGAACTTCTCCCTGAGTTCGATGGTACGATGGTTGATTTTTGCATGTGGCGCATGCATAAACTGAAATTTCTGGAACAAACTTATCAACTAAACGCTAAGCACATGAAGATACTAGTCTGTGGCTACGAGGAAAAGCTCTGGCTTGGCTGCATTCGGCAGGGAAATATATGCAACTGTCCACGGAGAAGCTACTCAAAGGGCTGGAGGCTATGTTCGACTAGCAATCGGATAACATAGTGCTACACGAGAAATTCCGGGAACGTAAGTGTGAAAAGAATGAGACCTTCAGCGATTACATGCACCAGAAGATCATCTTACACAGAAAAGCAGCTTTTGGGATACATCATCGATGGTATTCCCAATCGAGCATTAAGAAATAAAGCACGAATCAGCGGTGTGTCAACCAAGGAAGAGTTGAGAGCAAGAGTTCAAGCAGGTGGAACGGTGGGACAAGAAAGATGAGACAAAGGATGGCGAAGAAAGGTCGCGCCTGAGCGACGAGGATAGTGAAGCCGGAACGAGCAAACCGGAAGGGAGCAGAGGCAATAAGGGGCGAGCAGAGGAAGAGGAACTGCTTCAGCTGCGGACTGCCCAATCATGTCATTAGAGACTGTCCGACGAAGGCGCAGGGACCGAAATGTTTCAAGTGCGGTAAGCGTGGACACATTGCGTCCAAATGCGTCGAAAACCCATTCATTTAACATCATCATCAAGGAATAAAATAAATATGACAATCCTGTGTACATAATTGCACATCTGGTTTTCAAATTCAATCATTAAACATAATCTTACTAATTATGCAAGAAGCATAAATAAACATAAGTAACTTTCAAACACACACACACACACACACACACATACATATATATACAAATCCAAGATCTTTCATACAAAGTTGTGTAAAATTATGATATCCAATACATATTTAAGACATTATATAATTTTTCTTTGCATAACTTCAACTTGCCCAAATCTGCATATTATCTACTGTTACGGATTTTGATAGACGAATGTTCTCGAATGTTCTCGATGTAAGTAAGATCAAATCTAGGTAGCCAGAGCGAATGTAAGAATCGTTGTTATTGTCGTCAAAACAAAGACGTTTACCGTTATTTTGGGTATAAGAAAACGTCTAGAAACCTCAGTTACTTGGTAGGAGAAGAAACCCGAGATAGTAAGTGTCTTACGAGAAGCCAGAGGTAACGATCGCACTTTTGTTAGAGCAAGTATCTAAAATATTATAACTGTTCATTTGTTTGACCATTAAAGAAGATTGTTGTATTTTCTACAACTCTCATCTTTACTGAACACACTCTCCTCGAATCGGCAATAAATATCTAAACAGTGTCACGCGAAATTATTGAAGGCGCGTTAACAATGACAATATTAACGGTTCGTTTGCTTTCTTGACCAACATTTACTCAACTGCCCGTGAAAGTCCAATCCACGGGCTTATCTGGTCAAATACGCTGGGCGCCAATTACTTACTGAGCCACTCTCCCAACTATCTTCACTACTTATATTGTCTCTTGCCAATTCTGCTCATGTCAGGGGTTAAGGTCTCCGAGGAACTCGTGATATTCCTTTCAACATTTCAACACTACGTGTCCTAAAGACATGCGTAACAAGTCATCGTCGCGAGTCATGTTCTTTTCGTCTGGCAGCATCCTCGGATAATTACTCGGATTCCCGAGATTGGGTAACCTCTTTAACCATTTTAGGAAGCGCGGGAACATGATAATACAATTCCCATCAACGGCTTGCGCTGCATGTTACGGATTCGGATAGACGATTGTTCTCTTGTAAGGCTCTCGAACGTTCTCGATGCTATATTGCGAATTCTGAGAGACGATTATTCTATACCGACTATGGCGCCTAAGCAAGCAGCATGCTATTTTAGAATAGTCCAGATCAACACAGGAAGAAGTCTGACAACAATGACAGAACTAAGAGAGTACTGCAACAGATACAAGGTGGATATAGCATGCATTCAGGAACCTGCAATAAGATATGGCAAACTAGCAAGTGTGACAGCAGCAAATACTAGCATCTTCTGTAACAAAGATTCAATGGCTGCAATTATAATATATAACAGAAATCTGGTCGTCACGAAAATGAGTCAAGGAACCGACACGCATATAGTTACGCTCGAGCTAAACCGGAAAAGCTTCTACATCATCAACCAATATTGCCAATTCAGCGATCCGATAAAGGATCATATGTTCAAATTAAGTAACATGAGCCTGCTAGCGCAACAAAATAACGTAGTGTAGTGCGCAGACGTAAAGTCGAGCTTGTGGTTCTTCTCAGTCACGGACCAGAAGGGAGAAATTGTCGAGGAAACATTATGGAACCTCGGACTTCAAGTAGCAAATGAGCCAGAACAACCATTGACATATCGGAGATACACAAACAACGAATCCAACATCGACATCACAGCACTAAAGGGAACGCTCAAAGACAAAAAGATAAGCTGGAAAGTAGTGCCGAATGAGATCAGCAGCAATCATAACATCATAGAACTGGACCTCGACATAAGCACTGACAGGCAAAACTGAAAAGACCGACATACAACTTAGGAAGAGCAGATTGAGAAAAGCTACGCGAAGAACTAACAAGAACAGAACCATCAAGCCTTTCAAGAAATCTGAGAGAAGCCACGACAGAATTTACAAACTGGATAACCAAGGCCTGCGACAAGACAATCCCGAAAACACACATAAATGGATGGTGGGAGATAACATGGTGGACTTTCAATCTCACAAAAATGAAAAAACAAACACATCTGTATAGAAGAAAATTAAACAACACACTCGACTTAGAAGCCAGGAAGAGAGCACGCCTTCCGAAACTGCCTTCAAAAGTACAAGACAGCAATACGAACCGCCAAAGAAAACACCTGGAAGAAATACGTCGAAGACAACATGAACAGAGATCCATGGTCCATCACATACAGAATAGTAGCAAACAAACTAAAAACCGAAAACATCATGTCCACCATTAAGAAGGCAGACGGATTGTTCAAGATTCTTATAGGCATTATTCTTTGTCTGGAATTTTGGACACTCGGAAAAACCCAATGTAAGCAATGTGTCAGGCATGCGTCGATGATGAGTCCCAGAATGGGGGACGTAGGTCGTAAATCGTTGCGAAAAAAAAAGAGTATCGCCTTTTCCTCGACAGTTACCAGGCGCCTGTATCCTCAGTGTTGCGCGAGACATTCGAGGCAACGGTCACTTGCTTCAGAGTAAGAATCGAAATACTGTAACTGCTAATTCGTTTGCCAATTAAAAAAAGGTAAAAAGGTAGATAGTTATCTATGTCTCTTGTCATTGCCCGTCACACTATCCAGAATCGGCATAAATAAATATTTGAGCAGTGTGAAGCGAATTTATATCGAAGGCGCTCTAACATTGTTTTTGGTCCTTCGAGCCGGATACCGCAGATAGTTGACGTTCGAGCATATCAGTGCGTTGTTGGTGAAGCGGATAGTCGAGTATAAATTGATCTTCTCTGGTGCGGTGGGCACCAAGTGTTCGTTGTAAGGATCATCACGAGTTCGAGCTGAGGCCAAGCTCGTGTCGACATCGCCTTCTTTCTAAAACTCGGAGCTCACATGAGTGACACGTGACACGATATGCGCTCCTGGGCAAATACGGATTCCGGAGCCTCTTGCAGATTGGTACCGAGTCAACAAGAAAGGACACTCGGCGTCGTCGAATTGTGTCACGACGTCTTATAGCTGTGCTGCATACGTACTACAGAATACACGGGTTCGCTAATCTTCAGGATTTAGCGGATTACTGTCCAGTTCTAAGACGATTCTAAGAGTTTTACGGTAATCATGGCTCACGATCTTCAGGACTTTCTGGAGAAGCAAGGCGTTATAATCGACACGCTCAAGTGCATCCTCATTAATTTCAAGAAGCTCCCGAAGACTAACGTCACGCTTACAAAGACGAGAACGCGCCTAGCTGACTTACAGAAGTATTGGGAGAAGATTCTAGACCTACATGCTAAGATCAACCGCGCGGCGAAGGCGGAAGATCGGAAGAAGCTGCCCTACTTCCTCCAAGATGAATTCCTAGCAGCCGAGGACGCCTACACCGAAGCTGCGGACTATCTGCAGGAAATCATAACTAATTTTGTAGCACCGGAAAGTCCTGCAAGTAACACGCCTGCCGACCCTACGGTCGACGATGAACCGCAATCATCTGCGGCAACGCTGCAGCGAATTCCAATCCCGACATTCACAAGTGAATTCGCTGATTGGCCTAGATTCTGTCATCTTTTCCATTCCCTGGTCCACTCGAATAAGGCGTTGACCAAAATTACCAAATTCCATTACTTGATCTCGAGTGTGGCTGGAGCCGCCGCGGCGACACTTGATGGACTTACCGTCTCCCCCGAGAATTATGACGTTGTTGGAGGAATACGACAATGAAAAGGAGCTAATCCGTGCGCACCTCCGCACGATCATCCGCCTTCCAGACAGAAAGCTCGAGACTGCCGCTGAGCTGAAGAAGTTGAAGGACACCGTACGTGTCGCACTCATAAACGTGATTAATCTGGGATGTCAAGTCGATAATTGGGACCCCTTTTTGGTGACTATTATGTCCGAGAAGTTTGGCCTTGAAACAGACGCGAAATGGAGCGAGCACATAGGCGCCTCCAAGAAGAGTCCCTCGTACAAAGAACTGAGCGACTTTCTGAATTGCCGTATTCTCTCGCTTCCAACTCCTAAGAGTGTGGCTCCTACCACTGTCAATAACTCACAAAAAAGGGCCGTTCCGCTGTGCATAATGTGTCGGTACAAAACTGTGTCAATTGTAGCGGCGCGCATGGCTTAGCAAATTGCGAGCGGTTTCGGTCATTGGCCGTCGAGCAGCGCCGTATACTTGTTCAGGAGAAGCGAGCATACTTCAATTGCTTATGGTCGAATCACTTCACACAGAAGTATCCAAGCAAATCACGATGTGCGCGTTGCCGACGCTCACATCACACTCTTTTGCATCTGGAGGGAGGCCGGACCACTCGGAATATGGGAGCTCCGGAGTCCGGTGCCGGCGATCAAGGACCGCAAGCGGTCACAAGCCCCTCCTCCGTTCTGGGGAAGGCCATAGTTGCCCACGTCCAACCTACGCTGCCGAAGTTTCTGCAGGAGGACCGCGGAGTTATGCCTACAGCATGGGTCGATCTTCACACCACAGAAGGTCGCCCAGTTCGCGCGCTCTTAGATCAGTGTTCAACACTCAGCTTTATTTCAGAATCTTTCTGTAAGACATTGCGAACTAAACGACAACGCACCGATCTAACAATCCATAGTGTTGCCGGGATGCAGCGAGGTGGTTTGAGATCCAGAGTCACGCTCGGACTGTCCCCTCGCGACAAACTCGCTCCGATGATTCCGCTGACGGCGTACGTGCTTCCGGACATTACCGCGTATACGGCCCCGCAAGATCTGCCTATCGATATGTGGCCTCATCTTCGCGGTCTAGAACTGGCGGATCCGGAGCCGTCAAGCCAGCACCCAATCCACATGTTAATCGGTTTGCATCTATTCCCGTCGATTATAGAGACCGAATCCTCACGCGTGGGCCCAAAGGATCTACCCATGGCTCAAAAAACCGTCTTTGGATGGGTCCTCTCTGGTCTTGGAGACGTAGCTCAGCCCGATCTAGTCGAGACTCATGTGTCACTTTGCGTCGACAAGTCCGACACAAACTCTTTGCTACGCAACTTCTGAAGGGATGAGGAAGTTTCTCAGAAGCTATCCCCCACGGAAGAGGATGGACAGTGCGAGAGGCACTTTGTCTCTACGCACATCCGTACGACAGAGGGTAGGTACATGGTAAGACTGCCGTTCAAAGCAGGCCCACCTATCGACATTGGCGACTCCCTGCAGCTCGCCACTGCCTTATATGCCCGGACGGAGAATAGACTGCAATCCCGTCCAGAAATCAGCAGGCCATACCATGACTTTCTTCGTGAATATCTCGAACTGGGACACATGGAAYCCATCAGCGAGAAGATAAGCCCGGCGTACGCACYTGTCTACATCCCGCATCACGCTGTGATTAAGGAATCCAGTACCACAACCAAACTACGCGTTGTGTTCAACACCTCGTGTCGTACTCGTAATGGTACAACGCTGAACGACCACTTGTTGGTCGGGCCGAAGCCACAGCAAGATCTGCCGGCCATAATCGCTCGATGGCGCCAATGGCGCTACGTGTACACTGTGGACATCGCCAAGATGTTCCGTCAGATAATGGTAGAACCCAAGGATGYTGACTTCCAGCGGATACTGTGRCGACCGACGCCCGAATCTTCTCCGCAACATTATCGTCTCCGTATCGTTACGTACGGCCTGGTTCCGGCGCCCTATCTAGCGATGCGTGTACTCCAACAGCTAGCGAGCGATGAGGGACACCGATTTCCAGCAGCAGTTCCCATTATCGCAAACTCTATCTACGTGGATGACATCCTTTTTGGCCAAGACAGCATCCACGAACTGCGTGAAACCAGGGACCAACTCATCGGCCTGATGAAGGGAGGAGGATTTCAATTGCGAAAGTGGGCAGCCAATTCACCGATTCTACTGGAAGACATCCCTACGAGCCAACACCAGCTCACTGATCATTTTCTAGCCAAGGACGAAACACTGAAGATCCTTGGACTCTCTTGGTTGCCACGGGAAGACGTCTTCTGCTTCGTGATAGCCTCGGCGGCAACGGCCTTCCCAACTCGACGTTCGATATTGTCGTTTGTCGCCAAGCTCTACGATCCTCTGGGATGGGCTGCACCCGTTGTCATTACCGCGAAGATCCTGCTTCAAGAGCTCTAGCTACTCAAGAACGATTGGAATGCGCCAATTCCACCGGAATTGATATAGCGTTGGAAGGATTATGTGGACGACCTTCCGCATTTAGCGCGGGCTCGGGTGCCGCGCTGGACCAGCCAGCGCAAAGAGAATTCCTCGTTGGAACTGCACGGCTTTGCGGATGCATCAAGCCGCGCCTACGCCGTGGTGGTATATTTAAGAGTCATTCACTCTGAGTCTAACTTTYAGGTCAGCCTTATCTGTGCCAAGACGAAGGTTGCGCYTGTGAAAACTATCAGCATACCACGTCTTGAGTTGAACGCCGTTGTACTATTGAGTCGCTTGCTCGTATGGACGCAACAGGCTCTATCCCTCTCGAGCGTCCCTAYCTATGGATGGACAGAYTCTACCATAACCCTAGCGTGGTTACAGCAACACCCATCGAAGTGGACCACATATGTTGCGAATCGTGTCTCTAAGGTCCAAACAACGCTGTCGGGCGCTACGTGGCATCATATCCCGTCAAAATCCTGCCGATTGCGTTTCCCGTGGGCTATCGGCATCATTGCTATTGCCGCATGMCTTGTGGTGGAACGGCCCTGCCTTGAGGCGCTCCTCCACCATGTGGCCAAAACGTGATCTAGCGATGTCTGTCGACGAGACTGCCTCGAAAGAGATTTCCACCGAAGCGCGAAAGGTCATCGTACAACATGTGGATTGTACCCGTGAATGGGAATTGCCCYATCGCTATTCTAGCTGGACCCGGTTAGTACGAGTAACGGCCTACGTCCTAAGGTTTATTGGACACTCGAGGCGAGGGAGAAGTTCGCAACCGAAGAGGGGGACACTGCTAGAAGTGTCCGAGTTACGCGACGCCGCTCATCGATGRTTCCAACTCGTCCAAAAGGCCCATTTTTCGAAAGAGTGGAGCGCGCTGCATAACAACGAACCAATCCCCAAATCCAGTACCCTAAAGGCTTTAAAACCTATACTAGGAGAGGGTTCACTACTCCGCCTTGGCGGGCGGTTGCATAACGCGACCCTAGAATACGAGGAAAAACATCCTATTATACTACCGAAACATCGTATATCAGAGCTCCTCATCGACTGCGCGCATCGCGCTACCCTGCACGGCGATACACAACTCATGCTCCACCATTTGAGACAGCGGTACTGGATTATCGGAAGTCGTAATCTCGTGAAAGCGCACATCTGCCGCTGTGTGACTTGTGCGCGTCAGGCAGCGAAGACCTCGACACAGCTGATGGGAAATTTATCGGAAGCACGAGTTAATCCCTCGCCACCGTTCTCTCATACCGGAGTGGACTACGCCGGACCGTTCGGGATYATCCCGTTTGTAGGACGTRGCCAGAGGACKCGGAAACATTATGTAGCGYTATTTGTGTGTCTTGYCACTAAGGCGATTCACTTAGAAGTTGTAGAAGATTATACCACAGCTGGGTTCTTAGCAGCATTCCGTAGGTTTGTGAGCCGACGGGATTTACCGGCTCACATGTACAGCGACAATGGTACGAACTTTCATGGCGCCGATCGCGAGCTTCGGGCCAATTTACAGGCAATGCGTTCGGATGCAACCTTACAAGCCAACCTGGCGAACGATGGCGTGCAATGGCATTTCATCCCCCTGGCCGCGCCTCATTTCGGAGGCCTCTGGGAAGCCGGGGTCAAGAGTTTTAAGTTCCATCTGCGGCGAGCTATTGGTTCTCGAACTCTTTCCAAGGCCGAATTTACGACGATATTGTGCCAGATAGAAGCATGTTTAAATTCGAGACTCATCGCGGCGCTAAGCGACGATCCCGGCGATTTATCCGCATTGACTAGGTCATTTTTTGATAGATCGGCCTCTCCTTTCAGTACCGGAAGAGTCAGTACTGGAAATTAATGACAATCGGCTGTCACGATGGCAGCAATCTATACAGGAACAGATTTGGCGCTCCTAGGCAAAAGATTACTTGCACTCCTTGCAGGTGAGGAATAAATGGTCAGCATCACCCGCAAATATTAAAATCAATGATTTAGTCATCGTCAGAAACCCTCAACTTCCTCCGTCTCGGTGGGGGTTGGCTCGTGTAATACAGGTACATCCAGGTTCAGATGGCCATATTCGGGTGGTGACCTTACGCACCGCTTGTGGTCACAATAAACGACCCATAACGCAAATTTGTAAATTGCTGGTGTTATCTGAGAAGGACGCGTTGGAGAACAACTCTCCTCAGAATAAGTGCCCCTCATGTGCGCCCCGTTATGTCTGACGCCTTTGCGTCTCATTGTAAAAGACCATTCTTTGTCCAAATCATGTCTTTTACGACTACCACGTGTTGTGAAAGGAATTGTCTTAGTAAGTGTGCTCGGGTGTCGTCTCCGTTTCGGATACGAGGCAGGCGGTATGTTCAAGATTCTTATAGGCTTTATTCTTTGTCTGGAATTTTGGACACTCGGAAAAACCCAATGTAAGCAATGTGTCAGGCATGCGTCGATGATGAGTCCCAGAGTGGGGGACGTAGGTCGTAAACCGTTGCGGAAAAAAAAGAGTATCGCCTTTTCCTCGATAGTTACCAGGCGCCTGTATCCTCAGTGTTGCGCGAGACATTCGAGGCAACGGTCACTTGCTTCAGAGTAAGAATCGAAATACTGTAACTACTAATTCGTTTGTCAATTAAAAGAAAGTAAAAAGGTAGATAGTTAGATAGTTATCTATGTCTCTTGTCTTTGCCCGTCACACTATCCAGAATCGGCATAAATAAATATTTGAGCAGTGTGGAGCGAATTTATATCGAAGGCGCTCTAACACGGATCCATGACTGCAGGCTGGCAAGAAACTGCAAATGAGATAATAAAATGCCTATTCCTAAAAGACGACGAAGCATTGGAAGGAGACAGATTATCTACAGAGGAAGAGGACGTCGTAGAGATGAGCGAAATAAGAGAATACATCCATACACTAAAACCAAACAAAGCACCGGGTCCAAACAGGATCAAAGCCGAAATATATCAAAAGACCTCTGATATGACGGCGCCGTTCCTGGCCCAAATAATAAATGACTGTTTCAGAAAGAGATATTTCCCTACACAACACAAGAAAGCAGAATCTCTGCTCATATATAAAGGTGGAGATAAAGACCCACAAGATGCAAAGTCATACCGACCTATATGTCTACTGAACATCCAGGGAAAAATCCTAGAAAAAGCGATACACGCACGCCTATATTCCTAGAGCAACAAGAAAAACCTCATCCAAAACAATATGGCTATAAGAAGGGAAAATCCACGGTGGATGCAATAAGCTACATAGTAGATAAAATAAAAACCAGAAATACAAACTATATACTGGGCTTGTTCGTTGACTTCTCCGGTGCTTTCGATCGCATGTCTTGGCCAAGACTCTTCTTCCTCCTAAAGGACCTCCATATACCCCCTCATGTCTACAATCTGTTCCAATCTTACTTCGAGGGCCGAGAGGTCCAAATAAGGACACCGGAATGCATTGCAAGAAAAAACATCAACATGGGTGTCCGCAGGGCTCCATACTGGGACCCATATTGTGGAACACATACTTAGACAACTTGCTAAGCCTCCTTGATAAAGAAGAAAGTATAACAGACTTTGCAACATACGCCGATGATCTGTGCATCCTCATAAGCGGAAACAGCCGCAGGGAACTAGAAATCAAAGGAAACACAGCAGTAAAAACAATCTACAACTGGTGCCAAAGATACAAGATGACGATGCCTACTAAAACAATTGCAATAGTATTTGGAGAAACATTAAAAAGAAAGCCAATAATAAAGCTGAGGACAACCACCCTTCCAGTAAAAGAAGACACAAGGTACCTAGGCGTAATTTTGTATCAGAAACTCAACTTCTCCAAACACATCAACGTATCCTTGGAGAAAGCAAGGRCACAAYTCAACARGATCYTGAYACTAGCAAMTAGAAAATATAACATCCATCMAAGAAAGTTCAAAGTATACTACAACGCCATTTTTCTAAGCATAGTAACATACGCAATTCAAATATTTGCAGATGAATACAAGAAAGTCCGAAATCGGAGAAAAGCTCTAAYYGTCCAGAGAGCAGTCCTCCGGAGGATGTACAGRGCGTACTCAACAACABCAGTGGAAAGCTTGCAGATAGTCACCGACACGCCACCACTAGATTTGCAAATAAAAGCAAAGCAAAACAAAGACTCTAACAGAAACGACAAGATATCACAGGAAAGAAAACTAGAAGAGTTCCTAAACGATACATGGAATAACAGTTGGTTCGAAACAGAAAAAGGCTAATTGATACACGAAATATACCCAGACCTTCGCAGCAAAAAAGAGGTGGACCACGATCCAACGCCGGAAATGGTCCACTTCCTGACGGGACATGGACCATTTGCAGCAAAACTAGCGCAGATGAACCTGAAAGAAAGCGATAAATGTATGTGCGGTAGCGCATAAACAACAAAGCATCTTTGGGAATCATGTACAAAGAGTGAACTAAGACGTCTACACGATACAGAACCAAATCTAACAAAAATATTACAAGACAAAGACAAACGCAAAGAATTCCAACTTCTTGTAAAGGAGATGGAAAAGAGACTAAGGGACAAAGAATATCATTCCAAAAGCAGAAACGCGGGAAACAGATCCGCACGATGAAAAGCAGGTTTTTAGTTGGTTGAAGTCCAACACTATCTAAAGGCTCTCGAGTTGGACTGCCGGTCAACACAGCTGGCTGGCGGGCTAGCGTGAGCGCACAGGGTGCCTACACCGGACATCCAAGATGTTGAAGGATTGTAAAGCAGAAACGCAACACAGCAACCTTCCTGGGAAACCAGCGGCAGGGGTTTTCCTGCAAGGCAAACGCCAACTCCATGAACTAAAACAAAGAGCAATAACAAACCTAGACAGAGAAACACAAAAGATTCAACAACGTCTCGCAAAGCCACTGGTAGCGAGACTGAAGTATAAATGGAATTTAAAAAAAAAAGACGATTATTCTCTCGTAAGATTCTTGAACGTTCTCGATGCGGAAAGCTCCTACCTAAGTACGAGCATGTAAGTATAGATATAAGCCGAAGACTAAGGCCCAGAAATGTTATTGTTGTTTGTTTTTGCAATACGGCAAAACCTGGTACCTAGTTTACTTGGGACGCAGAGAAATCGAATAGAGTGAGTATTACGCGAGAAGATCGAGGCAATGGACGCACTGGTTAGCTAAGCAAGTAATATTAAAAACTGTTCACTTGAGTGGTGTACTCAGCTCTAAAGATTGAAGAGACGTTAATCCGTTGGCTACAACTCTTGTCTTTGCTTCACCCTGTTCCGAAACCGGCAATAAATAAATATATAAACGGTGTGGAGCGAATTTGATCGAGGGCGCTCTAACACTGCAGAAGCCACGGAAACAAGGAAAATCCGCGGGAGGCACGGGACCGAGCTCGGATCCTGACTCGACGCGCCGAGTCCATTCACCTCACCCAAACCCGGAATATCAGGCAGACTCACTTCCCAACCAAATCCAACATAAAGCTATGATAGCGAAAGCTATAATTTCAGGATATAATATTAACATGTTTAGTATCTCGACATGTGTATTGAGACAGTGTATTTAGATATTGATAGCAATTTCGATAGAATGAAAGACGAGCTCAGAAAGATCTTCAACAGCGCCACTTCTAATACATCTAGCACAATATTTTTGGAAGATATAGATCAACTGATCAATATAGAAAATGTTTCTGGTAAGAGTTACGAAAAAGTTATAACTAAGCTATTAATAACTCCCTTCGATAATCTAAAATTTGATCATACTTTATCTGTAATAAAACCATTCGCTATGATGGGATTCCAGATAGAAATATGTATATCTGGGTTTATATAGCCAACTGCCATATATATAGTCCCAATTAATAATTTTAATAATTTTAGATTCGCCAAAAAAGGCGTATCCTAATTCGAATAAATAAGTAAATGAGTTAAATCGGATCAGCAAATCCCGTCACGCAAAAAGTTGCTTGGCAACTTCAAGAATGTTCATGATGATGTGATTTACCGATCTGGAATAAAGTAATGGCTTCAGGCTTTTAAGAAGCATACTACGTTTTTACCTGCCAAGCCAGACTGTTTGATACACTTTCTGCTATTGAATAATCTTGGACAAATTCGGCAAAATAAAAGCCGAATAAGAGCACTAATACTCTCTATCCACTCTCAGCGATACCATATATATGATCTTCCTGTTCTAACTCCTTGTAGACTAGAGATGGTCACGTGGACCTTCCGTCTCCGTAATGCTGTATATTTCCGAATTGTTGTACATTTTTCTGTAACAAAAGAAGTTTAAGGGGCCGAATCCAAGAGTACGCGAACCGAAATTGACTTTTCTCATTTTGCAATCAGATTTACCTTGGCTGTCGCCAACAGCACCATCTCATCGATCATAATAACTATATTGATTATCTGCATCCTATTCCTCATCCTCACTTCCGGAGTTCCGGAATAGCAACTGGTTTACTCAAACTGGCTTCCCGTACCGCGAACGGGGCCTGGTGTAAGCGAATGGTGCGTTCTTCAGCAATATCGGCATCGCATAGTCAATCATCGTATGGTTTCGACCAAGGCAAATAAAGCAAGCTTGTTCTTTGCGTCTTCTCGGAAGTTTCTAGAACTCTCTGCATATCCATAGTGTATAGCCATCCTTGCACATTAAACATCTCTCTTAGTGTTGGTATCGCCGTAGCATTGACTGAAACTCACTCCGTTGCCCAAATGTCTTAGGATAGCTCGTGGTTGACTTGGATTTTGAATAGTCTACTGATTCTTTCCCATTTTCCAGCGAGATAACTACTCGCCTTGCAAAGAATTTCCTAATGTCGGCATACGAAGGAATCTCCGAAACTGATAAATTCTAGTCTAGTGTCTTCGTTTTCACATCGAGTATCCTTTTCAAGACATACACAAATACATGATTGAGCTTGATAATCATTCATTTTCTCAATTGTGTGCTTGAGCTGATTAAAAGTGTCGATCAATGCGTCAATGCCCGCCTTAACAAGGGGCTTGCCTCCGAACAGATAGTTCATGTAAGTCTCCTGCAATTGTTATAGATTGTCAAAGACTATCAACACCTGGTTTCAATCTATGTTATAGTCCTTCATAGTTAGCGGAATCCTGCTATTAATCTAGATCGCCGCTTCCTTCAGATATGCTTTGAAGTAATGCATCTCTTTAACAGGGAATATCGTTTTAACTTCATAGAAATAAGATTCCTAAAGTCCTCCCAATCAGCTGGGTTATCACCAAATTCTAAGTTAATCATTGCCATAACTCTGCCTCGATACTCAATAGCTTTATAGCAATGAACAGCTCTACAGTCGCTTGAAATCTCGAGGAGTTCGCCTGCAGAAGTTCCCTTATCCAGGCGCTCGTGATGATATAATGTTTTTCCGCATGAGAAAATATGTTCTCTTTGAAATAATCGGTGGAATTTATATTATCGCACATTAACAAGGCAATATGATCTCTGTGCACTTCAACAGCTTCGAATGAGATTTTTAAATCATCTTGAATGATTTTATCCTTGCCAATCTTCTTGAGATTCTCCAAAAACCTCTCAGTGAAACCGATATTGATCATCCAGATTTACAACAAGTCCTCCAACTTCTCTTGAGGCACTAATTTGGTCAATGCAACCAAACTTATAAAGGATGCGTTCAAGCCGAACGTACTTTCGCAGTCGCGATGCTCGCAGTGAGCGTCTCAGTCCTTAGTCTTCAGTAAAATACATATCGTGCTTCCGGGGCCGTGGATTTCCTAGTAAGTGTGAAATGCACGACAAATGAAACACGTAGGCAGAGATTGCAAGAACGGATCGTCAATCTATCCTTCTCGTGGTGGGGTTGCAACCCTTCACTCTATCTCACTAGCAAGCGAGACGTTTCGTAAAAAAAATTTAATATCCGGAATGATCCTTATTCTGTTTTCTTATCCTTATTCTTATTAAAGAAAAGTTGCACAAAAAGAGTTGTAGCAAACTTATAACAAAAATTTTAACTCTGTTGGTGTTACGTTTTCGGTTGTGTGTATGCAACACAGCTACCAGTCGTCGCGACACAGTTCGACGATGCTGAGTGTCCCTTTTCGTGAACTCGCTACTACACCTCACCGAGCTCCGGGTTTCATCTTCCCCAGGAGCGTGTACCTCCACGTGATCCTCACGTGAGGTCCGAGTTTGAGAAAGAGAGCGAGAGCGGCACGAGCGTGGCTTTCTGATCCAGCTCGTGATGATCCTTACAACACTTGGTGCCAACTGCACCAGAGATGATCCTTGATATCAAATCCTTGTCTGTGTTACCGCGTTAACAATGTACTGCTCAGATATTTATTTATTGCCGATTCGGATGAGTGTGGTCAGTAAAGATGAGAGTCGTAGAAAACACAACAATCCTCTTTAATGCTCAAACAAATGAACAGTTATAATATTTCGGATACTTGTTCCAACAAAAGTGCGACCGTTGCTTCTGGCTTTTCGTAAGACACTGACTACATCGGGTTTCTTCCCCTACCAAGTAACTGAGGTTTCTAGAAGTTTCTAGGTTTCTAGAGGTTTCTTTGTCCCCATGGCCAAATAAAGGTGAAATTTCTAAGCTTGGTTTTTGTTAACAATGAGAGTCCTAGCAGTAAGAGTTTTGAACGCAACCATGAAATGATATTTAGTAACAGTTAGAATCTTCTTCCAAAGCTTCTATGCATAGTTTAGTATCATTGCATGGTTTAAGAATTTATATATCCGTGTAATTCTCCGTCAAAGAAACTATTTCGAATATATTTATTTCACTCGCAGTTAAGTTGCAAGCCCGCAATTTTCTATTGAATATTTTATATCTTATTTCCTCGTCTGATAATCCAATATAAATTATATGACGCAATCCAAGTCGGAGAAACATCTAAAATTATTACATATATTATTACTAAATAATTAAAAAATGAGGAAATGCTTAATCACGCTATTATGTTATAAAATATTAATAATAATGATTATAATATAAAATATTTGTAAAAAAACCATATTATATAATATATGATCAACTTGTATTAGATAATAATGTTTATATATTTGTAATTATACATACTTAATCTGGTCAGGTTATTCAGTAGCTGCTATGAATATAACATTTTTCAGAACAGTCATGTTATCAAGCGCGATCAGTATTTGTGTGAACATTTCAGCGTGCATATTTCGGATTGGAATCTCGGAGGACGAAGATCTCTCGCTAGGCATAGCGTTTATGTCATCCATAAATAAAATACATGATGCAAGTTGTCTCGCTACTTGTAACATTTTTTGCACAGTCTTTCCTGATTCTCAACTTCGCAAATATTAACCAGATCTCTATAAAGTTTATTTGACACTCGTTACAGCCCTTGCGATCTTGGTTTTTGAATATCCTGGCGATCCGTATATCAGGACTCCTTTAGGAAGCTTCGGGCTATCTAATCTGAACTCTTTTGGATATTTCAATATCCCTCCAACCTATAATTTGTGCTTTATTTCTTCTTGTTCTCGAGTAGATGACTATTTTTCATTGGACATTTCTGCAAACTATATGATCATGATCAAACTATATGATAATATGCATCTAATATAATAAGTAGATATAAAGTATTAGATAGAAAAATTATATAAATTAAATAGACTATGGCATTAAATAGCTGTAATTCTATACACCGGTTTTTCTATATCATTTAATTCAATAACTAAAAATTATACCTTGTGACTCAAAAGCTTCTATTACGTTGTATAAAACTTATCGAAAATGAAAGAAAGGGTAGTCGCATCTGTGATGGACAGTCAGTTTCATGCAATGAAAGATCTTTTTGTATGAACATTTTGTATAAACATCGACATTCATCACACTGACATAATGATGAGCTTTTCCCTGTATCGGACATTCTATAAAAATAATAATTTACATTAATATAATAATTTACATTAATGTAAAAGATAGATATTTATGATAACTAAAATATGATATTAATGAGTATAATGTGTATAATTGTATATTAATGTATAATTTAATATACAAGAAGTGGATAAATTGAACGTGAAATTTTTTAATCAATTCCGTATAAAATTGTATATAGTATATTCCGTAATTTGTAGCACAATATTATTTTATTTATTATTATAAAGCAAGAGATTAATATTTTCCTTATCATTTTAAAGAAATGTGATAAATGAAAATTTTTTTATTTTAACATAAATAAAGAACATGAACACGTACAATATAGACTTATAAGTCTAGATTAATATGATAATAGTTTTCCAAAAATAGGATATTTAATCTATGAATGAAACTGTTATTAACTGATCTAGATTTTATAACATCTTCAAATTTTGCAACTGAAATCAGGTCGGAAAACATTCTGAAGAACATTTAACTATATCTTCGATTTATTGAGGCTGCATTAGAAATTTATAAAATATTCTCAAAATTTCATCACACTTTTTATAAAAGAATGAACATAATATAATTTATATTAAATGTAGTGCCAAAATTTTAAAGTTATAAATATATAACATCGATATTTTTCTTTCTTACTTTCTTTTTTTCTTAGCTTCAAAATTAAATATTGAATACTAGTTATTAGCATTTCCTTTTTGTTATAAAACATTTACGGTTATTAAGATCATATTTGTTACATTTATTTATCATTGTCATGGAATAGTAGATTAGTGTAGTCTTTAAATAATTTGATTTCTGATTCGTTTTATCTATGCTAAATTTCTCTTATGCTATTTTTTAATATCAATCCGAGCCGTTTAATACAAATAATTCTTTTTCTTATACATCCACGCTCTCTAAAAGATAAAATATTAGATACTCGTTATATAGCATTGTAGAGGTATTTGAATATATTATTATTGCTGCAACTTACGATATTTTGCAATCTATTATAATCATATAAAACAAATTAATGGAATTAATCTATATATTTTATAAGTATTTCATGAATATGTAAGATAAAAGAAAATTGCTTATTACAGAAAATAATAATACATTACCAATTAGTGTAATTCTATTTCGATAAATAATACAATCGACATATTTTATTTTACATTTTAAACATTGACATGTCTTCGAAAAAATTTTCCGATATTACTTTATCTTCTTTTATAAGAGATTGCCAAATGTAAACAAAACAGGCTTCAAGAAATTTCGTGGTACATTCACAAAAACCAAACGGTAGTTATATGTATTCAAACAAACCGTTCGATGAGAGTGAGACGAGAAATATTGATACTTTAATATGTAATAATGAAATTGCTGTAAGATAATAAGGAACTAGTCATCAGTTATCATTACATATCAAATATCATAAGTATTTAGTCTGGAAAAACAACTCTCTCTCTCTCTCTCTCTCTCTCTCTCTCTCTCTCTCTCTCTCTCTCTCTCTCTCTCTCTCTCTCTCTCGCCTCCATTATTTTTCAAAAAAGGAAAAGAAATAAAATTGCAGTAAAAAAAATTGCAGAAAAAAAATTAATTGATATTAGATCTGATTAAGGATACAGATAATTATGAGTAAAGAAAAAAATGCGCGTTTCAGACGTTTTCGAAAGGAACGAAGTTGGAAGATATAAAAGTTCGTCATACGTTGTTATATTTAACCGTTTTATATAAAGGTAAAAAGTATTTTATATATTTCTCAAAATTCTATAAAATGTTCCATCTTACGAAAAAATATATTTATTGAATTTGTACAATAAGGCAAAAGATTAAATTTATTTTCCGTTGATTTTCTTATYCCGAGTCTAGAGCCTATAATTAAAATAATTAAAACTAATAAATTATATCCTATATTGACGTTTTAAAAAATAAAATTGATAGAAATATTTCCGTAATGCTTACTTTGGATGATAAAGAATGTTTGGTTGCAACAAAATATTAACTCTTAATATAAGCTCTTRATARTACGACAAAATTTATTCAAACTGAATCAAATATTTCAAATCAAGATCAAGATCAATATACTATGTAACTGTAGAAAATCTTATCCCACGCGAAGCGTTTGAATATCACGAAAATGATCTGGCAAGTTCTCTGCTCGCTATGCGAATGTGCGCGACGAATATTGAATAACAGTCCGTTATCGCGCGACGAACATCATATGTGATCATAAGTGATACAAGAAATAAACAAAAAAAGTTTCTGGAATGTAGCGGTATGTTCATAAAAACCAAACGATAGTTGTATATATTCAAACTCGTTCGATGAGATCGAGACGAGAAATATTGATATTTTAATATATATTGATAAAATTACAATAAGATTGTATCGAATTAATCATCAATTATATATCAAATATCATTTTGCAAATATTTAATCTGGAAAAAAGAAGTCTCTTTCTCTCTTTCTTCCTTTCTCCCTCAACATTTTTCATAAAGGAAAAGAAATAAAATTACAGAAAAATTGTAAAAAAATCACAAAAAAATAAATTAATTGCAATATTGGATCTGATTAAGGATTTTGATAATTTTAAGCAAAGAGAAAAATGTGCTCTTTCCACATGTTTTCGAAAGAAACGGACTTGAAGAATATAAAAGTTTGTCACACGTTGCTATATTTAATTGTTTCGTATAAAGCTGAAAAGTATTTTATATATTTCTCAAAATTCTATATAATGTTTCTTTTTATGAAAAAAATATATGTTTGATGTGTTATTAAATTTGTACAATAAAGCAAAGGATTAAATTTATTTTCCATTGATTTTCTTATCGCGAGTCTAAAGCTATAATTAAAATAATTAAAACTAATAAATAATATCCTAATATTGGCGTTTTAAAGAATAAAATTGGAAGAACAATTTCCATAATACTTGCCTTAGATGACGAAGAATGCTTGTTTGCAAAAAAAGATTAACGCAAACTCTTGATTAATAATATGAAAAAATTTGTCCAAAGTGAACGAAATATTTGTAAAATCAAGATCAATATACTACGTAATCGCACAAAATGTCTTTATATGATAGATGTGCTATGTGATGCCACGCGTTAAATGATGCTACGAGAAAAATGTAATACTCGATTTTAAAATTATAGAAATATGTTTTAGAATAATCATTTTCATGAAATTGCTTACATAATGTAAAGAAAGTAATAGTATTAGATTTAGAATGAAAACATGTGGTCAATAATAAGTCACATGGTTGAATTATTTCTGTAGTTATTATTAAGGAACTAATACGCTAATGCAATAGCTAATAGGTTATGAAATATGCTCTTGAGAGACTCACATTTACACTTACGAGTTTACAAAATTAATGTTACTATAATGACGGAACATAGCGACACACCTAAAAGCTGATAGGGAACTACTCTATGTCAAGCACGTATCTGAAGGATTGACCCCCGGAAGGGGTATAGTGGGGAAAGGTCCTCACGTATTGGATATATGGGCCTCTGGGAAGGGGTATAGTTGGGAGTGAGGGCATTCCTCACTCTGATTTCCGCGATCAAAGTGGAAACAGTGCTGACAGCTGTTTAATATTAAGAAAATGGTAGCGAAAAATGAAGATGATGGTACGCATAGTTGCGATAGTGTCTATGCGATGAGAGGCAGATGTAACACTTGTTTTTATAAATAAATTTCTATTTATTAAATAAATGCTTTCATAAATATATATCTTAAATATATTCATGATCATAAAAAATCCCGCATTCATTTACCTAATGATAATAAGTAAACATCAAGCTATAATTTGTACTATTGATAGAATCCGTACAATAACGCGTAAGGATGATTACGCAAGGTAACACCCGAATCAAGTACTTCATTTTCGAGTAAAATTAACAACCGATTTTGTTGAAAACAAAATGTGAAAGTTCAATCGGCTCTGGAGCATTGTACCGTATCTATAAACTTTATCTATGAAAGCATTCGAATACTATAAGTAATCTGATAAAGAATTAAAAGAATGAAAATCGTGAATGTCATTTATCGCGATTACTATTTATATTATTTTATGCATATGTAAGAATGATTATTGCACAAGCATAATGACATATTTATTTAGTATAATATTTCAGTATAAACACAACTATGTCACATGCGTTTTGGCGATTATTGTTTCGTCATTTTATATATGCATAGTCATTTTATATATATATAGAAAGCTTTGACGTAGTTGAATTTTATCGCTCTATGTTCAATTAACTGATAGGTATATAAGTGGTATAGGAAAAGAGATTTTTATATATATGATTGTTAATTACTTTTAAAGATGAAAGTATAAACAATAGAGATTAGAATTAATAATATCTTAGCATTGACTTCAATAATATCAATAATATCATGTCAGGTTACTTCTTTTCCAATTAAAGTGAAACATTTGTTACAGCGCCTTCGATAAATTCGCGCAACACCGTTTAGATTTTTATTTATTGCCGATTCGAGGAGAGCGTGTTCAGTAAAGATGAGAGTCGTAGAAAACACAACAATCTTCTTTAACGAGTCAAACAAATGAACAGTTATAATATTGTAGGGAATATAATGATATTATATATTCCTTACGTGATGTTGAATATTAAATGAAACGGGTTTTCGACGCCAGGTTGATGGAACAACAAGTAACAAGATTCTTTATTCTATTCTTTATTCACACTGGTACAACTCTTATCGATAGGCCGATTGATCCCTGTAGCTTCGCTAGTCTATTCTGTTCTCGCAGTCTCTTCTGCTCTTTATATATTAAAGACGGCATCCCACTTCAGGGTTATCGGCCAATCATCACATATGATTATTCGATCCGGACGAATCACGTCAACGCGGRTGTAAACKGTTTTCTTCGCGGTTGTCYTTTGTYCTCATCCGAATACGCACAYGTRCGTGTCGGCTTCTCCGATTACAGAAGCTTCTGATACATACCGCTATCGATAATCGGTTCTTTTCTGTTTATACTACAATATTTTAAATACTTGCACTAACAAAAGTGCGACCGTTGCCTCTGGCTTCTCGTAAGACACTTACTATCTCGGGTTTCTTCTCCTACCAAGTAACTGAGGTTTCTAGACGTTTTCTTATACCCAAAATAACGGTAAACGTCTTTGTTTTGACAACAATAACAACGGTTTTTACATTCGCTCCGGCTATCTAGATTTGACTTACATTGAAAACATTCGAGAACATTCCGAATTGATAATCGTCTATCAGAATCTGTAACAACATTTATAGAATGTTGAAATCAAAATGATAAGAAATGCGACTCTAACCCGGAGAGCCAAATCAGATAGCAATAAGCAACAATACGAAAGCTTCAAATTTTTGTTCTTATGATCTTATCGATTGTATTGCTAAGTATGATTTATAGTGTCGTATATTATAAAGAAACAAGTTTGCTGATTCAACTTATCGGATCATCAGCCTAGTATAGAGATTCCGATCTCTACATGATTATGTAACTTGTTCTCGATATCGTAGGCAAGAAGTTAATATTTCTAATATTGTAGATTATTATCTTTTTGATATTTTATTTGATAGAAGAAATTTTTAACTTTTTGATGAAATTGATGAGATACTATAAATTGTATGCTATAATTTATCACTTGGCTGATCAAGCCTGGTCAGTGCGAAATGCGTGGGGAGTAGAATATCGAGCGCATCTGCAAAGGAGTATCGCACGAGTTGCAAAATCAACGCACAAGTCTTTATAGGACCAACGTATTATCAACGTTTGAAGCATATGGTGGATGATAAAATTCATAGCAGGGCAAGAGGACCTGTACAAGTTCTAGTCAGGCAACCTATGGAGGGTCGTGCAAGGTAATTATATGTGATTATACATTTGTTCAATCATATATAATGCAACGAGTGAAAAAGATTTTTTTGCATAATAAGTTATGAAATTTTACTATAAAAAGTTTTATATAATAATTACTTAAATCGATTTATATTAAAATCGATTTACTTTATTCAAAATATATTTCTTCGATATGATAACTAATACAATGAGTTAATGAGTATATAATAATATAATGAGTTAGAAGAATTAGGATCTTGTTTCGGATATTTTTGACATATTTTTTTAATTTTTAATTTTTATTTTGTTATGATATAAAATGCACAATCATTTGTCGTATTTTTCTCATTTGCTATATGATTATTTTTTATTTCGAAAATTGAATTTGTCATTGAAAAGAAGACGTTTCAGAGATATTAAATATTCAACAATTCATAACAATTTTCGAGTCATATGAAATCAATTCTTATTTAATTCGTTTTAATCGTATTATTTTTTATATTCTAAATAAAATAAAATAAATCGTTTTATAATCTTTTTTAATACAATCATATTCTTGTCCTTTACTATTCTATTGGATCGTAAATAATTAGTTTAAATGTTAAATATTTTTCTTTTATATAATTATAATTCTTTTATATAATTTTATAGAGATGGTGGATTACGTTTCGGAGAAATGGAACGTGATTGTCAAATTTCTCACGGAGCAGCACAATTTTTAAAAGAACGTCTATTCGAAGTATCGGATCCATATCGTATTCACGTGTGTAATTTCTGTGGTTTAATAGCCATAGCAAATTTACGGAACAATACTTTCGAATGCAAAGGATGTAAAAACAAAACTGAAATTTCACAACTTAGATTACCATATGCAGCGAAATTACTAATTCAAGAACTGATGACAATGAATATCGCACCCAGACTCATGGTAAAATAATGTCATATATACTGTTGATATATACTGTACATAATTTCAATTCAAATTTTTTTTATATAATTTAATATAATATATATAATTTAAATTTAATAAATATATATTATAATGAATAAATGCCGTTATCATATGTTGATTATCTTAATGTTTTTTAAATCCAAAATTTTTTGTTATTAAAATAAATTGTAGAAATAATCATATGCGAAGATCATATGCAATGTATTAATAATTTATAAAAAAACTTTATATGAGAATTGAAAACGTGCAAATATAATTGTACATTTATATTAATAAGTTTTTTGGCTTGTTTTAAGAATATGAATTTATTTATTGAATTAGATAATACAGTAATACTTTAAATGATATTTTTAAGTAATATTAAATAAGTAATATTTTAAGTTATACTCATGATATAACATAAGTGATCAAAGATTATAATATTTTTTATAATTTTATAAGTAAATATTTCAAGAAATATTATTTTCTACATATATTTCCCAACATTATTAAATTGTGAAAAAGTAGTGAAAAACCTTTGATATATTTTCTATTTGTAATTATAATTCTTAAATAGATTTACCATCCTCTATTGCGAATATACTGTTCATATTCAGCAAAACGTGATGATTATCTTCAAACTTTGTTTACAATTCGCTGAATAACATATATAATATATATATATCTCAATAAAACATCCTGCACTTTTGAGGATTAAAGCAAACTGATACTCTATACTAACGCTATACCCATCTGTCATCTGTCATTATGATACGCTCTCTGCCGCATTTGCCGTCGTCCTTTTTATACCTATTTTATTTAGCACCAAAAGTGATGCTATATCTTAGAGTATCGGCTAAGCGTTACATATTTTCATTCGATTTGGACGAATCACCTTGTCCCGCGAGTATCAACAGTTTTCTTTCCCGATTCTCCTTGTTCTAGACGCGACGCGTTCAATATGCGCGTTGGCTTCTCTGATTTACATGCTTTTCATACACCGATAATCCCTTTCGGCTATACAACATTATCATATAAGGAAATAT
>JAHMML010000076.1:280909-496671 GCA_020341155.1 Eciton burchellii
ATATTTCCTTATATGATAATGTTGTATAGCCGAAAGGGATTATCGGTGTATGAAAAGCATGTAAATCAGAGAAGCCAACGCGCATATTGAACGCGTCGCGTCTAGAACAAGGAGAATCGGGAAAGAAAACTGTTGATACTCGCGGGACAAGGTGATTCGTCCAAATCGAATGAAAATATGTAACGCTTAGCCGATACTCTAAGATATAGCATCACTTTTGGTGCTAAATAAAATAGGTATAAAAAGGACGACGGCAAATGCGGCAGAGAGCGTATCATAATGACAGATGACAGATGGGTATAGCGTTAGTATAGAGTATCAGTTTGCTTTAATCCTCAAAAGTGCAGGATGTTTTATTGAGATATATATATATTATATATGTTATTCAGCGAATTGTAAACAAAGTTTGAAGATAATCATCACGTTTTGCTGAATATGAACAGTATATTCGCAATAGAGGATGGTAAATCTATTTAAGAATTATAATTACAAATAGAAAATATATCAAAGGTTTTTCACTACTTTTTCACAATTTAATAATGTTGGGAAATATATGTAGAAAATAATATTTCTTGAAATATTTACTTATAAAATTATAAAAAATATTATAATCTTTGATCACTTATGTTATATCATGAGTATAACTTAAAATATTACTTATTTAATATTACTTAAAAATATCATTTAAAGTATTACTGTATTATCTAATTCAATAAATAAATTCATATTCTTAAAACAAGCCAAAAAACTTATTAATATAAATGTACAATTATATTTGCACGTTTTCAATTCTCATATAAAGTTTTTTTATAAATTATTAATACATTGCATATGATCTTCGCATATGATTATTTCTACAATTTATTTTAATAACAAAAAATTTTGGATTTAAAAAACATTAAGATAATCAACATATGATAACGGCATTTATTCATTATAATATATATTTATTAAATTTAAATTATATATATTATATTAAATTATATAAAAAAAATTTGAATTGAAATTATGTACAGTATATATCAACAGTATATATGACATTATTTTACCATGAGTCTGGGTGCGATATTCATTGTCATCAGTTCTTGAATTAGTAATTTCGCTGCATATGGTAATCTAAGTTGTGAAATTTCAGTTTTGTTTTTACATCCTTTGCATTCGAAAGTATTGTTCCGTAAATTTGCTATGGCTATTAAACCACAGAAATTACACACGTGAATACGATATGGATCCGATACTTCGAATAGACGTTCTTTTAAAAATTGTGCTGCTCCGTGAGAAATTTGACAATCACGTTCCATTTCTCCGAAACGTAATCCACCATCTCTATAAAATTATATAAAAGAATTATAATTATATAAAAGAAAAATATTTAACATTTAAACTAATTATTTACGATCCAATAGAATAGTAAAGGACAAGAATATGATTGTATTAAAAAAGATTATAAAACGATTTATTTTATTTTATTTAGAATATAAAAAATAATACGATTAAAACGAATTAAATAAGAATTGATTTCATATGACTCGAAAATTGTTATGAATTGTTGAATATTTAATATCTCTGAAACGTCTTCTTTTCAATGACAAATTCAATTTTCGAAATAAAAAATAATCATATAGCAAATGAGAAAAATACGACAAATGATTGTGCATTTTATATCATAACAAAATAAAAATTAAAAATTAAAAAAATATGTCAAAAATATCCGAAACAAGATCCTAATTCTTCTAACTCATTATATTATTATATACTCATTAACTCATTGTATTAGTTATCATATCGAAGAAATATATTTTGAATAAAGTAAATCGATTTTAATATAAATCGATTTAAGTAATTATTATATAAAACTTTTTATAGTAAAATTTCATAACTTATTATGCAAAAAAATCTTTTTCACTCGTTGCATTATATATGATTGAACAAATGTATAATCACATATAATTACCTTGCACGACCCTCCATAGGTTGCCTGACTAGAACTTGTACAGGTCCTCTTGCCCTGCTATGAATTTTATCATCCACCATATGCTTCAAACGTTGATAATACGTTGGTCCTATAAAGACTTGTGCGTTGATTTTGCGACCCGTATGTCCATTGTACAGAACCTCGTTTCCTCGTAAGTGATAACCATATTCTTGCAAAAGCATGGAGATCTTTTGTACGTTCACGACATCATTAAATGGTGTAGCGTCACCAATTTCTCCTAAACACACATTAAATATATATTTATTTATGAGAAAACTATCAACAGGAAAACTGTCTGATATTATGTATAATAATTTGCAAAAGCAATTCAAGAAGAATAAGCAAATAAGCCTTTTAGTAACGAAAGACTCAATAAGATTTAATTTACTTAATTAATTTGATAATGTATAAATTACTGACAAAAATTGATATAAATTACAAATTAATTTTACACGATATTGGACAATCAAGATTCATAGAATTGATCAATTTTTTTTTTCATTGGAAGGAAAGAAGTTCTACAAAGATTAAATCTGAGCTAAGAAAGAAAAATAATAAAATAGTTCATATATCATTGAATAAACATTTATACACACATATAATAATTATCTTAATGTTTTTTAAATCCAAAATTTTTTGTTATTAAAATAAATTGTTTATATGAGAATTGAAAACGTGCAAATATAATCTCTTCAGTAATAAAAAAATATCATAATTATATATTGTTATACATATATATATATAATAATTTTAAAATGTTTTATCTAATTAGTATTTTATCTAATTAATGATACTAAATAATACTAATTAATGATACTAATGATACTAAAAATTGACTTCATTATATATTTTTATCTATACTGAACAAAAATTTGAATAAAATTATACCTTTGAGAGCAGAGACCTTTCCTTGTAGACACTCGATTAAGTGACCGATAGTCATACGAGAGGGAATGGCATGGGGATTGATGATGATGTCAGGTGTGAGACCCTCACAGGTGAACGGCATATCCTCTTCCCTATACTGCATTCCACATGTGCCCTTTTGTCCATGACGTGATGCAAATTTATCACCAATTTGTGGAATGCGCTCACTACGTACACGAACTTTACAAAATTTATGTCCGTCATTATTCAATGTCAACATCACTTGATCTATTATCCCAGCCTCGCTACTGCGCAAGAAAGTAGATACATCACGTTTTGTAAAACGCCTCGTTGTACTGTCCAACTGAAAATATGAATAAAAAGGATATGAAGAAATATCATTTTTCCATCCAGGTTAAGATAAATACTTCATGAGGATATCGAATTAATGTCGATATCCTCAGAAAAATATTTTATGATAATTTTATGATTCATGTAATTTACTTTATTAATTATTAAAACACACAAAATTATTTGTATTATACAGTTAATTGTGTAAACAAAAATATCTGTCTTCTAACTATTACAAAGAAATTTCTTGTAAGTATATCGAATGGCATTATTTGTATTTCAATTATATCAGATTATATATTGCAAAATATTGTATTTATACCTCATCATCTGTTTCAGGTAAACTAATCGTTTTTCCTATGATAACATCATCACCTGAGACACGAACACCAGGAGCAATGATTCCATCATCATCTAATTTGTCATATAAAGCATTACGCATTCCTAGACAAGTAGAACGCGACGGCTTCTCAAACTCTTCCTCCTGATCACCAATCTTTTTTGATTCYGMATCTTTATACGAACGRTAGAATAYTGATCGGAASAAACCYCTYTCAACYGCGCTTGCATTTAAAATAACGCTATCTTCCTGATTATATCCGGTATAACACAAAATAGCAACAATGCTATTAATACCGGCTGGCAATTCACGGAATCTCAAATATTCCATGGATCTTGTAGTAACCAATGGCTTCTGAGGGTAATAGAGCACATGTGCTAAAGTATCCATTCGCACGTGGAAATTTGTAATGTATGCACCTATTGCTTGTTTTCCCATGGCACTCTGAAAAATATATAAGACTCGTTTCCACATCTCGCATTCAATTTGGTAAAAAGATTAATCAACAAAAATATTTAAAGTCTCAATGTAAAATCATTAAGTCAAAAATAATTTAATTAATAATTCAATCGTATTAAGCAGCATTTTGTAAATATCGAAACAGCAGTATCATAAAGAATCATATAATATTTAGATATAAATATTTATATGATATATAATAATTACCGAGAATAAATATGAATATTGAATTAATTTATATAATAAATATAGAATTTAACATAAATAAAATATTAAAACAAATCAAGTTCAAATAAATAATTTTAAAATAACATAAATCCAAATATTATATGTTTCAAGTATTTTAAGACTAAAAGTAAAAAAATGATTTACAAAAGCATTCGAATGCAGAAAATGAATGTAGTATATATTGCTGCATATGTACTTCTGATATGTAATTGTATGTAATATGTAATATATAATTTTACATCTGATATATAATATGTAATATGTAATATATCAACCTGATATGTATTTCTAGGACTTTGATTATGATCAGGGAAAGGTATAATAGAAGCACAGACACCTAGAATCATTGCCGGATGAATCTCACAGTGAGTATATGTGGTACAATAAGCATGCTTCTTTTCTTGTTTAAGATCATCTGGTGACATGGCTATCATGGCGGTTTCTTCCTCCAAGGTGTCTATATATTCCACAACTCCACTACCTACTAATTCCTGCCATCTGTAAGACATTCAATTAATGCTTTTGATGAAATTGTAAATTAATTTATAAGTATACTATTATAATTCGATAAACATATAATCAACATAGATTTTATCTAAATTTTAAGAGCAACTTAAAGAATTTGAAAAAATTCAGACGCTAAATAATTCCTTATTCAAAGCTAAAAAAGAATACAATTATTTTTAAATACTAAAATGAAATCACTAGTATAAAACTGAAAACATGAAATCAATTTGTATACCTAATACAAAGATTACTGCTTCTTTTTAATAGAAAACACAAAATTGATAAATCAAGAAAAGATTTTTACCTGTTATTATTATAGTCTCTTTCTTTCAACATATCAATCTGCCTCTTCTTCAATAAAAGTTTCTGTTTTTCTACTATAAGCAAAGGCCTACTAATTCTACCTGCATCAGTGTAAATCTTAATTTCGCGGTTGCTGATATCATGAACTATTGACACTTCTGACACAATGATGTCCATTTTTCGTCTCAATTTCCGTAAAGTATTTATCAATTCATCAGGATCTCTATGAATGCCAACCCAACAGCCATTCACAAATATTTTTGTGGTATCAGCGATAGCACTTGGTGCTATCTCCTCAAGATTCTCCATAGACCATTCCTCTAAGAATTCAAGAATCGGGGATGGCTGCGATCCAACGCTTATATATGCCATCAAAGCCAGATTTTTTACTAATCCTACAGCCGCACCCTCGGGTGTTTCTGCAGGACATAACATACCCCACAATGTATTATGCAATTGACGTGGTCTAGTCAATTTGCCATCTCTTCCGACGGGCGAGTTTACTCGCCTCAAATGCGACAATGTCGACACATAAGTTAGTCTGTTCAATACTTGCGATACACCCGCTCTTGCCTGATGTGCTTTCTTTTGATCGCCCCAGTTACCCGTGGCGAGTGAATATTGTAAACCATCGGTAATGATTCTTGTCTTGATTGCCAATTCGAGATTGAAGTCTTTGCCTCGATCAATAAATTTCTGTGCGTACATACGCATTTCCCTCGTTAGGTTCTTGAATAAACCACGAAACAGATAGGCTAACAAAGGTCCAGCCATGTCCAATCTTTTATTGCCATAATGGTCACGATCGTCCAATTCCCGTCGTCCTAAAGATGCTAATAATAATCTATGCACTATGTAACCCAGGAAATAAGCCTTCTTCGTTTCACAAAAATCACTTATGCCAACATGTGGCAACATTTCCTTCTGTAGAATTTCTCGAGCATATTTGATTCGCTTTTCTTTGGTCACACCTGCTTTGGCACCTCTAGAACCAATGAAATTCAGAGCAACATTCTGCTCTTGTATAACAAAAGCCTCATCCAAAGATGGTTTCAGCATCTCCATCATCTCAGGATCATCGAAATTATAAATGATATGCTCAAGAATATCACGATCAGCTACAAATCCAAGAGCACGAAAAAGGACTATTATAGGAATTTCTTGCTTGACGTAAGGAATAATTGAAACAATACGTTGACCTATGGCAGATCTTTTTGTACTGTTGCCACTTTTAGTCATCATATTGATCCATAAGGTTGAGGCAGGCCGTGAACTATGTTCTAAACAAGATTTTATCTCTGCTTTATAACTATATTTACCATCCTTCATGCTATAAACATAAACGGTATTTGTTGCCATTTTTTCTTGAGCTATGAGGACTTTTTCCGAGCCATTAATAATAAAATATCCACCAGGATCTAATGGACATTCGTTCAATTCCGTCAGATCTCGATCGGATAGACCGGAAAGTACACAATATTTAGATCTTATCATTATCGGTATTTTGCCGATGAATGTTTTTGGATACTGAATTTTAGACTCTTCGTTATCCTTTGTGATTATTTTGGTAATGTCTACATATAATGGTGCAGAATAGGTCAGATTTCTTAATCGAGCTTCGTTAGGCAGTATGGGAGATGGTGCACCATCTTTTTCCCAATGAGTTGGCTTCGATAAATAAATCTGCTCAAATTTCAATGAATATTTCACGGGATTTTCTATTTCTCCGGTAGTATGTTGCACTTCTGCCTGCAAATCGATTTCAGGTGCATCCCCCACTATACGCTGAATAGACATTTCAATAAATTCATCAAAACTGTCCAATTGTTGCCGTACAAGTCCCTTTTCATCAAAATATGCATCGGCGACCAGCCAGCAAGCTTCCTGCCAGAGCGTTGACGAAATTTCATCCACATCCTCATCTTCGTAATGATCTAAAATAGAAATATTRATTTTCCACGATTTCCTTATCCTTTTCAAGATTTTATATTGAGAATACATACARGAAGATGAAATATTTAAATATCAAYATATATACATTTTAAAATATATTTTATTAATTTATAARAGATATAAATTTAAATGATGATGAGAAAGATATTGAAATTAAAGTCGAAATTAGAAATAGTAAAATAAATGATAGAAACAAAGACATAGGTGTGTTTTCTCAGATCTATATTTTGAATAGATGGAACTCTGTATAATCTGCTAAAAGCGAAATTTAACAGTGTTTTTTAGTAGAATAAAAGTAAAATAGATACTAATAGAAGGAAAATTAGTTAAATAAATTACTAATAATTATGCATTGATAAAGAACATACTAATTATTTACGAATGGAAAAATTATTTATTAAAATATAATACATGATTATAAATATAATAATGAATTTTAAAGACATAATAAAAAGTATGTTGTATTGTATATTTTAGTCATTTATATTACGAAGAAGTTTCATACTGAATAAAAAAAACAATTTTGATCAATATAATTTCAGCAACTTGTATGCATATATGTATGAAGAGAATATTTTATAATTTATTTATGCCTTTATATCGAGAGACTTTAGATCTGAGTATGTTTGCGATATAATTTATTCAAATGCGTATAAATACGTATAATACGTATAAATTAGAAGAATGCGCAAGGATTGTCATCACTTAGAAATAATATTATATTTCATATTTCCTTATATGATAATGTAGCAGAAATGCATTATCAGTGGCGGCATGTGTCAAAAGCTTGCATTCAAAGAAGCCGACGCGCGTTTGGACGCGTCGCGTCCAGAACAAACCGCGAAAGAAAGCCTCGGTACTCACAAGACAAAGTGATTCATCCAGATCGAATGATAATATGTAACGATTAGCCGACAACTCTAAAATGTAGCACCACTTTTGGGTATAAAAAGGAAGAGGGCAAAGGATGCGGCAAAGAGAGTAACCGATAGAAAATAATAGCGATAGCAATGCGAGAGTAGCAACGACGAGAGTGCAAAAGTAAACGAGAGAGAGCAAAAGAGTAACAGAAAGTTCGTGTAGAGTGAGAAATATCCTACAATAATACTTCATATTATTATGTTTTCAAGCCGATCATGGCCAAATATGTCCAAATAAAGGTCATGTTGGTATAGACTCTATTGTTATTCATTCCTGCTTTTCATATAAATTGAATATATAACGTATATTTTATATGGATTTATAATTTATCAAATTTCACGTTTGTTCCACGTGATTTTTCACGATTTCCTTATCCTTTTAGAGGAGGATTAAAGATCTCTTCAATGTAAAAGAATTATTTTATTTTAAACTAAAATTTTACTTACATTAACTAAATATATTTTCCAATATATTTACTTTGTTACGACTTCTTCTATTTAATTTAAATTAAATTCATAATTTTAATTTATAATATTATTCATAGGAATGATAGGCAATTTGTACATATTTTAATGAAATTTTAATTAATTAATTTAAATTAATTTACAATTAAATCTTAAAAAATATAAACATTAAATTAAACATTCAACAAATAAATAAATAAAACCTCATCTAATTCTAAATATTCTACACTTTGATTTGAATTAATTTCTCAAAAAATCTCGTTCATTAATATCTATAACAAATTATAAACAACAATAAAAATAAAAATCATTTAGGTAAATCTAATCGTGGACCATCAATTAATAAACAAGCCCCTTTAATTTATAAAATATCACCAAATTTTCTAACTTTAAAATTGCAAATTTATTAATTCAAAATAAATCTTCCATTATTATAATAAGGTATCTAATTCTAGTTTACTGCCACAATTTTTTTAAATTAACTACCTCATAAACTCATAAAACATATTAATTAATCTAATATTTCACCATAAAATTAATTTTTTATTATAATATTTAACAATTCAATTATTTTAATAGTTTAACCGCAATTAAATTTGGCACTAAATTAAGTAAACTTTAAAAAAAATTACTATTAATTAAATTAATAATTTTTATTAATTTAAATACTATCATTATTATTATAAAATTATTTAAATTAAAATAATATATTAATTTAAAAAGTATATTTATTATAATTTTATATTAAATTATAAAAATAAAAATTAACATTTTAATCATAATATACATATATCCTTAAGATTTTAAATTGAGAATATAAGAAGATGAAATATTTAAATTTCAACATATATACATTTTGAAATCTATTTTATTACTTTTCGAAAAATATAAATTTAAATAATGAGAAATATTAATATTAAAATCAGAATTAAAAATAGTAAAATAGACGATATAAACAAAGATATAGGTGTGTTTTCTCAAATCTATATTTTGAATAAATGGAACTGTGTATAATTTGCTATGAGCGAAATTTGAACAGTGTTAAACAGTGTAGCTGTAAATGTGAATAAAAGTAAACTAGATATTAATAGGAGAATATTTTATAATTTATTTATGCGTTCATATAGAGAGACTTTAGATCTGAATATGTTTGCAATATAATTTATTCAAATACATATAAATTAGAAGAATGCGCAAGGATTGTCATCACTTAGAAATAATATTATATTCYATATTTCCTTATATGATAATGTTGTATAGCCGAAAGGGATTATCGGTATATAAAAAGCATGTAAATCAGAGAAGCCAACGCGCGTATTGAACGCGTCGCGTTTAGAACAAGGAGAACCGGGAAAGAAAACTGCTGACACTCGCGGGACAAGGTAATTCGTCCAAATCGAACGATAATATGTAGCGATTAGCCGACACTCTAAGATGTAGTACCACTTTTGGTGCTAAATAAAATAGATATAAAAAGGCACATGCGGCGGAGAGCGTAAAAGAGTAACCGATAAAAAATAATAGCGAATAATAGCAATAATAGCATTATGAGAATAGAAGAGTAAACGATGAGAAGGCGAAAGAGCAACGGAGAAAGCATGCAAACAGGATGAGAGTATTGTAAAGCTGCGGAACTAAGCGAGTTAGCTAGCTATTGAGATATCTTTACGTTGTACCTTTGTAAAGGAGAATAAAAGAATCTTTTTACTCATTGTCCCATCAATCTGAGGCGTCGAAAACCCATACTTAATAATTCCATCAGGATAGAAATATCCTATAATAATACTTCATGTTATCATGTTTTCAAGCCCATCGTAGCCAAATATGTCGATAAAGGTCAAGTTGATGTTTGACTTTATTGTTATTCATTCCTGCTTTTCATATAAATTGAATATATCATGTATTTTATATGGATCTATAATTTATTAAATTTCACGTTTGTTCCTCGTGATTTTTCACGATTTCCTTATCCTTTTTAAGATTTTAAATTGAGAATATAAGAAGATGAAATATTTAAATATCAACATATATGCATTTTGAAATCTATTTTATTAGTTTATTAGTTTATAAATTTAAATAATGATGAGAAAAATATTGATATTAAAATCAGAATTAAAAATAGTAAAACACATGACAGACATAGAGACAGACACAGATGTCTTTTCAATTCTACATTTTGAATACACTTTGAAACTCTGTTTCAATCGTAATGTATTCTCATATCTATTACAATTTGTCAGAACAATAACTTTTTTTAATCTTCAAAAGGTTCAATCTTTTTCATTCATATTTTCCAAAGTTCATATTTTTCATACCGAATATATAACATTAATAAATCAAACAACTTTAAACTTTTTGTAGACATGTTTCTATTTTGTAATTGTAATTCTTGAATATATTTACCATCCTCTATTGCGAATATACCGTTCATATTCGTTGAATTCAGCAAAACGTGATGATTTTCAAATTTTATTCGCAATTCACTAAGTGATATATATCAATTGATACCTCGATAAAACGTCCACTTTCGACATTCAAAGCCAACTGATAGCACGCGCACTGATACTACAGAATATATACGTAACAGTCATTGACTTTGAATAGACTAGCATGCTTAACGATCTTATGACTTGTTCGTATTTAGGGTTATTCTCAAATAAATCTGATATCCAATGTTGATATGTTGATATCCAGCAGAAAAATTTGCTTTCGATGAATTTTAATTAATATCTTTAATTAATATCGGTTATATTGATTTATAATATCGATATATGTAAATATATAAAATATAAATGGGCTTTCATATGTACTCTGCGTAACATCTCACAAATATAATTCAGCCAATAATAACTTTGGACAAGTTTCGGACGCACATATAACGATGATATAGTATTACTGATAGATGATTCAATTACCATTTTTAACCGATTCTTTTCTATTCCAATTTTATCGAATTTTATCTTCTGAATTTGAATTGCATAAAATACTATCTAAGTGCTATCTAATATTGATTTAATTATTACTTTAAAAATATGTGTAACTGCTCGTTATTGAATTTAATTATGAAATAATTATATAATCCTATAAATTATATAATTGCACAAATATATATAAAATAAAAAAAAATTGTTTTTCACATAGTATTTTGTACATTCCCTATATAGTGTAGGAAAATTACTAATGATGTCACATAAAAAAATTTAATTATAGGAAATATGAAATTAAAAATAGATGTATAAAGAATATTTCTTGTATATATCGTTCATTTAAATGATAAATACATTAGACTCTTCCTCTTAAAGAAATAAAAAACTTCAAGAAAATAATATTATTTTTATTATAATAATTAGATAATAACTTGATTCTTTTCCAACTGTAAAACATTTCCTTGAAAAAAAATTGTTTTATTAGTTAATAAATATTTAGAAATTTAAAGTTATTTGCTTCTGAGATGCACGTAAAAACAATATCGTCAAATGATACTAAACTCTAGTGCATGATATAAGATCAATTCGAAGATTACTTGTCATCGATTACTTCTATCGATTCCTAAGTCGATTCAACGATATGAAATTATTACAATTTCAGCAAGCCATTATAAGATCATTAAGCATGCTATGTTCATAGCAATGTGTTCATAATTGATGACAGATGGATATAGCGTTAGTATAGAGTATCAGTTTGCTTTAATCCTCAAAAGTGCAGGATGTTTTATTGAGATATTAATTATATATGTTATTCAGCGAATTGTGAACAAAGTTTGAAGATAAACATCACATTTTGCTGAATATGAACAGTATATTCGCAATAGAGAATGGTAAATCTATTTAAGAATTATAATTACAAATAGAAAATATATCGAAGATACTACTTTTTCACAATTTAATAATGTTGGGAAATATATGCAGAAAATAATATTTCTTGAAATATTTACTTATAAGATTATAATATTTATGTTATATCATGAGTATAACTTAAAATATTACTTATTTAATATTACTTAAAAATATCATTTAAAATATTACTGTATTATCTAATTCAGTAATTAAATTCATATTCTTAAAACAAGCCATAAAACTTGTTAATATATATGTACAATTATATTTGCACGTTTTCAATTCTCATATAAAGTTTTTTTTATAAATTATTAATACATTGCATACGATCTTCGCATATAATTATGTCATTATTTTTACAATTTATTGTAATAACCAAAAATTCTGGATTTAAAAAACATTAAGATAATTAACATATGATAACAGCATTTATTTATTATAATATTTATTTATTAAATTGAAATTATATATATTGTATTAAATTACACCAGTATACCAACTGATCAGTGAAAGATCTGTAAAAAAAATCATCATCATTATTCATAAATTAATGCAATACAAATTTCGATTTCGCTCGCTTCACTCATTACAATTTATATAATTATATGTGCAATAGAATGATCAACTGAACGTACAAATCCAAAAATGCTCAAGCAAATATAAAATATACGTACATCTTGCCAAAAAAAAAACAAACGAAGATAAGAAAAATAAGAAGAGATTTAATCTCTTTTTCTTATATAGATAAGTATATATATATATATATATATATATATATATATATACGCAGCAGAATACAGAGCAACGTATACACAATTTATTAATACCTGATATATATATTACTATAGGTAATACCTGAAATAGATTGATTTTATAATTTACATTTAGTTTAAAACTTTAAAATAATTATTCGGACATGCAGCGCCATCCAAGAATTTTTTGAATATAATGTAATATGTAAATTGACACATAATATATATAATGTGCCGATATATAATATCCGATGTGTAATATGCATAATGAGAGAATTTGAATAGAAAGGAGATTATCATCAACGATCGTTATTTGTGAATTATTTTTGGAATGCTTTAATTTTGGCTCCAATTAATAAAGAGCTGATCTAGCATAGCAAATAAAATACACACAATTAAGAGAAAGAGTAAAAAAAGAGGAAAAGACTTGGTGACGGAATCAGAGGGATAGAAAACAGGAATATGAGTCACATATAGCGGACTGTGTAAATATATTCTAACATATTCTAACGTGCGATTGTAGCTTACGACTAAATATTATTATCTTCATTTTAAAGACCACTGCATTTGAAATATATTTCTGTAATATGCTTCTTCTTTTACTATAATACTAGCAATAATTATCACATTTAATTAATACGTATTTAATTAAAAACAACAAAACATTAAATAAATTTTAGCTTCTGCCAACTATTGAACTTAATAAAATCTAATGTTCCGAGATAAAATTGTATCACTAATTGTATCACTTACAACTTTAAAATTTGATCTATCTTATTAAAATTTATCATTTTAGAATTTATTTATCTTAAAATAAATATTTTCTTTGATCGAATATTATAAATGTTTAAAAAAGATTTAAGTAAAGAAAATAAAAACTTTTTTATTAGATTTTACCCATTACTATTAGGTTATTAATACATTTTACAACATTTTCTGATCTACGATTGAGTCGTACTGTTATCTCTGATCCAGCTGCTGCTATATTATGCTACCGTTGAATATTATCAGATATAATGATATATGTGTCGTACTCTATGGGTGCGAATAGAAAATTAGCTCCTGATTTGTTCGTATTGTGTCATAATTATGTGCCGCGCAAATGCTGGGTATAATGATGGCATCATAATGATGGATTCATATTGTATTCGACGTTTGATCTATGATATCCAATATCCAATATCCAATAGAAGAGTTTGCTTTTTTAAAGATTCTAATCAGCAATATTTCGATCTTTAGAAAATTCAGATGAATGCAGAATACATGATTAAGAAATATATATTTAATATATGTTTAATAAATAGTAGTGAAATATAATCATGTTCGTGTAATACGCCATTGATTAAACTCATTCTCGTTTTATTTCAAGCAATTTCGTTTTGTTGAGATATGAAACATCGAAATAGCTTTGCAAACATTTCAAACCATAGCCAAATAACAAGAACACTTATTATATTGTATTAATTTCAAAGTATTGAAATTGCAAGTATTGAAATCGCAAGTTACACAAATTGTACAAATTATAATATATAAAGAAATGAAAAAAGAAAAATTTGGATGTCATGTCCATTAGTTATCAAATCAAATGTATCAATAGCCTTTTAGGATATCACTTAATCTTAAATGTAATATCGAAAAATACTTTGCAATAATATAAATACTTCAACATCTATTCATGCACCGAATACATAACATAATGTGTTGAGAAGTTTTGTATGCGTCATCTTTGATTTTTGGAAAGTTTTCGACATAAACAACATATTTCGAAGCTTACCTAAAATATAAGTCACAAAGCCGAAAGATTAAGTCGCAACCATTGCCGAAACAAAGAAAGATCGTTATCGTTCGCTTATAGGTTTAATGTCTTCAGTGCTTGCGAGAAACCAGAAGCAACGTACATTTGTTACTTAGAGCGAATATCCAGATATTGTAAGTTGTTTGACGATTAAAGGAGATTGTTTTGTTTTCTACGACTTTCATCTTTACTGAACACACTTTCTCGAATCGGCAATAAATAAATATTTAAACGGTGTTACACGAAACATCAAAGGCACGTTAATATATAATGTATAAATAAATCATAAATATAAAATATAAAACTAACATGTAACATATATGATAAATAAAAATTATATGGTAAATATAATATAATATACAATATATATATATATAATTATACATATATAATATATAAATTAGCATTTTAAATCCCTGATCCGGCATAAAGCCCTTAATAGATTCGTTTCTGTTCTGCTCCGGACATATCGGATATTTCGATGTAACTACAAATTGATAGACATCAGAATATCAAGAGCAAGATTAACATTAAGGGTAAGGTCGATGATATTTGTAAAGATCGTTCTGTGTTTCATCATTCGCTAAAGTACAAGACGATCATACAAGCTTGCAAATGCCAAGTTCATTATTGACAATGAAATTTTATATGAAATGTATATTTCACAGTCTTCTTTTACCACGAATAATATCGAACAGAAGCGTGCGCTTTCTTGGAAAATAGTTCTGCTCTATATGTTATCAAGTCCACGGAAACAGGGATATGATTGCTCTATATATTACAGAACGTAATTTCGTTGTCTCATAAATAATGCCGAGTATGTGTGAGTATATCCCTTTCAGAATATCGATGTTCAGTCGACATTGTAGGAAATAATTTATAGCATGAAAATAATTTAAGAAATTTTAACAAAATATTATGTAATATCCAATAACATATAATTATAAATATTAATATATAATATGTGATTATATTGAAATTATTTCGGAACTGCCTGATATGCAGAGATGATCCATTTTCTAAATTATAAAATTAAGTTTATATACATTATTATACTGCCGCTCTCGCAGAATTTAATTTTGTAAATTAATGATTTTAATGAATAAGAAGCATTATTAATTCATGCCGTGAAGAACAGATTACAATCGCAAATATATTTGACTAATCACTAATCATCGCAACCGATCTGATTGGCAGAATACGAAATACGATGAGGCATTTAGCGTTTCTATCATCGCACATGATCGAGATTTGTCGCGCGATCCCGAATTATTATCTAATACTCATGCTGCTCATTCGCACAGCGAGCAGAGAATTTGAGACCAACGTTTGATATTCACTTGCGTGCACGTGATAAGACATTTTCTATGGTTACGTAATGTACTGATCTAGATTTTGCAAATATTTGATTTACTTTGGACAAATTTTTTCATACTACTCGTAATATAGAAAAAAGGAATTATGAGTGGCGGCATATATCAAAGGTGTGTAATCAAAGAAGCCAATGCACACAAGCGTGTGTTGCGTCCAGAACAAAGGCAATCGCGGGAAAAACTGTTGATGCCCGGAAACTCGTGGGACGATGTGATTTATCCAGATGATATGTAGCGATTAGCCGACAATTCTGAAATGTAGTACCATTTTTCTATATATAAAAGACGAGGGCAGCAAAGACGAGTCGGAGAGTGTGAGACAGTATGCGAGAGACGAGAGAGTGCGCAAGCGATGCAGCGTATGATAGACAGAAGTCGAGTAGAGTTGTAGAGTTGCGAACGACGAAGCTATAGAGTCAGTCGGCCTATCGACAAAGATTGTATCTTTCCGAAAGAGAATAAAGAGTCTTTTTACTTATTGTTCCATCAACCCGAGGCGTCGAAAACCCATTCATTTAACATCATTGTCAAGGGATAGAACAATCCCTACACTACTAACCAAGAGTTTGCGTTAAACTTTTGTTGCGAGCAACGTCATCTTCGTCATTTAAGGTAAGCGAATATTTCTTTCAATTTTATTCTTTAAAACGCCAATATTAAGATATTATTTATTAGTTTTAATTATTTTAATTATAGCTTTAGACTCGCGATAAGAAAATCAATGGAAAATAAATTTAATCCTTTGCTTTATTGTACAAATTTAATAACACATCAAACATATATTTTTTTCATAAAAAGAAACATTATATAGAATTTTGAGAAATAAGGTACTTTTCAGCTTTATATGAAACAATTAAATATAGCAACGCATGACAAACTTTTATATTCTTCAAATCCGTTTCTTTCGAAAATATTTGGAAAGAGCACTTTTTTTCTTTGCTTAAAATTATCAAAATCCTTAATCAGATCCAATATTGCAATTAATTTATTTTTTTGTGATTTTTTTACAATTTTTCTGTAATTTTATTTCTTTTCCTTTATGAAAAATGTTGAGGGAGAAAGGAAGAAAGAGAGAAAGAGACTTCTTTTTTCCAGATTAAATATTTGCAAAATGATATTTGATATATAATTGATGATTAATTCGATACAATCTTATTGTAATTTTATCAATATATATTAAAATATCAATATTTCTCGTCTCGATCTCATCRAACGAGTTTGAATATATACAACTATCGTTTGGTTTTTATGAACATACCGCTACATTCCAGAAACTTTTTTTGTTTATTTCTTGTATCACTTATGATCACATATGATGTTCGTCGCGCGATAACGGACTGTTATTCAATATTCGTCGCGCACATTCGCATAGCGAGCAGAGAACTTGCCAGATCATTTTCGTGATATTCAAACGCTTCGCGTGGGATAAGATTTTCTACAGTTACATAGTATATTGATCTTGATCTTGATTTGAAATATTTGATTCAGTTTGAATAAATTTTGTCGTAYTATYAAGAGCTTATATTAAGAGTTAATATTTTGTTGCAACCAAACATTCTTTATCATCCAAAGTAAGCATTACGGAAATATTTCTATCAATTTTATTTTTTAAAACGTCAATATAGGATATAATTTATTAGTTTTAATTATTTTAATTATAGGCTCTAGACTCGGRATAAGAAAATCAACGGAAAATAAATTTAATCTTTTGCCTTATTGTAGAAATTCAATAAATATATTTTTTTGTAAGATGGAACGTTTTATAGAATTTTGAGAAATATATAAAATACTTTTTACCTTTATATAAAACAGTTAAATATAACAATGTATGACGAACTTTTATATCTTCCAACTTCGTTCCTTTCAAAAACGTCTGAAACACGTATTCTTTTCCTTTGCTCATAATTATCTGTATCAGATAATCAGATCTAACATCAATTAATTTTTTTTCTGCAATTTTTTTACTACAATTTTATTTCTTTTCCTTTTATGAAAAATATGAAGGAAGAAAGGAAAAGAGAGAGAGGATGGGAGGGGGAGGGGGAGAGAGAGAGAGAGAGAAAGACTTCTTTTTTCCAGCATAAATACTTGTAAAATGATATTTGATATATAACTAGTTGATGATTAGCTCCTTATTATCTTACAGCAATTTCATATTAAAGTACATTATATTACATATTAAACTATCAATATTTCTCATTTTTATCTCATCGAACGGTTTGTTTGAATATATACAATTATCCTTTGGTTTTTGTGAACATACTAAATTTCTTGAAACTCGTTTTGTTTATATTTGGCAATCTCTTATAAGAGAAAATAAAGTTATACATATCGATAAAATTTTTTCGAAGTCATGTCAATGTTTAAAATGTAAAATAGAATAAGTCGATTGTATTATTTATCGAAATAGAATTACACTAATTGGTAATGTATTATTATTTTCTGTAATAAGCAATTTTTTTTTATCTTATATATTCATGAAATACTTATAAAATATATAGATTAATTCCATTAATTTCTTTTGAATGATTAATAACGAATTGCAAAATATCGTAAGTTATAGCAATAATAATCAATATTCAAATCTACAATGCTATATAACGAGTATCTAATATTTTATCTTTTAGAAAGCGTGTATGTATAAAAAAAAGAATTATTTGTATTAAACGACTCGGATTGACATGAAAAAATAGTATAAGAGAAATTTAGCATAAAATAAAACGAATCAGAAATTAAATTATTTAAAGACTACATTAATCTACTATTCCGTGACAATCATAAATAAATGTAACAAATATGACTTTAATAAATGTAACAAATATGACTTTAATAGTAAATTTTTTATAACGAAAAGGAAATGCTAATAACTAATTCGATATTTAATTTTGAAGCTAAAGTAAGAAAAAAAAATATCGATGTTATATATTTATAACATTTCACAATTTTGGCATTACAATTGTAACATTGGCACAACATTTAATATAAATTATATTTTATATTAATTCATTTTATCACGTTTGATAAAATTTTGGAAATATTTTATGAATTTTTAATGCTGAATAAATCGAAGATATTGCTGAGTGTTCTTCAAAATTGTTTTCAAAATTCATTTCAGTTGTAAAATTTGCAAATGATATGGAATCGTCTAAATAACAGTACATTAGTAATAGTTTCATTCAAAGATTAAGTATCCTGATTTTTGGAAAACTAATCGTATTAATGTAGAGTTTAGTGTATTAATATATATTGTATGCTTAATGTTTCTTATTTATATAAAAATCAAAGTTTCCATTTATCATATTTGTTTAAAAGATAAATGAAATACTAATTTCTTGCTTTATAATTGTTACGGATTGTCATAGACACATGTTCTGAAATGTCTGGAATGTTGTCGATGTAAATAAGATCAAATCTAGATAGCCGGAGCGAATATAAGAACTATTGTTATTGTTGTCAAAACAAGGACGTTCGCCATTGTTTTGGGTATAAGAAAACGTCTAGAAACTTCAGTTACTTGGTAGGAGAAGAAACTCGATGTCTTACGAAAAGCCAGAGTCAACGGTCGCATTTTCGTTAGAACAAATCTAAAATATTATAACATTCATTTGTTTGACCATTAAAGAAGATTGTTGTGTTTTCTACGACTCACATCTTTATTGAACACGCTCTCCTCGAATCGGCAATAAAGAAAAATCTAAACGGTGTTGCGCGAATTTATCGAAGGCGCTGTAACAATGATAATAAATAATACTTGTGCTAATTACAAATATACTTAGTTACAAACTAAACTATGAAAAGAATCATTAAATATCATACACACGAGAACATCCTTTTATACACACGAAAACATATTTTTAATTCATATATAATATAATTCTTCTTCTGGAAAAATGCATATCGAATTTAAAAAAGAGATCAATATGAAGATCTTTGTCTTGATAAAGATGAACAAAATGGTAAACATTTAATGAAGCAAATTAATCAATTTCGACAACTGGCAAAAACAATACGGCAAATGACGAAATTCATTTTTTTTAATTATTTTTATTTTAATATTTATGAATATATATATATATATATGTATATATATATATGTATATATATGTGTGTGTATATATATATATATATATTCGTAAGAAAGAGATATTTGCATTAGTATGCTTACTACGCTTGACTTTGTTGCGTTTCGGCGATGTTCGTCGGTTATCGGGAGACTTCGGATTTTTCAAGGGCTTTTCGCGGCGATCGAGAAAGAAAGCCAATAAGAGACGATTAAACATAGGATTACAATATAACATGTTGACAAAAAACTACTACATCCTAAGACACGATAAAGCGAGTTGTTATAAATATATTAAGAGAATAGTTTTATAAGACCTTATTCCATTAAAACCAAACAATATACGTAACTTGTGGTGTTGATAAGCAGTAACTTGGGCATGTCATCCCAACATCACTCACTTTTCAATTCAATATATATACGTATATATGTATATATGTATATAATTTCTGATTTTGCATAGCCGGACAATGACTTCGGGTATCAACACAAACACATTTCAAATGCAGACAGCACAAAGTTTGTACAACAACTTTCCGTTTACTGCTGTAAGTTTGTACAGCACTTTGTGCTTACATGAAAAAGATCGAGAACTCTTAACAACTTTAAAATTAAAAGTTCAAGAACAAAATTTTTAATCTTATGATAATTTTGTATATCTTAATGATCTTAGCGCGTCTAACAAAAGCGATAAGCATTACCAAAAATTTTTTATCCGCTGCGTGCATAGTGCATGCACTACACTAGTTGCAACAATATGTAGTGTAACTATTTATTGAACGTAGCAATCGAATATGATTCGATTCGTTCAATGAATGATATTCCTGCAATGCAATCATTTAGATATAGCATATTACACTAGTGATCTGCTTTTTTCATACCATTAGTATATATTTGAAAAAATTTAAAAAGGAACAGATGCAAGTTGCAGATGTAGTTTTAAGTTGAAAGAAGGAAGAAAAAAAACTAGATAAGCGCAACCAATACGGAATCAAGAAAGAAAAAAATAATAGATCTATGAGATCTGTGCTGCCAACTGTTCAAAGATTCTATTAAATCTTTTTTATTTTCTTCTTGATTAAAGTATGCATCTTGAATATAGGTTATACGAACAAAATATAGGTTATAATTAATTAAAGCAATATTAACGATTGCGATATAAATAATAGTAATAATAGTATAAAAGTAATAGATATAACTGCAAGATATAATTGCAGCGAATAAAAATAAAAATTTCAATAAATAATTTTAAATTTTATTTATTCTCTTCTTATTTTAACTTTTTTGTAATGTAATAATGACACTTTTAACTTTCAATTCAAATTCTTTTTAGATATAAAAAGATATAAAAAAACATGATTTTATTATAATTTATAGCAAGAACCATATTGTATAAATATTTATTAAATTTATTTATATACTAGATATATTTATTATTATACAAAGTATAGTTACTTTCCTACAATATCAAAATCTTATCAATGGATATTAAAAAATTGTAAAATAATGTTAAACAATTTTTAAAAGAATTATATACAATTTCACGCGAAATTAATTTAAAAATTTCACGTTCAGTTTGCTTTATAAATCAATGTATATCAATTTATATCATTTATACATTATGTATATCATTTATATTATTTATACATTAATATCATTTCTTAGTTATATCTTTATCATAAATATATATCTTTTATTAAATTAATGTAAATTATTACTTTTATAGAATGTCCAATATAAAGAAAAGTTCACCAATACACCAATGTGAGAAATGTCAATGTTTATTCATGCAAAAAGATATTTTAGTACACGAAGATGATTGTCCACCAAAGATAGGAAGATGCGATTACTCGTTTATTTCCAATAAAATTTTATACAGCAAAATAAAAATTTTGGACTCAAAAGGTATAATTTCTAACTATTGAACTATTAAACGATATAGAAAGACATAAAAATATATAAAAGTATAGCTATTGATATCTAATGGTTAATTGAAATCTAAAAACTTATTGGTATCTAATTTATATAATTTTTTTCTATCTAATATTTTATATCTACTTACTAAATTATACATATTATATACATAATTATTTTACAGATGCACCCAAGAACATATCCAAAAATGAACTTGATGATCTTATATTTGTGACACCATCAATTATGCAATCATGTAATATTACAATAGCATCACCTGTTATCATTTCTAATAAAGAAGAATTGATTGTTAAAACAGTATTCCCATATGATAATGAAGACTACAGCATTTCTTTAACGAAACAGAGTAAGTATATCAAATTATGTCAACTTCATTCAATTATTCATCAAGCTTAATTTAAGAATTTGACAAATTCATTCTTTTTTGTCATATGATTTTCAGCTATTGAACTAAACAATATGGAAGGACAGGTAGAGGTACAACCATTGACATCTAATGTCTTTATTGCCAAGAAGATTATAATCAGTCTACAAGGAAAGCCTTCAAAATTTTCTATGGAACCGGAACTTAATTATATTCTTAAAGCTGCGAATGAGGACAGAATATTCGTTGTTGGCAATAAAATAAGTATACCATATTATGGCAAGAAATTAATATATAAAATTATTGAAATAAAAGCAGATGAAAGCAAGAAGGAGCAAATAGCAGACGCAAATGATCCGTTAGAATCTTTTAAGGCTCTAACGATTGATCCTGCAAATACAACTTTTTACAAAGCATTATTCGCAACAGAATGGATAGTCTTGAGCACACCAGACGAAAGTAAAGCGAATAAATATAATATCAATGATATAGTAGGGTACGATGATCTTATATTCGATATAAAGGCTACAATTGCATCGTTTTTTAGTAAATACAGATATATTAATGCAAATAGAGGAATATTGTTGCATGGTCTCGTTGGTGTAGGTAAAGCTATGATAGCGAAAGCTGTAATTTCGGAATGTAACATTAATATGTTTAGTGTATCTTATTTAGATATTAATTTCGATCAAATAAAAGACGAGCTCAAAAAGGTATTCAAGAACGCTTCTTCTAATACGCCTAGCGCAATATTGTTGGAAGATATAGATCAGCTGATCAATATAGAAAATAGTCCGAAAAACAAAAATGTTATAACCAAGTTATTGATAAGTCTCTTTGATGATCTAAAACGCAGCAACGAGGACGTTTTAGTGATGATTACAACGTCAGAATTAAATTCAATAGACATTTCTCTCAGAAAATTAAATACGATATTCGAGATTAATCGGCCGACTCGAGATGCGCGTACAAAGATACTGACAAAATTGCTTTCAAAGATCCCCAATACGCTTTCGGAAAAGGATGTAAAAGACATAGCAATGAATACTAATGGCTTTGTCGGTGCAGATTTAAGCAAGTTATGTTCCGAAGCAAATACAAATGCGATAAAACGTCAACACAAGGCTAAGCAAATAAATGAGGATCAAATAATAACGATGATTGATTTTGATTATGCTTTATCTGTAACAAAACCCTACGCTATGATGGAATTTGAGATAGAAATACCCAATGTAAAATGGTCAGATATTGGTGGACAGAAAGAATTGAAACGAAAATTGCAGCAAGCGATTGAATGGCCATTGAAATATCCGGAAAGCTTCGCAAGACATCACATAAAGCCTCCTAAAGGAATCCTAATGTACGGACCGCCAGGATGTTCAAAAACCATGGCTGTAAAGGCTCTAGCTACCGAATGCAAAGTGAACTTCATAAAGATCGAAGTAAGATTCATTTGAAATACGATTGTATTTATGTATCATTACATTATAAATAATTATCATTGTATGATTCAAGATAACGCAAATACTCGAGAAGTGGGTTGGCGAATCAGAAAAGGCCGTGAAGAGGATATTTCAAAAAGCAAAACAGGTCGCACCATGTATCATATTTATAGACGAGATAGATGCTTTGTGTAGCAACAGGTCTTCATCTTCCGAGACTTCCGATGTGTCCGCTCGAGTCTTGAGTCAATTGTTGATCGAGCTTGATGGTTTTACTGCTTTGGAAAACGTTATATTTCTAGCAGCTACTAACCGACCTGACAGAATTGACAACGTATGTATAATTACAAATATATAAATGTTATTATCCAATACAATTCTATCTAATATAATTCTAATACAATCTAATACAATTTGATAATATGATACATTGTATAATATGATTTTATTACAAATATTTTATATTATAATCATTATTATAATATTCTATAACATAGTAGCATGATTAAGTGTTTCCTCATTTTTTAATTACTTATTAATAATGATGCATGTAATAATTTTAGGCCCTTCTCCGACCCGGACGATTCGATGATATAATATATGTTGGATTACCAGATGAGGAAACAAGGCACGAAATATTTGACATAAAATTGCGGAAGATGTGTGTTACAGAGGAAGTAAATGTATCAGAATTAACTTCTTTGACGGAGGATTACTCTGGTGCAGAAATTCATAGAATTTGCGATGTTGCTGTAATGAAAGCCTTAGAAGAGAATCTTAACTGTGATACTATTACCAGAGATCATTTCATGGCTGCGTTCAAAACTGTTACTCCTAGGACTTCCCGTTCTCTCATTGGGATTTATGAGAAGTATATAAATAAAAATTTATGATAATTATATATGAATTTCTATTTTGCAAGAATTCAAAATAACTGAAATATTTGTTATAGGTTTATCTCTAATGAGCAAATGAAAAGAGAGAAAAAGAGAATAAAAGTGTAATAAGGATTATTGCGGATATTAAATTTTTTCTACAAAGCCAAATGGTGAATTCTAGCATAAAATTTATAATATAAATTCTATGCAATCTAATCAAGAAGTTATTATTAAATTATTATTAAATTTCTTTATTCTCTTAGTTTACTTATATGTCTGTTATATGTTTATTTATACTTTAAACTTTATCCCATAAATCTTATATTTTATATTTTCTTGATTTTGATTTTGATTATATTTTTCTATATTATCTTGGATTTGTAACATAAATTTATAAGAAACTGCAAATTTTCAAATGTAACTGCAATCTTGATCTGATAATCCTGTGTACATAATTGCACATCTGGTTTTTAAATTCAATCATTAAACATAATCTTACTAATTATGCAAGAAGCATAAATAAACATAAGTAACTTTCAAACACACATATACATATGTATACAAATCCAAGATTTTTCGTACAAAATTGTGTAAAATTATGATATCCAATACATATTTAAGACATTATATAATTTTTCTTTGCATAACTTCAACCTGCCCAAATCTGCATCTAGAAAATAAAAGGGGATTAATTTTGCTACAATAACTATTTGCTAGCAATAACAGCTACGCGAAAACTAAAAACAACAAACATGAAAAACAAACATCAAAAGCGATCCATTGCAAAATATCGACAGTCAATTTCTCTTGTGATGGTATATTTATTCGGTAATAATGCAAACAATGATGAATGATTTTTTCGCGCGCGGCGATCTAAGCCGATGCATTCCTATTTTATTCGATAGGTTTGACGTCTCAAGTGTGGACACGCATATACATATATCGCGCACGCGTCAATCACGCGAGAGAGAGAGAGAGAGAAGGTGAGAAAGAGCGTGTGTGTGATGAGGGGCGGAGAGAGAGACGGAGATCACATTAATTATTAACCAGTTCAGGTATGTCGCTGCTGTCACGAAATGATCTGCGTCATCTCTAGATGTTTGTTGATCGAATTTTTGCGAACATTTCATTAATAGCGATCGTTATTGTCGCATACTCAATACGCGCTGACGGAACGTCGCAACGTTGCTGAGAACACGAATGCGAGGAAGTTCCTGAACGAACACAATTTAACGACACGACGACGCGTCTGTCGGCGCGTACGTATCCGTGTGGAAACGTCTGATCGTATCATGAAACATCGTTTCTTAAACTCAAAGAGCTAGCATTACATCGAAATTTGATTTCGTCGTGTTGACAAATCTTTCGCAGCAAGATAACCTCAGAGAGGACGCATCGTCGATTGTGCTACAGTTTCGAGTGTCCTCCTGTCCCCTTGTTCTATTTGTACGATGTTTTGTTTTCGTGCTTAGCGAGCCTATGCTATTAATAAATTATTTATTTATTAATAAATGTACGTATATAATAATTGTAACATTATTATACAATTGTTGTATAACATCACGCGATGTGTATTTAGATAATTGCTATTTCATGCTGATAAACGATCCGGTCTTAATCATTATCGTGTCAGTTCAAAGTTCCCGAAAAGAAGTAATAAAACAGTTTTAATAATATGCCTACATTATACGATACCGATGGAGAGCCTAGTTTATGTTTCATAAAAGAGATATTTTTAATATTGTGGATTGTAATACTCTGAATTAGTTTTTTTCAATTCTTTAAATTCTCTTAAATGGATTAAAAATATATCTTGGAAAGTAATCTCAGTTATAATATGTTGATGAGTTAACCGTATACTAATCATGTTAGAAATATCGAGATTTATAAAAAAATAATCGCAAAATCCGACAAGATTGATTATAAGTAATGATAATAAAAATTTATGGGTCGATATCTGTGAAAGCTATAAGTATAAGAATTATTTATATTGTATTATTTTTACAGATCCATTTTACACAAGATGTCCTTAATCGAAGGTGTGGGTGATGAAGTCACAAACTTTTTTATCATCATGAGCATGCTGTTGATAGGATGGCTAGCGTGGTGTTCAACAAGCATCACAGATCAACCATTGATACGTACTGTACTCATACTACGTGACAGAACACCGGCGCGTATTACAACAATAAGGACCAATCAACAAAATATGAGCAGTACTAGCCAAGAAATACTCAATCAACCTCCTAATTTAGAGACAACAGAGGAGGAAACATTAGAAACGTCAGTGAATAATAGCGATACACAACAATCTACCAGTTCAGATATTGACGTGGGTAAATATTCTTTTCTTTTCTGTTTTTCTTGCACAAATGTTGTTTAAATCTTTGTTTTCTATCATATGGTATTAGATACAAGTGAAACTTTCCAAGAAAATAGACCAACGGAACTTGTATCAGAAGAGGTACTTATCGAGACTATGGATTCATTCAATAATGATGACTCATCACTGTTACATCGACCTGCTAGAACTGATAATTCTAATGTTACAAATACATTAGATCAAAATACTTGCAGCAGTACGTCGAATTGTGGAAATGATTCAAACATAAACTGCAGATATGAAATTACTATAAAATTAAAATTTATAAACGATGATCAGAAGTTAGTTACTGGAAGTCTTAAAGAAATGATCGGAGACTTTAAAAGGTGATTATGATTTGTATTGTATTGATATAATATAAATTCATTATATCATTACCAAAATAGTGCATAATAGATCTTATTTTTATTATATTATTATATATATTTATTATATATATTAACTTTATTATATATTATATTACATCATTAATAAGTTCTGTAAAATGTATCGTCATCATCTTGTTTGTTATTTTTCTCATATCGATATAATCTTGAAATTGTATTATTTTTCTGAAGAAATAATTTGACTTTTATAATCTTGGCTTTGTAGAAGACACTTTCAAATGGAATTGGAAGCACATAAGTCAGTAAGATTGATATTTAATGGCCATATATTGCAACCTGATACACGAACACTTGAACAATGTGGGTTGTTCAATGATTGTGTGGTTCATTGTTGGGTGCATCAACCGCGTCCAGTATCATCGTCTGCAACATCCACATTGGATAACTCATCCTCTATATATTTCAATTCTCAACGTTTCTCAGATTTGCCTACCGGTGCAGGTATCAATTCGATGCACGAGTGGGACTTGAGCCGACTTCTAGTGAGCATTGTGACAATCATGTTGGGTCTCGCGTGGTACTCACGCTATCATTACGCTCAACTCTTCACCGCAACAACTACGCTCGCACTCTACGCGCTCACTGCAATTTTCACTGTTTCTCTATTTAGTAATTTCTTTCCCGATCAAGACAATATCCAAAATGTCGAATGAAACGATAATATTATGTCAACATCCGACATATATATCAATGAAAGCATTTTAAATGTAATCGAGTTAATATGTGACTCGAAATGTTATGCACATTGGTCTGACAGATGATAAATCTCAATTGGTAAATCTCATTCTCCGCCAAGCATTTGCTTTTAGAGTGATATTCAAAAGCAGATATCATTAATGATGGCAAGTAATATTACAATTTGCCATTTCTGTTATTTTGATGTTAATCTTAAATCATATATGCATTGGTTAATTAAATTCATTGCTTGATTAAGAAAAGATTATAAGACATAAAAAATGCCACATACAACAATATCTTTGTTAATATATACACACACTTTTTTGGAATTATAATTAGACTTGTAAAGTTTAGCATGATTACACTCATTTTAAAAAGAAATTCTTTATAGAGATATTATATATAAATAAAATATGCATATTTATATATCAAAAAATTATATGTATAGATTATATAATTTATAGAAAAGGCTTAAAATAATTTCATAAGTTTTTCTACAATAAAATGTATAATTTGTGTGTATAATTTATTTCATAGATGTTGATATATAATGTATCTTCTTTACAATATGTTGTTATATGTTATTCTTGTGTTATTCTATACAATATGATGTTATATGGTAACTGGGAAATTTATGTTGTATAAAAATATTGCTATAAATTATTATATTTTTCAAAATATGTGATTTTGTAAATATTATCTACAATTTCTTAAATATTTTTTAAATATTCAATGAAAAAATTGAATAAAAATTAAAATTAATTAAATATTAATAAATATTAATTAATAATTTACTTTTTTAATGCTAATTATGATCTTTTATTATGATTTATAGTTATAATTAAATTATGATCCATGTTATAAAAATACTTTCTAAATATATTTGTTTACTATATTTTTTTCTGAATTCTTTATAATTACCACTATTTGCTAATCATGAATATCCAAAAATATCCCAAATCACGAATGGATGACTTTTTTTATTTTCGATATTAATATGAGATGTTATCTTTGTAGAAATAAAATTTAAAAAGATACATTTGTGATAATATCACGCATATATAATATTGTCTCTTAAAAGAGAGAAAATCTGTTACATAAATATGAAACGTGATAACGAACATATAAATTGTATTACTAGAGCTATATGAATCATGAAATAATTAATATTAAATATCATCTTAGTACACAATCTTGATTTTTAATGAATAATGAAATTATTTAAAGTAATGTATATTTAGATATTACTCAGGTATTAAGAAAATTAAAATTGCTGTTACCATTAGAATTGTCAAATATATTTCATGTTTTAGTGAAAAAGAAAAAAAAAAAATTTACATCCTTTATAATTTATCTAAAGCATGCATACATAAAATATGTTTGATACTTATACTTTACATGTGTTGTACAATTTGATATTGGAGATAATTGTATGTAATATGCAATAAGATCAATTTTCTAAGAGATATATAATTAAAATTATTTATGATGAAAGAATTTCGGAACAAATAAGTATAATTTTTATCAAAATATTATTTATAATATAACAAGAAATGAATATTATAGCCATATATATTTCTGAATGAATTCCTATACATTGGTTATAACTAAATTATGACATTATTTTAATTATTAGCCATAAAATACAACAATCATTGAATAATACAAAGAAAAACCAATATGAAGTAGTAAAAATGTAGAAAAGATAACACAAATATAATCACACACAATATAATTGCATACGCAAAAATCATTGTAAATATCATCTAATGTGCAATGTATGTCATTTATAATTTAACATTGCCATCAATAAAATATTAAGAATATGATATAGATAGAATAAAGAGTGGCATTTAACTTTTTTCGTAAAAATATCGCTTACTATATAAATTAGTATATAAATATCGTTAGGATTTTCTTACGAGATATCTACGTTTTCGACATTTCTCCGTTATGGGATAACTGGGTAATCCATAGTGCTTACATATTAATCGTTCCAAAGCTGCATCACTCAAAGGAAAATTACCCTTGGGATTTTCTAAGAGTATTCTTCCCTGTGAATTATAATACTCAGTGCCGTCCCTCAATCTGATATAATCGCAGATATAATCTTCTTCGCGCTGCGCATCCGGAGGAGGCGGTGACGCTCCTGCTTTCACTATTTTTATTGTGCGTGTAGAAAGATTATCAGCTACCTGATTATCGTCAGCCTTTATGTCGAGTTTCTCATTATCGAGATACAGATCGTAAGCATAACCATAAATACCAAACACCAACTCAATCTCTTCTAATAAGCGTTTATTTGTAATTTTCCCATCTATCAATGTATTCAATTGGATCGTACCCTCGCAGGATGTTACGCCAAATCTTGGTTTTATACCCATGAGCTTTATATTGACAAAATTTTCGAAAATTGGTGCTATACATGAATCATTGTCATCATTCAACCAAGGATTTGGTGGAGGTACTTCTTTTACCGGTTTAGCAAGCATAAGTTTCATATCTACATCTTTGATCTTTTGCATCTCTTCGATGATTATAACAGCGTTGGATGGCAACTCTGACATAGGCATTAATGGAGTTCTTGTTATAGCTTCAATGTTATCACGATACTTAATACAGACCTTGGATAAATTGTCTTTGTTTCTCTGTAGGCCATTGAAGTCATAATATGCAATGGCTTCATCAGAAGGCACTAAGTCAGCTTTCTTTCGCAATTTCTGCACACGATTGATCACTTCCCTGGATAAACCCTCATTGATCATATCCTCACTCATGGTTATATCTAAAAGGATCAGAATGTCACCTTCGCTGTGAGTCTCATACCGTTTTGACAATTTCTCAGCACTGGAACCACTGAAACTGAATTTCAAATGCAGATCTTGCTCCTCGAATTTGAAACCAAGCAGTTCTATCTGCTTATTAGCCATGAAGTCTTGAAGTTCTGTATCTGTTAAATCTTTAATAAGTTGCATCGCTTCCTTGAAGTCGCTTTTCAACCGAGCACCAAGTACCTTGTGATTCGGTTCAGCTTTCATAACTACTCCATATCTTGTTTTCTCTGTGGTGACCGTTAATTTCTTGACATTGAGTTCCTCAAGTATATATGATTCCAATGAAACGATATCCTTCAATATATTGCTGTCCTGATGTATCACCACAATTTCTCGCAGGGGATACTTCGTAGGTATAGTTTTCCTATCACGTATGATACGTCCTAAATCGATAATGGTTTGCATATTCGATACAGCTTTTTCTATATCATGTTTGATTAGATGCATGCGCGGGGATGGAATTAATTGATAATGGATACTATCCATGTTCTTTTTAGATGGTAGGAGCCGGCTCGACAAACGTTGAAATATGAATTCCGTCAAAAATGGTGTGAATGGTGCATTTGCCCGCACCATCGTGTAAAGCACTGAGAATAAAATATTCAATGCAGTATGACAATCACTTTGATCTTTAATTTCTCCCTTGATACGTTTCCTGTTCATTCTTACATACCAATTTGTCAGATTGTCTATGAATTGTATTAAATGGGGTACCACAGTATATAATCTATAAGCTTCCATTTCCTTCTTCAAAAGATCCAACATCGTTTGTGTACACGATATAATCCATTTATCCATTATATTCGCAGTGTAAGGATCCAATGTAGGATCGAAAATAAATTGTGTGTTCTCATTTTTTTCATATCGTTCGATGTTCTGTATAAGAAATCGGAATGCATTATACCAAGGCAGGAAGACATCTTTAATGATATCGCGAACTCCCTCTTCTTTAAATCGCAAATTTTCAGCCCTTACGACCGGCGAGTTGATTAGGTAGAGACGTAAAGCATCCGCACCATATGCATTGATCACCTGCATGGGATCTGGATAATTCTTTTTACGTTTTGACATCTTCTGTCCATCTGATGCAAGAACTAGACCATTGGCTACGAGATTCTTGAAAGGAGCTTTACCAAACAGCGCCGTGGATATTACTAAAAGTGTATAGAACCAACCACGCGTTTGATCAATACCCTCAGCGATGAAGTTTGCCGGAAAGTATTCATCAAAGTCTTTTCGATGTTCAAACGGATAATGCAATTGTGCGTATGGCATGGAACCAGACTCAAACCAGCAATCGAATACTTCGGACACGCGACGTAATGGTGGATATCCCGGACGTTTCGATGGTATCTCCAAATGATCGATACTCTCCCGATGAATGTCTGTCACCATTGTACCTGTTAATTGTTCCAACTCTGCTATGCTGCCCACACATACAATTTCTTGTTTGTCCTCGGAAATCCACAATGGTATGGGCGTGCCCCAATAACGATTTCTACTAACTGCCCAATCACGCGCATCACGTAACCAATTGCCAAACCGTTTTTCTTTCACATAATCCGGTATCCAATATGTAGTGCTATTATTATTCAACAGTTGTTCCTTAATTTCTTCTACTCTAATAAACCATGAAGGCACGGCTTTGTAAATAAGTGGCGTGTCAGATCTCCAGCAGAATGGATAACTGTGCTTCATCATACTGTTGACAATCAATCTTTGCTTACTTTGGAGATATTTAATTATCTCTTTATCAGCCTGCTTAATCTGTTTGCCGACAAAATCATGAACCGGCTCAACGAAACAACCACAACTATCGATGGGACAAACAATCTCCTGGTCCCGACTTATGACGCCAGCTTCCAAACAGCATCGATAATCATCTTCTCCAAAGTATGGAGCTTGATGAACGATGCCAGTTCCAGTATCAGCTGTGACATAAGAATCGTTCAATACTTTAAAAGCACCTTTCTGTTGGTAATGTACAAAATATGGAAATAAAGGTTCGTAAGCTTTCCCTTTCAAATCCGTCCCCTTCCTTTTACCTTGTATAGTATATAGATCTGGAGACTTAAAAACAAATCCCAATTGGGCTTCTAACATGATATAAATATTACCAGAAGCATTCTCTTTTACTTCGACATATTCAAAGGTAGGATTAGCGCACAATGCCAAGTTACTTGGTAATGTCCAAGGAGTGGTAGTCCAAGCTAAGAGAGACACACCTGGCTCATCTAGCAATGGAAAGGTCACGACTATCGATGGATCAACAACATCCTTATAATTCTGACCTGATTCAAAGTTTGACAACGGCGTGTTACAACCAATGGAATACGGCATCACCTTGATACCTTGATAAACAAGACCCTTGTTATACAATTGTTTGAAGACCCACCAGATAGATTCCATGTACCATGGATACATGGTCTTGTAGTCGTTTTTGAAGTCGATCCATCGACCTGTACGGTTTATAATATTTTCCCATTCTGCGGCATATCGCATTACAATGTTACGACATTCCTTATTATATGCGGCAATGCCCATTTTGGCAATATCATCCGGTCCCTTAATATCCAGGGCCTTATCAATTTCATATTCTACCGGTAATCCATGAGTGTCCCAACCAAATCGACGCTCTACGTAAAAACCTGTTTGATGCGCATATCTTGTAACAATATCCTTTATAGTACCGGCAAGGATGTGACCATAATGCGGCAGACCAGTAGCAAATGGTGGTCCATCATAAAACGAAAATTTGGGCCGCCCTTTCGATAAACGTAGACTGTTTTCGAATACATTCAACTTCTTCCATAATTCTAATGTTGCCTCTTCTTCTTTCGCAAAATTGATGGTCTGCGGCAATTTCTCTTCCATTTTTCTAGAATTTTTAATGAATGATTGACAGAATACTTGACAGCATGTGGCACTTTTGGAAAACAATTTCGATTTGATTTCGCAAGGTTATGTATCTGAGACAGATGCAAGATACGATACAAGAATATGTTCTCTAGAGAATCTAATGCCATCTATGATTACTCAGATTATTGGAAATTGAAATTGAAATTTGATTAAGATATTAATATTCGATCAATCAAAATATTCTGATTGATTAGATTTTAACTCCAATTTCATTTCATGTATAATTGTAAAACGTATACAAAAAATTATAATGATCACGAATTGAAATAAAAGATACTTTTCATATATTCATTTTATTATATGAAGCAATTAAGAGACAAGAAAAGAGAAAACAAGGAAATATAGAATTTTGTAAAATGCAATAAAGAAATACTAAATTCAGAATTAAACATCTCTAATTATTCTTAAACATGTTCAATTAGTTTCTACTTTTAGCATTGCATCTTATAATCAAATTTTTTATTATTATTAAATAGAATAGAAACAGATTTCTATAATTTTCGAATCTTCAAATTTTAAATTAATACATTAATTAATAGTAAGTATAATATTAACATAATAAATTAATTAATAATAACTAGTATATAATATTAACAATAACTAGTATTATATTATGAATATATGTACTACAGATACATTAAATATGATATATTAAAAAATTAGTAATTAAAATATTATAATTGCTTTTTTAAATGGAGAAAAAAAGAGAGAAGATAACTTAATGTTAGAGTATAAAATTTTTTATTTCTTTTCTTTTTCATAATTGAAAACTGATACATATCTAATTTTTGGTTTAATGTATATAATACAATTTTAAAATAGAATTGTTCATTTTTATCTAATTCATATATAATATAATTATATTATATATAATTTATATTATTTTAATTTTTTTAATTAATTGCAGGCGCAAATTTGATTTCATATATTATTATTATGTTATTACATTATTATATTGTCATTAACAACTATCTTATTTTAATTATAATCACGAAAATACTGTCACAGCTAATATATTTGAAAAAGATAATATTATATATAGAAAAAAATAAAAAACTATATTTCTTTTCATTATTGTAAATAATCTATTAGCTTCTTTATACTACATACTACAGGAATGTATTTGTTCATAAAATTTAATCAAAATTTTATAACGATTATATACAAATTAAATAGTTAACAATGCAAAAACGATATTTATAATATTGTTAGTCCAAACTAATATATCATAAATTTTGTAATTAAACACCATTAATTAAATATTAGTAACAATATTTCTTCATGAATATTTACAAAATCATAAATTCCATATTTCGCGTAATATATTTATATATTATATATATATTTATATATTATTAAATTCACATATATATATATGTATATATATATATATATAATAGTTTAGTTTTTAATATATATATTAGAAACTAAACTATTATAAACGCTAAAAAATCTAAAGAAAAAAATTGAAAGTTATTTTTGAAAAGATAGATATTGCATATAAAAATCTAATAGAATCAAAATAATTTTTATTAAAATATTCCCTTCTATTATTAACATTTCAAAATTTTACGTCCTTTATTACACATCTTCTAATTTTCATAATAAAAGTAAGCTATTATTTCTCTGACTAGATATTAAAACATCGATCACGCAAATAATTTACATTAAAAATTTACGATTGATGCATAATGTGTATTCTTTGTCGTTGACCGCCAAGGTAAATCACTTGTCTCTGCTCGTCCGGATGAATGAGCTCGTCTGTATGTTTCCATCGCCATTTTTTTTCGCTTTCTTTAATACGCCTATGATCGATATAACTGATAACACAACTTGCTGGTACCCATATAATGGCGGTAATGATTATTACAGCGCCTACTATATTATCCTTTAGAAAACGCATGACTTTATTAATATTTATATCCTCAATAATATCCCAAAATCGCTCCACTACATCTTGAATAGTTTTCTCACATATACCCTAAAAGAATAAGTGCATAAATAGTATTATATTGGATCAGTAAAACTTATTCCTATTAAATAAATTGTAAGGTATTACAACATGTTAACGTATTGACATGTTACAACATAAATGTTTCTGTAAAACATTGTACCTTATTGCAGAAACCTTGAATACATGGTGTTCCGTCGGGTAAAATATCTTGCGGATCTATCGGGAAACATGTCTCATTCAAACTCATTCTACAGCATCTTTTGCACGCATCGCCAACTGTTAATCAATTTTTGTATGACACAATAATAATAAACAAATAATAAGAATGATAATAAAGATATCCTGCAACATTTGGAATTTAAAATAAAAGACATACTTGTATCACACATGCAGCTTTGTAAATTTTGAGTCTCGCAATATGGTATACATTTGCCCAACCGACACTGACCACGTTCAAGGCAACCAGTGCCATCCTTCATAGAAGGAGATCTTGGGCATTCGCTGGATGCTCCAGTACATCGTGACTCTTGCTCGCAAGTGGCATATTGCGCGTCACGACATTTCACGCCTGCAGGCATATATGCGCAAGTCTGGCAGCAAGGAGTATTCTTATCACTAAAAAAATGTGAACTTAATTATGTATGCTATTATAAAGAATATTAAAAAATTATAAAATGTCTATATTATAAAATAATTAAATGGTATAATTGCCATTATAAAGAAATAAAAACATATATGTGTGTTCAAATATATATAAATGAATACACCATATATTACCTACAAACTGCTCCATGTCGAAGTTTACAATTTTTATCGCAGCAATTGTCATTATCTTCTGTTCCTAAAAGACCTGCATCACATTCTTCATCTCCTTCAACTCTCAAATTTCCACAAAACGATTCTTCCGGTTCTGAGAAACAACGACCAGATTTGGCTTGCAAGACTTTCCTGATAGATCGCAAGCTGCATGGTGAAAATCTCTGGAAAAAAGCATAAATATCTATATATATGTGATTCTATACAAATATGAAAATTTATAACGAATTCTAGAACAATTTTTATTTATTTTACCATATTATATAATAAGAATTAAAATATGAATGAAGAAGCATATATTCTACCTTGTTATTTACATCATAACCGCTAACACTATAAGTATACATTAAGTAAGATCCACCTTGACTTGCACTTGGACTACATTCCTATAATTAATAATATAAAAAATTAGATTACTGTTGCTTGATTATAAAAGCAAAGGAAAAAAATTGGAACGGAAATATTGATAAAATCAAAACGAGACAAATATAACAATGCAAGGATGTATGTAAGATACGATATATGACAATATCTAAATTGTCTAAACTTACTGTAATATCTGGATCATGTTCAGAACCCCAATTATGACCAAATTCATGCGCCGTAACCAAATCGGCTTCTCTCGTAATTACTCTCTGTCCATAATGATTTCTACTAGAGCTCAATCCCGAGTTTAAATATAATGTATAGCCATTCTTAAAATATTCTGTATATATGCAAAATCTTTTTTTCAGTAATGTAGAAAACATAATGTACATAATATTTATAATATTACATAATAATAAAGTAACATTTACATAATTTAAAAAATTATATATTGTATACTTAAATGTATATATAATGAATATTTTAAACAAGAGAGAGAAATATTTTAAGTAAAAACGTTTTTAAAAATTATTTCAGAAATTTTAATAGATAGATAAATAAATATATTTTAAAACAAATAATTTATTGTACAATTATTTTAATTTTAAAACTATGCAATATATTTTAATATGATGTATAAAGTTTATACATGCCTGGTGTACAGATGCCGCCTACTGAATTTCTACGAGGAGATCCCACATACGCCAATCCGAGAATACCGCCTTCAAATTTAAGATCGGTAAATAGATGAGCCAAACAAAAATCTTTATGACTATATTCTCGACTAAATACCTATGTGAATATAAATATGATAAATATAAATATAAATATAATGAATATATATATATATATATATTCAATATTCGATTTTAATAATATAAATTTAAAGATTATTCATCGATTTTAGTTAATCCGTTAATCAACAAAAGTCATATGCAATTTCAGAAGATTAATTTTATAAATGACGTTTATGGATAAATCACTTTACAAACTATATAATGACCTCAAGCAGAGTACGGACATCCCATTTCTCGCGAACCATATTGTAATGTGTTTCACCACCTCTCACTCGTGTCGGTTCACTGTGAACAACAATTTTCTTGATAACAAAACCCATCCCTTTAAAGCCATCTTGTTCTTGACGTTCTTGCCACATAGTATCATTGTAGATCTTATGTACTCTGTCAATTAAACTTATCTGCAAAATAGGTATGTCTTATTGCAATCACAAATCAAAGTACCAATTCTCTTTTTGCTATGCGCATACCAAATAATTAATTGTAGTTTTAGTACTACTGGCACCCATTTCCTGATAAAACCGATAATCAGCGACTAGTAATAAAGGACATCTCGTCTTCGTCGGTGTATATTCATAAGTTTCTGTCTGCCTTTTTACCCTGTTATTGACTTCATTATTAGTTTTTATATCATTATCTTTGAACTCTTTTGGGTCATTTAACATATAATCTGTTTTGAGCAGTGATACAAGATCATTGTCAGCGATAGAAATAATTTTATGAAATACAAGAAAGTTGTATCTTATTTATATCACAATCATACTTGAATCTTCTTTGATGTAACCACAGGTTTTTGGAGCTCCATGTGTATGACCTTCCCCATTCTGGTAGTGTTCCCAACTGAATTTGACATCGGAAGATTTGTAGATAATCATTGTTTTATTATCCAAATGTGGGAGATGTCTCCAAGATGGCTATAATATAACCACTTCAAATAAATTTACTGATAACATATAACTGATCAACTAAGTTACATACAAATTACATTAGGTATGATAAAAATGAAACGACGAAAAGTGATAAAAAATTTTAAGCATTTATAATTTCTCTGGATGTAGATATATAACAAATTTTATTCTTAAGATTTTATTAATGAATAATGCTATTTGGCATCAAATAAATATGCATGAATATATTTCTATCTCAGTTGCAGTTAAATTAGATATGTATAGATATGTATATATATGTGTTTATAAAAATGAAAAATTATTTGTAAAACCATCAAATTAAATAAAGTTTAAAATGAAATATGTAGTATTATATAAAATATTCTTTTTTTTGTTAAAATTAATTTTTATTAATTTAAATCAATGTGCTATAGTTATATATTTAGTTATAAAATATATTTATATATATAATAATTTTTTAAATAATTCAAGTATAATAAGCTATAAGTTTTATATTAAAAATGTAAATTGATAAGAAATTTTTATATATTTTTCTCATTAATTGGGCATTAAATAATCAGTATCGGATATATTATATGCTATATTATCAAGATATTAATAAATATACTCACTTCAATGTGAAAGGTTTCATCCAAAATTGTTATACTACCTGTTATAACACCATCATCAATATGCACTTGTGCATGAGAGTCAATTTCTCCAAACACTCGTCCATGATAAAAGCTGTCATGATCTATAAAACAATATTAAAGAATAATAAAAAAATTTAGATTTTATTATCTTAATAAAATTTACATTTGTTATACCTAAGTGAATAGTTTTCTCTTTGCCATCAGCATTGACTTCATAAGCCTTAAAATTAGAATGTATAACTTCTTTTTTAGGTGTTAAAATTAATCGAAAGTAACTATAATAAAAAAAATATTATTAATGTTAAAAATCTTATTAAATATTAAAAATCTTATTAAATGTATTAAAAGATATTCTTGAAATATAAGATAATATTTAATAATAGTAACATGAAAATATCTTACCGTTTATGTGAATAAAATTCTAGTTCACTTATTTTGTTGTATGGATGATAACTATGGCGAACACCTCGTTTTACAATTCTATGTTGAAAATGAGTACTATGAATGGTTTCATAATATCTCAAATTTCTGTGAAGCCCATCTATTAACAAATTATAACAAGTATATTAACTAATCATAAATAAATATCATATATCACATAATGCAATCACATGAATGATAATAGAAATATGTAAAGTTATAATAGAAAAATGTAAAGTTAAATTTATCATTCAAATTTGAGATAATATTATATAAAATTGTTATAATATAAAATATCATAAATATAATAATTTAGTATGATTTTTTACTTCAGTATTAAATATTTTATTAAGTTAAGAAAATAAATTTCTATTTTTGAAATTAAAATGAAGTTGTACCATAAGATCTATTATTTTTGATCATCATATACAAAAAACAAAATATTAAATCTTTTGCTCTTGTCATAATATACACAAATAAAAGAATTTTTATTTCTACCATCATAATTAAAAAATCAAAAACACTGAATATTTTAAAATAACTTTCAGTTTTAAACAGCAGATTTACTATTTATTTTTTTAATATTAATATAATCGTAATATTAATTATAAATCAAGATATTTGCTACAAATAAAAAATGGTTATATGTAATGTACAAATATTTATTACAGAAACTTACAAATGCTTTGAAGAATAATGATAATGCTGTAAATAAATAAGACACATTGCCTCTTCATTATTGCGATAGAATCAGTAATAAACTTATACAAATGTGTGACTTTTATTTCTATTAGTTTTATTATTCTAGGTTATAAACACTGCTACTAGAAATATGCGAATTTATGTATTTAATGTAACATAATCTGTAATTTGATAACAAATGGCATAACAATATAAATTTAAGAAAGACTATTAAACTATTGCGTATCATTTTGAATGTTTTGCACATTCATAAACGTATTCTTCCATTCTGAACTTGCTGTTCTAGTTCAGAAAGTGTACAGTGAAGTATTTGTTTGACACTAGTGACAATAATGACATTATATAGTGCTGTCTGTTTAGCGGTATTGAGTTCAATGCAACAATTTGCTATTCTGTCTGTCCCAAATTTTAAACCGAGATGATATTAACAAGGACTGTTATAAAAATTAATACGAGGATCCTAGCATTGGAATAAGAAATAAACAAAAGTCTTTAAAAGCAGAGACGTGATAATTTATAATTTAGATATTAAAAGTTGACAAGAGATACTATAGAATCTAGTGTTTAGACAAACTAACGATTTACTTAATAATAATAATAATAATAATAAATAATATAATAATAATATAATAATAAATAAAATCGAATAATGAATAAATTTTAAATAATAAATAATCTTGCGTCGAACTTATTTATTATTATTAGTTATAATATTATTATTATTATTTAGAATAATTATTCTTTCTGTAGAAAACATAATTGTTACACAATTTATTTTATCATTTTGTTGTATTATCTTGCATAAACTAAATCATAGTTTGCCCATAGTTGTCACCAGGTGTTCCTGTATATTTTCTATCGATTCTTAAAATGCTATGCTCATCTGCGTTTCTTTTGTTTATGATTAAACGGAACTCATGGAATCACAGGATTTAACGGAAAAATGGTGGTTACTGGGGAAGAGCATCGTGATAACACGGAACTAAATGTTAAGGAAAATATGGATAATAATCAATCTAATGGTGAAATGGTTCCAATAGCCGAACAGAACAATGACGAAGGAAATGTACGTTAAATATCTATATTATATGTACCGCTTCTTTTTTCGTGATCTTTTGATGAAGGTGTCATTTAGAAATGATGACAGCGAAAACAGAAAGTTTACATTGCAGTTTATTTAAATATGCTTGTCATTATTCGTCAAAGATTTACTAGAATATTATACTCATAAATAAATTAATGGAACTGAAATTTATTTGAAAATTATCGTACTTGTAGAGATATACATATAATTGAAACATGTTACTAAGACTTAATCATAAATCATAAATCATTAATTATAAATCACTTTTTTACAGATAAATGCAGATAATGATGAACAAAATAGAAAGGCTCAACCATCGCGTTTTGAATCAATCTACGCTATAACAAAATCGTTAATTATACGAGCACTTATAATTTATTTTATCAGTAGCTTCTTCAGACGTCCTGATAATAATCCCAAGTCTCCCAATGCCATTGGCGATACTCGTTTACAAGCTGTAAATATATTTCCAAATGGAACATTATTCGATCTTAGTGTATATTTATCAGAATCTGAGAACTTTAAACAGTTCGATGACTCACAATCATTAATTTGGTTTGAGAAAGAATTGGTTTATGGAGATTGGTATAGTGGGCCAAATCAAGATGGCTCCAAAGTTCTTGAATATTCATTCGTTCCTTCAGAACGTTTAAAACAAAACGGCTCTATTTATCTTCATGTATATATAACAAAAAATAAAAAGTCACCGAATCCAAAAGCTGGCAAAGGAATTTATGACGGTGACTATGTATCTTATTCAAAGAAAATGTTAAATAAATTCAAAAAGATTAGATATCACAAGAGGCATAATTTATTAACTGGTGAAAGTACAGCTAGCAAAGAAGAGATAGCGGTAAATATTATTTAAATTTTGTATGTAAATTATCTTGTTACATAAATTGTATTGCATATTCTGATCATATACAAAATCTTGTAGAAAGCTGAATTAATGGATCAAGAATTTGTATCACATTGGCATCCAAATTTAACTATTAATTTAGTGGTTGATCAAACTAATTGGGTATATGGCCAAGTACCACAGCCATTGGATGAATGTAAGAATTTATTATTTATTATTATCATCATTTATTATTATTATTATTATCATTATCATCATCATCATCATCATCATCATCATCTTTTACATTACATTGTGATGTACATTCTGTCAAAATATGTTTATATGTATGAATTTATATGTAATGTCAAACATAGATGTATCAGGAGACACATGATAATATTATTATAGCTTGGTTAGAATAAATAGTTATTAAAAAATTATATGTTATATTATAATTATAAATCATTTTTCTTAGATATACATTTTTTACCTGGTGGAAGTATGTACAAGCCAATAATATATACGAATGATTTTTGGAATATGCAACGAGATTATCAACCATTAAACAATACAGTTGAGTTATTACAACTCAGACTGACTTATCAGCCGCTTTCATTATTTAAATGGCAAATTTATGCAGCTCAATCTGTTAGAAATAAATGGACGTCATCGTTTATGGGTTTGTAATCTTTAAGGAATAATTTAATTTGTGAAATTAAAATTTACTAGATTTATTATATACATTATGATGAAACTTTATTATCCATCATTCTTTTTTAGGGGAAGCATCTGATGAAGACGATAACGATCAAGATACCTTAAAGGAAACTTTACTCGAGACAAATCCATATCTATTAGGATTGACCATAGTTGTATCAATTTTACATAGTGTATTTGAATTTTTAGCGTTTAAAAATGGTAAGTTCTTAAAATATATTTACTTATATTTCTAATAACAAGTAATAAGAAGTGATATGAGAAATATCATATATCTGCATATCATAATTGCGTATAATATTTTTTAGATATTCAATTTTGGAACAACCGGAAATCTCTGGAAGGTCTTTCTGTTCGTTCCGTATTCTTCAATGTATTCCAATCTCTCGTGGTTTTACTTTACGTTTTGGATAATGAGACAAATACGGTAGTGCGCATCAGTTGTGCAATAGGTTTATGTATCGAAGTGTGGAAGATTAACAAAGTTATAGATATTAACATTAATAGAGAAGTACGAATATTCGGGATCTTTCCAAAAATATCATTCCAAGATAAGGGATCATATGTAGAGTCCTCTACAAAAGAATACGACAGACTCGCTTTCAAATATCTTTCGTGGGCCTTATATCCTCTATTGGCAGGATACGCAATTTATTCTTTGATGTATTTGGAGCATAAGGGATGGTATTCGTGGATTCTTAGTATGTTGTACGGATTTTTATTGACCTTTGGCTTCATTATGATGACGCCGCAGTTGTTTATTAATTACAAGTTGAAGAGTGTCGCGCATCTTCCATGGCGTATGCTGTCCTATAAATTCTTGAACACGTTCATTGACGATATTTTTGCATTTGTGATAAAAATGCCGACCCTATATAGGATCGGCTGCTTCCGCGATGATATTGTTTTCTTTATATTTTTGTACCAAAGATGGATATACAAGACCGATCATACCAGAGTGAATGAATTTGGTTTTTCTGGTGAAATGGAAGCACAATTGACAGAAAGTAAGAAGCAAGTAGCTGTGAAAGATCGCCCAAAAAACGACCTAGAAAAGAAGAATGAATAATACTTGATGTATAGGTTTAGCATCAAGTATCTTATCTTACATTATCCCGAATTAATAATTGTCCCATACCAAAGGAATATAATTACACACATTTACGTTTATTTATATAAATTTTTCCGTAATCATGTGTGTATAAATATATTCTATTGCAGTATTCCTAAATCCGTATGTTATGAGTATATTACACATTATAAAATAACATATAAAGTTTTTTAAAAATAACTTGATCTTTTCTTTTGTATTCAGATTTATAAGTTACATGCGCAGAATCGTCATGAAAAAATTATAGTTATATATATATATGAAACGAACGTTACATGCGCAGAAACATAAAAATATAATTGAAAATATCGTGTTATCTTACATCCTTGCGAACAAACAAGATAAACATAAGTAATATGCTTAATAGCATACGTATGAATGTTTAACTGGAACTGATATTCGTCATTTACTGCGATGAAAGAATATTGTTGCGTTGATTTTAATATTTAGCAAAGTATAAAAACCCAAGGAACATCGACAATTTCAGACATAATGTTAGTATGTACTCAATACCGGGTAAAGTGTTATACTACAAAATAAAATTAATTTAATTATCGTAAAATGTATACATTTTTTTTTCAATTAAGAATTGTGTATCCTTTATTCGTTTTGTGACTCTATGCTATGGAATTTTGCAATTGCACGTATAGTATATTGCAGGTATAGTTTTTTAAAATTTGTGTGCGCGCACATACATGCACACGTCTGTACATATATTTTTATCTTAAATGTGTTCTCTAAAGAAATTTACTTTACATTAAACAAATTCATCATTCTTATTCATATTAAAACTTTGAGCAATTCAGTTTAATAACACAAAAAATTAACTTAATTGAAATCAATTTTTACATAAATCTTAAAAAATATTTAATTTATGATTTTTAATTTACATACAATGTAAATAATAAATAAAAGTATAATCATTTTTATTTCACATTATGCATAATCATGAAAAATGATTAATTTTTTATAATTCTTTCAAATCAAATTTTTAATTATTGAAGTTACGTGTTCTTACTGAAATCTAATAAATACTTAGCTAAATATATCATTTTTAATATAATTTAACAGAATTTGAAAGAGTGAATGTTACATTACATTAAAATAGATAATAATAAATTCAAATACATAAAACAGAGCGAGATAAATTCATGAGCATTTTATAAGGACAAAATGGAAGATAAATTTAGTCGAGCATCACAAGGAATATTAATATTGAGCAATGTTTTGATGAGACACTAACGCAGAGCTGTAAAGTAACGAAACTATTAAAGATTACATTATATACTTCGTTACGTAAAAATACGATACTGTTTGTTTGATATGTGTCAAAGCGATTTTTTTTATAATGTAAATCATGTTTTTTTCCTCTTCTTAGCATAAAATGTTTTTATACAAATAATAATTCATTTATAAAATATTGATGACATGTGTCTTATGTTTAAATGTTTTTACATCGATCTTCATTCACAAAATTATATGGCAACATCCGAATTTTATAAGATTTCAAAAAATCTTATTATTTATTATTATATATAATATCTGAATATTATTATTTTTATTTAAAATAATGAAAATTAATTATGTTATAAAATATACTGATTACTTTTAAAAAAACGGGAACTCAAATTCTTATCGATGGATGAAAAAATATAATTGTACGTCTTAGTCTGTTCAATAATATAACTTCTATTCGATTTACTATGCATTTAATATGCTTTTAATAAATATCGCATAATAGATGCCTAATTTTAATTGCAATTTTTTCATTTTCATTTTTCAAACAAAAGCCCATTCATTCAATTCTTTTATAGTGATGTGTATTAGTACATTCAACTACTTTTCTCCTTCGAATGGGTTATGACATTTTATGGTATTTTTGCTATCTTCTTGTAAAATCAGAAAATAACAATTTTATATTCTAATTTAATATTCTAATATATCATCTTTAAATATATAAATTAAAAAAAAACTGAATTATTTGCTCATAGTCCGATATATATAGTACATCGTATGATGTTACATTATCAATCTGCAGAAAAATTTATTGTATTTTTGTGAAAAAAAGATTTACGTGCATTAGTTTTATCGAATCATTATGATTACGTATACTAGCTTTGATATTATATTTTATATGCATACGTATTAGCAACTTTTTAAAATAATTTATTATTTTTTTATTACAATTCATCCATATTTATACTATTCTTTAAAAGTAATGCAAATCGTATATCTTTTTTTTGAATATTAAATTATATCTTCCTTTGAGATATTACACATCGATAAAACCTTAGTGAACATTAGAAATTGTATGATCTTTAATGATCTTTAATAATCATTTCCAGCAACCTTACTTACAATATTTAAAATGACAAATATAAAATAACTACATTTAATGTAATATTATTTTTGAAAAGATTCCATACTAAATTACATATAATAACATTAGACATTAAAATATTACATAAATTTGCTAGATGCATCACTGATAACTTTTATAAAATAGTAGGGACTGGTTAAGAGTATTAAGTATTAAATTGATCTATGAATGCGATCAGAATGCTGTTGTAAGATTATTGAAAATAAACTAAATTATAGCTTTAGTTTAATCATACATCTTGATTCATGATAAAAAGATTTCTACTCATTAAATAAGTAGGCATGGGTGTTATTTAAATATACTTTGAATAGTGCAGAGCAAGTTTACAAAGGTATAGAGTATATACAGTAAAGTGTGATGTCACATCGTTTAATTAAATATTTATATTGCGTATAAAATGCATATATTAAGGGAAATTGTTGCAACAGCATTATTCGTTTTAATAGGAGGATACAAGAATAATGCATTACATAAATGATTTCAAATTAAATAAAATAAAGATATATGGCAAATATACTGAATTAAATTAAGAAATCGCTAGCTCTTCAAAACCTTCATGATAAAATTGTGATGCAACAAGGTAAAAATAAATAATATTATTATCGCGATTTGTGATTGTCACATGTCAAGAAAAGTGGAAATAAAAATGCATTCTTTTCTAATAAGCTGTACACGAAAAAAAGAATCTACGTGCGTTCAAATCTAGAGAACACATTTTGAATATTATATTATTAGAGTAATAATTATATGAAAATAGTATCTTAAAATTCAATAATCTAAATTAGTGGATACATCCCAATTATCTGGAATAATCTCTATTAGCTATCTATAACTTCTTATCTCTTTTATGATTTTCTTTTTAGCTAGAACACGCACATTTTTATCCATCACTGCAAACATAACATATGTCGCTAATCTTATTTTAATAAACGGAATTATTAAGACAAGCGTAATGCATTTTGGAAATAGTCAGGTGCAAAAGTCCTACTCGATCAGATATTTGAAGAACATGCAAGTCAATCGACTTATCGCAAATATCTTCCCGGAAACTTATATTCATTTAAAAACTTATTTAGAGCTACTGTATGTCATAAGGATTATATAAGGATTAATAAATTATATCACAAATATAACGTAAACACCAATTTTAGATTAAAAATTAATTGTTGCTTAAGTAAATTTTATGTGTAACTTATGTGAAATTTCTCAAAAATTTATCTATATACACAGAAGATGTTCCACTATACGCATAACAAATAATTGATGAGAAACAATGCATCCTATAACCAAAGGTATCTGTTAAAACAAAATTTATTCATTAATATTGATTATAGCATTTTATCATATGAAGAATTCAGTCTCATTTAAACGCACAAACTTTAAATTTAAATGAACTTGTTATTGATTAATTTTAAATATATTTCATTTAAAAATTATTATAGATTCAACATTTTGGCTCGAAAATTTTAATTACTTTTTTAATTTTTAAATTACTTTTCATATCTAAGAATTATTATTAACATGTGATATGCGAAATCTGGAACACCTTCTTAGATATGTGCGTGTATATATGCGTTTCTTTTTTTATATAATATCTGAACATATTACATAATATTATATAATATAAAATATTAATAAAATGTTTTCACTTTAAAACTTTCTAGAAAATAAATATTCTATTTGAATGAGAATTTACGATAAAAATTCTTATAGTTTTTTGTAAACATATTATTTTTATAAATTACAAGATTTTACGAAAAGATATAAAAAAAGATATAAAAATAAAACCAGGCACATGAAAATTAAAATACGCTAATATTATTTACTTAATAGAATTGCAAATTTATGACAACAAGTTCATCTAATTATTTGGTAATTCATTCAATCATTGTCCGATTGGAATACATAAAGCATTGCTATTGTTTTAGAAACTAAGTGTGTTGCATCATTCCGTGTTGATTTTGCTACAAAACTTATTTTACATTATAAGTTCGATAATCAATAATGCAATTGAAAAGAATAAATAATTTCTTATCGAATTTGGCAAAGAAAATTTTGATGAGTGATTAATGTTTTCGCATCGTTGATTATCTCAAACGCTCGCTTTTCTGCGTAGAAATATTTTTACTATACAAATTAACTTATACAGGGTGTTTCAAAACTACTAACTACTACTAGAGATTTTAATTAGAAATATTTTGAGACAAAAATCTTAATATTAAAATATCCAGTTTATGATAGTTTTTAAATTATAAATAATTAAAGATAATTTATCATGAACTATATTCATGCCCAAATATGACAAAATAGTAAATTCAATAAATGGCTTTTCGTGACAATATTGTGAATAGTTAAAATACAAAATGATTTGTTTAACACAAGAGATTTTATTTAAGACTTTATTATTCTATCTACGTTATACATGAGCATTATTGTGTATATGTTGCAATATGATGCGTCATAACGAATATTAGAATAATAAATTTTATGTTATCAAATACATTGAATAAACATAATTAAATTAAAATTAAATTTCAAAAATTTAATAATTAAATACATTGAATGATTTTTGTTATTAAATAATTTCGAGTAATATATTTGAACACGAAACATTAATAAAGAAATAAATAACTTTAAGTATTTGTACTCAACGTAATTAAATAAATTTAAAAGATACTGATTATCAATAATTTATTGGATCATAAATATTTAAAGAAATATTTTAATACAATAAATGTTGAATAATATTACGAATATTTCATTCATAATTGTTTTGCATCGAAAAATATAATTAAATAGACGTTTTGTTAATTGTTTTCTAATTTCTAACAAAATTAGAAATTTGATTAAAATTAACAAAAAGATCTAAAATGAAAATTATAAATATAAATAATTACTATTAAAAAGTAATGAATTTAATGATCCATATTCGTGGGTCATTCATTGCACTGTTTGTTGAATGCGAAACTCTGCCCTATCTATGAAAAAAAAATATATAAAAATTGTGCAAGATTTTGTTTATTTATGAAATTTAGAAGAAAACAATGTATTATTTTTAAGCAAAATAAATGATTTTAAGAGTTTATATAACTTTTAGGAGTAAATGTAACAGAATGCTTTTCATAAACTACGTTTATGATCATAATATTTATAATAATAATTTATAATAACATATCATAATTGATATAATGATTAATATAATTGTTGATAACCAGTACAATTGGTTGGATTTGTTTAATTACATTAAACATAAAATATTTTAAAGATTAATTGATTAATATCTTGTGTGTCATTCGATAAATTTTTTCATAACAAGATTATTTATTCAATATATTAATCAATTTTAATGCGATGAACCGTACTGTCATAAGAAGTAATGACATTTACTTTCATGATATATAACATACTTACTGTTATATAATATCCGTTATAATGAATTCTGCAAACATGTACACAATAAATAAATGTATATACGTAATATAAATAAAACATAAAAATCAAATCTCAAACAAAATCTCACTTTATGCTTAAAGTATTTACAATGTCCTCACAAGAACTCCATTTATTGAACCTACCTGTTGCTTTGTCATGCCTGAGTCGCGCAAGTCTCTAATCCATGATTGATTACCTTTAATCGTTTATAGTTTAAGAATTATTATAACTCACACTATTAAGCATTTTCACGCTAGGATTTTTATTTCAGAATATTTTAAAATATCTGTCAAAATCTCTAGTTTTGGAACATTCTGTATATGTTGAGCTACGCATTATTTATTCTATGCTTCTTTTATTCTGCACATTGTTCATTGGGCTTATATAACTAAAGTATAATCACTGAAAAAAGAAACTATGATATGCATTTTTGTTTAAGCAGCTAAACCTGCATCTTTAGCCATACTGTAGAAAGAGCTAGACGGATTGCGAAGTAATATTTCCGGAGAATCATATTCGATGATCAACCCTTTATCTAATACAATTACCCTGAAAGATATTAATCATTTTTTAAAAAACTGAAAATATATACAACATATAATTATATTATACAAATGAAGTTTTGCTATTGTGATTATTTTCGATATAATAGAGCATAGTAGAGATAATACAAAATTGATAATTACAAAGAGCTTAAGATTACTCAAAATACCTGTCCGAATCCAGTATAGTGTTGAGTCTGTGGGCTATCGTGAGGACTGTACAATTCTTAAACTCTTGACGGATGGTGGTCTGAATTAAATCATCCGTTTCTAAATCTACCGCGGCTGTTGCCTCGTCCAATATAAGTATTTTTGTTTTTCTAAGTAATGCTCTAGCCAAGCAAATCAACTGTCGTTGCCCTACACTTAAATTCTCACCACCTTCGCTAACTTCGTATAATAGGGCGCTAGATAAATCTGAAGCGATATTAAATAGATAATATTTTCTATAAAATAAAACTCGTCGAGAATTTTTAAACAGGAAATTGCAGAATTACAACGTACTTTTTACAAAGGATTTAAGATGAGCATGCTCCAACGCTCTCCAAACTTCTTCATCGGAATAACAATCAAAAGGATCTAGATTCATCCTTAATGTTCCCGAGAACAATACGGGATCTTGTGGAATAATGGTCAATCTCGAGCGTAGATCATGAAGACCCAGTTTGGAGATATCGACATTGTCGATAAAGATTTTTCCTTGAGCTGCTTCGATTATCCTAAAAAGTGCTAAAGTCATGGATGACTTTCCGGCACCAGTCCTGCCCACTATGCCGACTTTCTCGCCGCCAAGAACGCTGAAACTCAAGCCATTCAATACGAGATCCAATCCCTCTCTGTATCGGACTTTGAAATCCTTGAAATCAACACGACCATGAGTAGGCCATTCTTTCGGAGGTGTGTATTCTGTAGTCTTCCACGGTGCTTCTTGTGTTGTTTCTCCATATTCTTTTATTCTTTCTACCGCAACAATATTGGTCTCAACATCGGAAGTCATGCGAACCAGCCAATTCAAAGTTTGAGTAATCTATGTAAAATTGTAGAATATTGTAGAATTGTAGAATTATGTATAAAATCTTTTCACAAAGTTTTTAACGCAAACACAAATGGTATTTGTTTATGAAAAATAAACTATTTTTCATATCTTAATCTATATAAAACATATCTCAATATATAAAACAAAATTACAATGATATATAGACTGCGGCATTTAAATTGCCTAAATATATAAAAATAAAAATAAAATAAAAGTAAAATAAAAAGAAATGTTTCAGACAAAAATTGTAGGATTTTAAACAAGATGGGATTCGGACGAAATATCAAAGTGAAATAAAAGCTAATTTCATTTTTTAATGGAATTCTAATTTTTTTAAACGTTATATGTATGAGAAACATTGAATTTGCTATGAAAAGCTTTATATTATAAACATAAATGTTTAAAATGTTTAAAAAATTAGCTTTAACTTTAGTTCAAAACATTCTTTTCATTTTGCTGTTTTTTATATATTTAGGCATCTTAATCTAAATGTCCTATTTTATATAATGTGCAAAAAGCGCGATAAATGTTTGTATGTAATGGCGAAATGTTATTGTATTACATGAATTATCAATTGCAATGTCTTACTTGTAAGGCATAGCTGACTGACAAACCAACAAGTCCTGAACTCATAGTATCTCTACCTAAAATAGCAAACAATGCTGCAAAGAATATAATTAAATTTCCAACCATCTCCAATCTTACGGCCAGCCATCTGCAATGTAAATCCAATGTCAATATTGATAAAAACAATATTGTAATTATAGAACACGTTAAGATTATTTTATAAATATATACGTATTGCATACCTGTTTGCGATAATACTGGGATAATAGCATACTTGATTGAAATCTACTCTATTTTCGGACTCGTGAATAAATTGTTCTTGTACCCCATACGCTCTTATTATTTGTGCGCCTAAATAATAGAAACAAGGATTATTCGTCATCCTGAGAATAAAAGAATATTTGCTAAACAGTATTGCAGAATATGCGTATAACGTACCAGTCACCGATTCACTAAAATGCGAATATATAGGAGATCTTGACACGGATTCTAATCGTTTTAACTGGCGCGATGTCGCAACATAGAAACGTTGAATAAAATAATAAATCACGCCTATTGGTATTATTATCACCGTAAATATAGGTGTACTGTAACTTATCACAACGAGGGTGGCTATGACCTGGAATGTACGTAATCATAAATAAAACAGAACATATTATTACTGTTCTCTTAAACACAAATATAATGTGGAATGTAGTATCTTAGCAAACTATATAAATTAATCGAGATAGAAAAAGACAGAAAATATATGTGTAAAATGTACAGCGAATATGTGTATACAATAAACGTGACAATACCATAAATAGTTCAACAAAAGTCAATTCGTAAGGAAATTTGTAAATAAAAGGCATTGCGAGATGATCACATGCAAATACTTCGTGGATGAACATCTCATATTTTTTCAAGTCGATTACAAAAAGAGACAAATTGACAAAGTTGTTTTATAGGCCCACCAACATGTACCATGAATATGATTATTGCTATGCATTAAATAAATACATATAAGCATTAGTTGAACACTTGTGTTTTCTTTTTCAGTCATGAGCAACATAAAAAATATTTTTCGTTTTGTTACAAATTACAGATAATTCACTGAATATATAATCGTTTTCAGAATGGACACAATTATACTCAACAGAGAGTTCTATAATATTTGTTTCCTATTTTATATCGAACTTCTAAATTTTCTCACCACTTTATAAAGCTACAAATAAAAAAAATTATCTATTTAAATATTCAATACAATGTACCAACGCTGTCATTTGGATAGTTTTGACAAACATGAATTACACTTAACAAACAGCACACGATATTGAATCGCAAAGATATAAAAATGTATGCAAAGTCTTCTTCTTGCATGGAAAATGAGGATATACAATGAAGCCTCTCATTAAAATCGAGAAAATCGGGCAGATGCGGAAGAAATAAATAATTCCAAAGCACTATTCCCTACACGTTGCAAAAAAAAATTACCTCGAACAAGCAATAGATGGTATCAGAAATTTGCGGGGGAAGAGATGTATCCAGTACGTCCACATCTTTAGCAAACCTGGAGATAATACGACCAATAGGAGTCGTATCAAAGAAGGTCAGTGGTGCACGCATCACAGCACGCAGCATCACTATGTGCATCTGGCGAGCAGCCAACCAACAACCCAGCTGCGGTGCCAAATCGCAGAAAAAGCTCGCCATCGCTACAACATCAGACATGGATAACTTCATTGTAACCATGCTCGGTGGAATCGTTCACGATTAGTGAAACCACTCGATAATAACAAACATTGATTTGAAAACTTGTTTCATAGATAGAAGCGCATGTGTCCGAAAATGTATTTTATACGTAAGGGTAATTTTCTTCCTTGCTCTCTTTCATATTAATTTCATTGAATTTTACAATGTCCATTTCTCTTATTTTTTTTTCTTTTTTGATTGATATATTTATGTAATTGCGGAGTAATGCTGTGAAAAATATTGATATTTTTCTCTTTCTCTCTCTTCCTCTTTTTCTTATCGCCCGATATATTATAAATTTGAATCACTACTCTTGTCTCATGTTATGCGAAGGTGTGGAGTTTGCTGTGACATACTAGATAGAACACAGGTAGCAATAAAAAACATAAATAAATCATACATTCCTATATACAAAGCAGAACCGTAATTAAGATGTTATATAAGCAAATGCAGAAAATAAACATTATTAAGCACAAGCAAGGCCATTTCTATACAAGATGTTACTGTTATAATTGTGTCCATTTTCTAAACGATTTTCTACTACACATCGTGCATTATATAATTATATACAGTACACATTAATCGTAAGGAACAAATTAGAATTTAGGAAAAAAGAATGACGATATATAATCTATAACATGAAACGAATTGCAATGACCATGGATCTTGTTGAGCGATGTGAGAGTGATAATAATTTGATGAAGTAAAATTCTTTCTTTCGATGATACTTTCGATGAAGCAGTATATGAAAAATCTAAACGATCATCCATTATATAATTTGTCAAATCAAAAAACATTAATAAGTAATTAATGTAAAGTATCATCATCATCAAAAACATCAACATTTCGTGAATATTGGGACACTTGGAAAGCTTTTATTTACAGAAAAGTTCTGTAAAGCTAACCAAAATAATTCGCATATGTGTATGCAATCAATATGTGATCAACAAATCGCATGATATTTGTCAAGTGTGACTGAACTCCACAACATAATATTTGGCTGAACCATCTATATTTCAAGACATCGTTTTATGTTTATAAAATATACACGAAAATAGGAACGAAATAACTGAATGGTTTCTAATATGGAGATAAATGTGGAAGTGGAAAAGATATGATTCGCGGATTTCATGGAACATGTTTCTCCGATGCATTTTTAAAAAAATTGTAATAAACTATATATTATATATTAATAATGCTAAAATCAAAGCTCGTTAATTCCGCAAAAATTAATAATATAAATGATAATAGACTAGATACAATTTTTTTCGTTCTACTGATTCACAATATTTCGTTTCAAGTATATTTATAGACAATGCATTCGAATAAAATATTTGTTCACAAATTTTCTTCTGTCCTCTTAAAAATTTAGAGAAACTAAGCTTTGAGAAATCAAGCTATTCCGATGTTACCTGATCGGCTGAATGCATAAACGCACGGGTAAGCTGCTCAAATGCCATTTGATACGAAGTTGCAAGCAGCTGAGAAACACTTGTTATCCGTTTCATATGTCCATGTTTCTTGATCCACTACCGGTGGCAATTTCTCATATCGAGTAGCATACCCGTGTCCATGTACGTTTAGCCGACAAGTTAGCGCCACGTTATTATTATCTGCCATTTCTCCTAAAATCCCAAGCTTATTTAACAATTTAAATCATAATATTTTCTAAATTTTCAAGAAGGATAAATTGAAATTCAAGAAAACTGCTATGCAGATAAATATTTTTTTATATGCTTTACAAGTACTTTTTTATATGCTTTACAAGTACTATAAAAAATTATTTATCAATATAATAGAAAATATAAAGAAATATGCTTTTATAGAAATTCTGATACTTGAAAAGAAGTCTAGTAATACACGATTAAATTGAAATGGGGAAAAGGATGGCAAAGGGACGTTGATCTGTAATAAATATCGTTCGACAAATGGGAGATATAATACTAATCCATAACATTGGCACAAAAATCATTACTTATGCAGTAGTGCGTATTTATATGAGAATATCATACCGAAAAGAGGCAATTGATCCAAGAACGTAGTATAACCGACAGAACATTGTCAATAATATCAATGTCTTTACCAAGTCGACTAAGAATTCGACCAGTCGGAGTTTGATCAAAGAACGACATTGGGTTGTGAAGAATGTGTTGCAGCGTATTCTGGAAGATATGCCTAGAAGCGAGAACTGTCCCTTTAGCCAGGAATAGCGCCATTGCGAATACCATCACGCCTACAACGATCGGTAGTCAATCGGTGATTTATCGAGTAAAGTCTTTGCGGTTACAACATATTTAGGCATTTTCATTCGCGGGTTATCATCGAATATCTGTTCTCAATTAAATCAGATGAGACATTTCAAGGCTTTATGATCGGCAATGTTCATTTTCGTTAATTGCTCATCACCTATATAATGCCATATGCAAGTTCCTCACTGCAGTCACACATGAATTGAGGTGAGTATAAAATTAAATAGATACATAATAAATATGTATTTAAAAGAAAAAAGAAAAAAAAAGATAAAAGAACAAAAAAATATATATATACACGTTGTATAAATATACAAAAAATGTGTAAAATGTGTAAAATTGAGACACGAATAACCAATAATGATAAGAACAGAAAAGAGTTCCTGGCATGAAAAAATAGTATTTTATTAGATCGTACTATGAGAAGAACATATAATGGGCATGCAATAAAATTAATTTATTAATTTTTCTAATTTTTCTATTGATCGCTAATGAATACGTGAAGAGTGAAGACTGCAAAAAACCGTGAAAAGAAGTTGTCAACTCTGTTGATACTGATTAATCATATTTGTACCGATTGGTGGACCAGTGCTTTCTACATGTGCTAGATGTTAAACCGTATAAGTATTTGAATCATATGAGATATATGCACGCAAAGAAAACTGAAATTAAACTCTCGCATACCGATGCTAGACAAAACAACCAAGCTCTAATACTTGGAGGTAAAACGTTGTCTATTACATCAATGTCCTTCCCAAAACGGTTTAATATTCTGCCGGATGGTGTTATATCAAAGAATCCTAAAGGTGATCGTAGCATGGTAAATAATAATTCTGAATGTAACAGCTTGCTGCTCCGTAGACAACCGACTACCAAGGCCATCTGCGATAGCATTACGAAACTGGCTGAAATTTAATTTAAAGTAAATAAATGGCTTTCGGCATTATAATATTGGTAAATAATTTCTGTCAATTATTGATTTGCACAGATAAATATACACTTATAATTTGCACTTATAAAAATAGAACATCATCATCTTTATGTCATTTTACTGATTTTATACATTGTTAATGCGCACATTTAACATGATTAACATTGGATTTAACACTGCAGCAAGAGAGAGTATTTATGCAAGGCATATCTCAATAATTTTTTATTATCTTATTTAATTAACAGAAATATAATTACATTAATGTAATTAATTATTAGTGGTAATGCGTTAGTAAGAAATGCAAAAGCAATTCCAAAACTAATGAAATGAAATGAGACGAAGAAACACTTAAAAAATTATATTCAAATTTAAAATATAAATTTATATTTTCTCACATTTTTCCAATAATATATTTTATTATAAATATATGTTTGTATAATTCTAAATTCTATTCAAAATTATAAATTTTATACAAAATTAGCATTATTATATAAATGTATTTATAATTTAGATATAAATACATAGATAAATGATACGAATGATTGTACTATACTGGTATTTAAAGAGTACTCAACTATTGAATTGATTTTAATTTTTAATTTTGATATTAATTTTTATTGTTACTATTATAAAGTATAGTATATAAGTATATTAGTATAGTACATTAGTATATGAAATAATAGAGGTGGAGAACTTATTACCTATATTTAGTGCTAAATGCAAAAAATTCAAAAATAAAAAATTTAGAGACTATATAAATCATAAATGCTAAGAATATCGGAATTAAAAAAAAAAAATATATATATATATATAAAATAATGTAACTATGAAAGAAATAGTAACTATGATAAGTAGCAATACAATCATACATATTATAAGTTCTTCTCCGTCTCAAATCTGATTAAATTCTTCTATATTAATATTTATGTTATTGTTATGTTCACTATACATTATCCACTCTAATTTTTATGTAATTAGTTGATCAGGAAATCAGCATTGATTTTAAGAAATTTTTCGTAAAATATAAGTTAAATTTCTTTAATTTTGATAAAATTATCTTTCTATCAATGTATATTCATTTCACAACTATTTGCAAAACATTTCGAAAGTATATACACATTGAAATTGAATAATTAAGATATGATACAGACTGATTTCCCATGTTTTATTTGTAAAGATATTTTGATGCTAGGAAGCTCTTTTCTTTTTCTACTTCATGCTCACATTACATGTAGCAAGAACTTATTAAAAGAAAATGATTTGTTTTTTATTTCTATAATCTCTAAATATAAAGCGATATAATACACGATTTACAATCTATCCCTGATTTGAAAGCAAATGAAGCCCAAAAGACAGAATAAAGTTTTTAGTAGACGGCATCGTTTTAAAATCGCATAATCAGAAATAAATATATATCTTATACATCTTACGTAATATTTATTAGATTTTAGAAATGCGTTGCGCATTAATAAAGATTTTATAAAAAAGTAAATATAGCTTCGTGAACAGAGCAATCTGACAACAATATCTTCGTATCATTTTTTGCCTACTATTATACTTATAGCTATACATACTTTTTTCACATAAAAGATTATCAAAAAAGAAAGTTAAATAATCTGACAGAAAGTGCAAGTCGTATTCAATGAAAGGCATTTCATTCAACAAACGGAATAGGATTTTCAAACAGAAAATTTTCCATGCAATAATAAAGAGATGATCATCTGTAAAAAAGAATTACTACGACACTTGCTATAAAAAATATATGGCTATTGAAAAGTTTCGTTTTCAAATTGCCTTTCAAATATTCAATTACTATTCAATATTTTGTAGACACAGCAAACCACACTCACTTTGATCTCTTAAAAAGAATTTATCCGAATTATTTTTTTTTATTTTGACACATAATATGTAATATGTTCGATAACGCGAAAACAATTCATAACATGTTTCGGAAATGAAGTGAATTGCACATTAATCATTAGTAATTAATAAAATATTTATCACATCCGCTCAATGAGATTTTAGATACCAAAAAAGAAATTACATCAAGAGTAATTACCCCAATGATGTGTAATCTGTGAGGGAACATGCCTTTCAAATTACTATTCTATGACGAGCAAGATTAAGTGTCATTGCCTGTTACCGTATCAAATCGAGCGATTTGCCTTCTGCGATAAAAATGATACATACATTTTAATGACGTATACGTTGCTACATTATTTTGATGTAGCAACGGGAAAATAAGCTTACCTGATATTGAATTCCGTCATGAACGCGAAATTTTAAACGATAATCTAATCGGATTTGCCTGTCAAACGAACAAAATGTTATAAGATTCAATATGTTGTGCAGAAACATACCTTGACCAAAACCAAGTGCACCATATACTCCGAGGTACATGTCTCGTTTCACCGTATCAACCGTATTATTTGCAAGAGTCAGATTGTCGTTTGACCATACACTTAGCCAAACACTTGAGCCAATGCTAAACGACTGGAAGATCGCATTCATCACGATCGTCGATATCGACAAGAACCATCCGATAGATTTTAAATAGTGAGAATACACTTGCCATTTTACCTTGAGAAATAAACGCATTATATAACAATATTATATAATATATAACAGCAAAATGTGCGTATGTGCGTGCATGTGTATATATTATATACAGCAATATTTGCATAATATATTTGTATAATAAGTAATTCCACATTTTCAAAACGCGCAAAATTATTAACGCAGAATCACACAAACTCGGTAATATCAGAAACATTGAAGCTATCGATACAAAATTGTCGTAAAGAAGTTTATTCAAGTAATTTCGTATTTCTCAATTAGTTCGATTTTATATGCAAAAATCTAAATCACTTTTTATAAGATCTGATATATCGTCATGCCATAATATCTAATATTATGGTATGACGATATAACATAATAATAGATAAATAAATATAAAAATAATTTTTCTTCGTGAAGAATAAAAGATCTATGGACGTAACATCTTTCGAAAATTAATATTATAATAACATCTATAACTTACGCTTCCGGTTTCAGCTTTCTCTATTTCTATCAGTTTTTCCCCAGCATTATTAGATTTGGATGTTTCCTTCTCTTTTGTACTATTAACTTGCACATAGCTTGCTGATTGTTGACTCTCTGTTGAATACTGCCTATTTACACAGAACGTACGTTACTTTCAATATTAGAAGTTGCATGTATTTAAATTGCTCTTATTATTTACTAATAAAATGATTCATCAAAAAGATTATACCTCTTTAAAGAACCATTTAGAGACTTCCTATCGACTCTATCTGTCACAGAACCAGATTCACTCAGACTTTCGGATATCCTCGATCGTACTCGAGTTAATTTCTGCTGTAGCTCATCCGCTCCGATCGTTGATTCAAGTTGCTGTTTAATTTCACGTAAATCTGCTTCGGAACCATCATCAACGTGCACTGTTTTAAATCATCATATGTATCTTAGAATGGTAATAAATATCATTTATAAAATATATCAATGTTTCATAAGTGGGAATCGCATGCATGTCTTTCTAAGGATAATGTATACTAATCTCAAACAGGATTTTAATCATACAATCCAAATTTATTTGAAAAAAATTTTTAAATAAAAGTTCAATATAATTTATTTACGATTATTTGCATTATATGGTTCATTAATAATTTATAATTTCATAATAATGACATGCATTAAAAAATATTGATTTTGTCAAAATATCTGTTATAAAAAAAGCTAATTCAAAATAAATTATATTCATCATTGTTTGCAACAAAGTCTATAAAGAAAAGGGATAATAGGGCATTTGATTAAAAAAAAATATTTTATCGATATTTATTTAACAAAATAAATATGATTGAAAGTATCTCCTTCTTATGTATAAACATACACAAAGTAGGAAAAGGAATTGTAATTACTTTTTCGCGGACTTACGATTTCCAACTTAGATCCATGAAAAATGTAACAATAAATTTAACAATAAGTATAGTAATGATATGTAACGAACTATGAATATTGACATAAATACCTTCCTGCAGATGTTGTACTAAAAATTCAGCGAAAGCGCCCTTCTTCTCTAATAATTGCTTATAAGTTCCGCTTTCCGTTATCTCTCCGTCTTTGAGAACGATAATGTTGTCGACTTCCGGCAGATATGTAATGCCATGCGTGACGAGGACTCTCGTCTTCTTCTTCAACAAGCCGTTCGGACCGATCACATTTTCGAAAATATGTTTGCCTACATGTGAGTCTACCGCGCTTAATGGATCATCTAAGAAATAATTATCTGAATCATTATAAACAGCTCTGGCTAATGCTACTCTTTGCTTCTGACCACCGGACAGATTTATTCCCTTCTCTCCGATCTCCGTTTGATCTCCTGCAGGTAGCATTTTCAGATCTGGACTCAACGCACATGCTTCAATCACACGATTGTACAACGATTTGTTCAAAGCTTTTCCAAACAGAACATTATCTTGCAACGTGGCGTTCTGTATCCACGGTTGCTGCGAGACATATGCGATCGAACCCTATAAGAATTTCATTAAAATAATTAAAGCTGATTTCCAAATTCTAATCGACATCTTCACTCTATTTAATTCAAGAAATACAAAAGAAAACGCACATCCATTATTTTTATCGATGTTGTACTAAAAGTTTCATAGTCTTATTTTGTATCCTATTTCATTCGCATTTTGTGTGAACAAATACAAATCAGATATTGCAATGTATTTTCGTGCACTATGTATTTAAAAAAAAACACAACTTAGGCAATTCATATAAATTTACATATATGAGATGTTTTCCTTTTCTTTCCAAATTTTCCAGTTTCAAAAAAGTAAGAAAAAAATAAACGAACATAAGTTTCGTTTTTATTATTTTTCTGATTTGATAACGAATACTCACTTTGGTATTTACTTTTCCGCTTAATTTGTCCATTTCGCCAAGCAAAGCGGATAAAAGAGAACTCTTGCCTGATCCTACTGTACCAACTATTGCTACTAATTGACTTTGTTGTACATGGAAATTGATATTTTGTAATACTGGTCTATCGATGTGTTCCGTTGTGTCCCAACAAAAGTTGCCGTTCTCAATCACTAACGCGTGTGCTAAATAAATATAATATGTATTATATATATTGTAATTAAATGTATTATAATATTTTGCGTCATGTACAAAGAAAGCTATATTTCAAGAAAGAAAATTTTATGCTTACCTTCTGATGGATCATGCTGCACGTTATTAGGATCCAATTCTTCCATATTCATAAATTTATTGATACGTTTTACGGAGACATAAGCCTAGATATATATGCAATGTTATTAAAATATAAATCTAGAACAGTGAAGTAGCATTTATCGGTTAGTTAAACTTACTTGGACTATATTACCAATCATCATGGGCAGCATAGAAAGTGGAAATCTTAAGATATTGAACAAACTGAGCGAAACAAACGCAGTTGTACTATCTAGGACATTGTTTTCATCAATAAGTACATAAGTGGTAAAAGATACCAGTGATACCTGCACATTCACAAAAAATAAAACAATATAAAACAAAATATAAGCAAGATATATAATTAGATGATTTATACAGTAGATTCCGTATAACGCGATAAATTCGTTATATGCGTTATGTATATCTGTGCAATATAAAATACACAAGTTATATATATTATGCAGCGTTAAATAGTATGTATCATATAGACAAATTAATAGAATAATTAAATTAATTGTATAATTAATAAATTAATTTTAATTTATATATATTTAAGTCTTTTATATAATTACATATAATAAAAATCAATTGCTTCTCCCCTATGTATGTAACGCGTGTAAGGTATATTATTTGGAACTAATTTGCCGCATTATAGGAAATCACGTTATATAAAGTTCTACTGTATTCTAAAGTATATTAATAATTAAAGATCTCAAAACTCGGAATAATTATAATATAAGAAAATTATATTATTTTATATATGCGCGTTTTTAATTCTTATAGACTTTTATAAATTTTCTGAAATTATATATAAAAGATTAGAAGATTTATTTTAAAAAATTAGAAGAAAATAAGAAAAGATATATGTACAAGATTTTCTCTATTTCTGAGACCTTTGATTGTGTCGATTTATTATTTCATAAACGTACCAAAAAGGGTGCACATGACCATATAAAGCTTGTACCGGCATTTAGGTATGCCGCTTCTTTCAACACCTGAATTTCTTTGACTCGTATTTTAAGTATTTGCTGCTCAAATGAAGGCTCCCATGCATAAAGCTTTAGTACTTTGATACCGTTAAGTACTTCATTCATTAACTTGACCCTCTCGTCCTTGCTCTTCATTTGTCTGATTTGTAATGTTTTTACTTTGTTTGCAATCAAGCCATTTACGGGAATAAGAATAATCATAACTGCTAAACCAGCGAGTACTGCTGGTCCTAATATTTCCCACAAAAAATACAAAGCTAACGCTATTTGCAATGGTGCCGACCAAATCATATTTATGTATGCAGTAAGATCCATGAATCTCTGAGCATCCACGGACATCAAGTTCACTATCTCGCCAAGTGTCGTTTCTTTCCTGGCCGAATTTGACATTCGTAATGCTTTACGGTAAATTGCCGCGATTAACGCAGTACGTATGCGCAGTCCGACTATGAACATACGGTGAAAGTATTGAGATAATACTAGTGTTTGAAGTGTCGCTGTAAGTAAAAGTAAAACGGAATAAAGATATCCCTTCCACATTGGTTCCTCTCCGTCAATAAAACCGATCAGAAGCCTAAAAAATGAGAGAAAAGAAGACACATTATCTGAATGATCAATTTCATATTAAAATTATCATCATTATATATTTGGCTCACAATTCGGTAGAATTGATAGATTGATAAATAATAGAATAAAATTAAGCGTTAGATATAAAAGATATAAAATTGGATATAAAGATATAAAATTAGATATAATTAGATATAAAAAATAAAAACAAGTATTTTCATTGATTTGCTTTACATATGTTACATGACTATCGCACATTGCATTATTTATATTTATTACATTACGTTATTGTATATATTATATATATAATACTTACTTTAATATCTGAGGGCTAATAAATGTCATAATGTCTTGAATTAGTTTTAGAAACGAGCCAAACATAAATGTCGCTCCGAAAGCTTTGCAAATAGGTGGTAGAATGGAAGCGATTTTCTTTTTACGACCATTATTAAAATCCACTTGTCCGGATGCCTTCCGATATGATGCCTTTGCACTCTCTACTCTATATAAATAAAAAAATGACTTATATACATTTATATCGGTCTAGTTTTATTATAGTGAGAGTGGAAATATTTCAAAAGTTACGAGAGATCCTACCTAAAGTAAGTCCAAACCAGCCTTGTTAGCAAAAACGTGTAAATACGTTGTTAAAAAATTTTTCATCAAAGAGCATTATGCTATTTATAATATATTTTATAAAGTATATGCAAATATGCTTTAGCTATCAATGTATTACGATGTATTAACTGCATAGCTAATAAAACAATACAGTAATACTAAAAACATGATAATGAAACGTGCTGCTTTAAAAAGTGTCTATCTCTAGAAAATAACTGATAATTCTACGCATGCAAAGATGCGATAAAATAATTTCTAACATATTTCTTTGGATTTGCACGTTTTATTTCAACATTCATGTAAGCATAGTTTCCGATTTCTCTTTTTTATGATTTTAACGAAACGCGATATTACGCAATATTATAAATAATATTACAGAGAATTTAATCAGGTTACTGATTACAGATACCTTCATTCTGATGAAGAGAGAGAAAGAAAGAAAGAAAGAAAAAAGAAAGAAGGAGAGGGAGAAAAAGAGAGAGAGGAGGGAGAGGAAGGAGAGAGAGAGAGAGAGAGAGAGAGATCCATCGATTGTATATTAAACTTACTCGTCTGTCTTTCTGAGATTTTTATTCCAATATTTATCAAATTTCGGCACGATTTCCGCAGCCATATCCTCTGGGTTCATGGACCACAGATCGGATGTTTCAAGCGGCTTTCGAAAACCTTTCCATGCTAAAGAATCAAACCACGCAAAAAGCATTCTCGATGGGAAGGAAGATCTTTGTTCTGGACATGGTGATTCGACCTGCAAGTGATACAAAATCATTAACACAGGGACTTTCGAATCATGTAATCGTAATTTTAAAATTTATTGAGATGCTCTTTTCGCGTTTGTGTTACGCAAATATAAAATTATTACTAAAATATTAGAAAAATTAATAGGAAAAAGATTACCGTGGGATATTCGGAGAATTTAGGTTCTGCATCGACTAAGAAATTAAGTACAAACAATATTACTACTATCGGATAATAGATCATATAAGACACCATTGGGTATGTTGGTTCTGCCTAGAAATAAACAATATTTTTTTATTAATTTATATTATTTTTAAGCATATAATTCCTGCCATAAAATATTAATATTGCGATAAGAAATACAAAAAAAATAATTCACATTATACAAATATTATGAATAAATATTATTGTGTTAAAGTATAGATTATACAAACATATATAATCCCTTTTATAATTCTTCTTATATAATTATCTATTTAAAATCTAACATACCCCTTTCATGCTTATGAATTTTTTTACATAACTTCTATATTGGACACATCCACATATCGTAAGCAGAAACCAAAATAGAAATAAAAGACCAGATGTTCGCATTCCATGTTTTCTATTATATACCATTAAAGTAGATGCTAATGTCTGAAATGATTAACAAATTTAATTAAACATCGCAATTACGTAATAACATAAATATTATTATTTTCTCAAACAAATTGTACAAATTGTAAATTGTAATTGTAATTAATAATGATTGAGTCATCATCTTAGATCATCTTCATTTTATATATAATTTTTAATTCTTTATATATATATATTATATATAAATGTAAAGAAAACTGAATTAAAAATACGAATAAAAACAATATGAAAAAATGTATAGACAATAATTCACGAATAGAACCTGAAACATGTATAATTAGTATAATATGATGTTATATACTTACAAAGCTAATAATTTTTATAATGGGTGTGTAATAATCAACATTGTAGACCGTATCATAAGTACTTGTATGTATTGCCACTCCTAAATCCACTATGGAAAGTAAAATCAATCCTATTGTAAGTATTTGCTTAAAAATAAATAACCACGTATGTGGAACATTTCTCCTTTTACTATTTAAGAGGTAATATGCTTCCATTGCTGAAAAGGTCCATAGAAATATACATGGTACCCATACTAATATCGTCTTTTGGAAACATTCTGTTAAATCTGGATTGTCTGTATACCACGTCTTATTATCGTCCTAAAATAAAAAAATTTATTTAAACGATAATTTTTTGATTCTGATGTCTTCGTAAAATTAATCTTAACGATAAGATCTTTGATAAATTTCAAATTGCCTTTTATGATTTAAAAAAAAAATCGATAAAAAATCCATACATTAATATTTTCTGAATATTCAAAATATTTTCTAGAGGTCAACGACCTCTAAAAAATGAATATTTATACCAAAAACAGATCATTTAATTTATTTCTTTTTCTCTAGCGAGTTTTACCGTAAATGGATTCTGATCTTTTGCAATCATAATTAAACATAAAATTGTATTTATAACTTTTTTTAATATCGATAATATAAAAGATTAATACCAATTATACGAATTGAAAAGAATCCTCAGAACGTCTTGAATCGCATATCAGGAATTCAATCAAAGAATTAAAATTAAAATCGCGCATTGTAAAACATGCAACAATTCTGATGGGTAATTAGAATAATGAAGATATTTGCATTTTCATAATTATTCCATGGAAACGGATTAAAACTAATCTCGATTTAACGCCCTATAATATCACGTGATATATTACATGACATTCACAGTATGCTTTGCGGACCAACATGAAAAGGACAAGTTAAAACTCATGCTCAAGTTATATATTTCGCGTTTAGCATTATCATTTAGCTTCATCGCCTTCGCATGCGCAAGTATTATCTTCAAAAACATATAGACTCAACGCGACATCCAAACAAAAGCCGCCAAGAGCTTGCAAAGTTGCGCGAAACATAAGAAGCGCAATAGGAATGCAAAGGATATCAAGTTGCATGTATGATGTTACTTCGGAAGATGCATACCATTGACGATTATTAATTTTACTTGGCTTTTCCAAATGGTTTAAGTAACTTAAAATGAGTATCTCTTCAAAAATCGAAGAAAAAGATATGTTACTAATATAATATTTCTGTTCCCTGGATGAATCTTTGGTAACATTATATGTCAAGGTTCCAAACATTCTTTTCGTGTTATTTCTTTGTTTATATTCTTTTCTTACTAAAATCTCATATGACGATACATTTGTAAAAATAAATCAAACTTTATGGTTTCTTATAATAATAAATATTGTACATTGTCGTATATCAATATCCATACGATCAAATTATCAGCCAATGCACGAAGAGCTTTATTACCGACTGTGGCGCGCGCAGCTTAAATTATAAGCGAAAAGAATTAAATGGAATCAATTTAGGGAATAATCTAGATAGATAGTTTAGATTTTTAATCCTTCGATTGTACGTCATAAAAATTTCTCTTAAAAATATCCATTAATATTATTCATTAAAGAGTGGTTTTTAAGAGAGTATTTTTTAATCATTAATATCAAGAATAGATTAGAGACGATTATTAATGAATAGATATAATATTATTTGATAAATAAACTAAATTTAGCAATTGGATTTAGATAAATTACTAGAATATTTAACAAACTAAATTAATAAAGCAGACATATAAACAGACGCAAGATTATTCACGTAAGGAATATTGATGCGATTAGCGCCAATATCGAAATCAATCTTAAGATTCATCGAGGAACATTAAGCGATTAGTATCTGAGATAGTATCTTAGTATCTGATAACGAATTTCGGTAATCGTGATGCATCTGGCCCGATAGTACAATCCTGATTTGTAGGAAAAATCGTTTCACGCTAAAATATTATATTATATCGATTTACGCGCGATAACTAACAATTACGTTCAAAATTATAGAAACTCGACAGAAATAACGCTTCGAGTGAAATTACGAAATTACGATTCTTTCCTAATGCTTTTAAGTGACATGCTTTTAAGCGGCATTGCGAAAACAAAAATGCGATATCGCTGGAAGATAATTGCTAAGTATTGTTATTGATGGGATTATTCGTTAATGGCAATTAATGTCTTATACATTTTTGATGCGATAAGAATCGTGATAAAAGGTGAAAACAAAAGGCACATCCTCCGAGAATTTTCAAATTCAAAACATTCAAAGTTACATGATAATTATTAGAGTTAATTATTAGTGCATGATAATAATCTCGATAACTATCTCGACGATTATCTTGACAATTGAATTTTATCGATATTAAAAGCAGAAAGAAGGGATAAAGGAGGACAGCCGATGATATGACTCGCTTGACTCGCAACGGCGCGTTTCAGGAAATCAAACTATTGCACAACGCGGCGAATGCAATGAACGAGTCAATAAAAATTAACTGTTCAATCGACCCGACAATGCCGCTTGCCATTGTTCTCCATTTTCGATTCTCCGCTGGTCTTCCGCTTGTTCCCTCATTTTCCTTTGGAACATCGAATAACAGTAATCGCGATCTATTATATTATTAATTAAATATATTAATATATATATATGTATATTAATATCGATTAATTCAATTGTCGGGATAATTATCGAGATAATTATCGTGCAAACTCGGCGACTTCGAACTGATATATTATAAATATATTATATTATAAATATAATATCATTGGTTGAATATAATTATGCACGAAAACCCTAAAATCTTCCTAGACAAAAATCGCAGAACTATCCTATGAAAAGTTTCCCAGTTTAGTCATTTAATGTTATCAAACGCGTTTATAAATCGGAAGAATAGCACGAACCGTGCTATTTTTAGGCAAATCTGAAGGCTTTGAACAGTACCAACGATAAAAAACGGTTCTCCCTTATTAAAGGCATTTCAAATAATCGAGAATCAAATATCGAGAATCAAATCGCATTTCGAACTTATCTTGATTACACGGATAATCGAATCGTTTTCCATGTAAATATCTCTTCAACCCCGTTTCCAGTTACTCTCCTATTTGCCGATCTCTTCATACACATGACAACAGATAATGAGATTCCTACTGATAAACGGAATCGCTCGATCCCGGTATTTGTACATGCAGCGCCTAGATTACGCATTTATTCGTTCTCGCGCGGCAGATTGATCCCCGCATCACCCCGAAACGGATGAACGTGTCATTACGCGAGGATGACATCGACTTTTGCCACGATTCCTTCTCATTGAAAAGGCGCGCGCGCGCGCGTGCCTGTTATGTGTGTGCGTCAGGACGAATGCGAAAGAATACGATGACGCCAGAGAGAAAGGAAGAGAGAAAAAGGGACAAAGAAGAAAGGACGGGAGAGGGGGATGAAGTTGAGCAATCCAAACATCTCGCGTTCTGCAATACTCGTTGAAGGAGCGAGTAACGTTACGCTAAAAATGCATCGCATACACGAATTTAATCACTCACTAATTGAGTTGATCTCATTAAACGGTGACCGCACCAACAGTGCGGCGCGAATTGCGGATTCGGGTTGCGCGTACGCGCAACTGTGTCATAACCGCGACGCGAAATGCCGAATGAAAGCATGTACTGTGGAGGAAATCCGAGAAAAGCGGAAAACCGCCCTGAGCTATTCCACTCACCCAGAATTTAGTGCCGCAAAACTCGTCCATCGTCTGATGCTCCATGCTGACACATTTAACAGGCCGGCGAGGTTGCTTTAATTATCGCGCGATTATCATTCGCGAGTACCGCACCGCACTGCACCACGCCGCACCACACCGCCGAGCGGTGACCAGTATCTCCTCGCCGTCGTCCAGGAGAGGATCTCTTCGCTCGTTTTCTCGATCGTGCTGATTATTCTCACCAGCACGACACACCAGGCGAGTAATGCGAACGTGGGGACACACACGAGTTACGAACCATACAGACGCAAGTCATTTGAGTTCACTAACGAGTACCGCTGCTACCGCCACCGCTGATCATTGTCGCTACTCTGGCCACTCTGACTTCGGGACCTGATGGTATCCATAAGCCGGGTTGGGGGAAAGGGTGGAAAAGTGGGAGGAAGGCCCGCAAGACGGATGGCGAAACGCGATGCGTCCCGGAGACACACGAAAGCGCCTCCTTATCGACAGTTCGTTATCGTTTTGTTTATTTGCATATCTCGGAATGTATCGAGCGATCGCGAAGTCGATCGTAGAACTGGATAGAAATCCGGTATTATGCTTCCACGTCGTGCGAAATTAAGGAGCGCGCTGATGCAGAAACGTCGCCGACCATTGGCTGGTACGCGCTGAATTGACCAATCGTCACGCGCCCACACGCGAATAAGAAAAGTCGACGCGCGTAATTTGCTTTTATCCGTGTGGTCCGATTTTAATTAAGAATTTAGTGTGCTTGATCACTTTTTCAGAATATTTCTATTGACGAGAGTGAAACGTCGATGTTCATTACAAGTACTGAAGATTCATATATGACATGAATTATAGATTCTTCCTTGAAGGGAAGATACTTGAAGGGAATACTTATAATTATTGAATCAGGAACGGTCGTTGCAAAGCATTTCTTTCCTCAGATGACAGATTTTCCAAATTGATAACGAAGTTAGAATTTCTGATTACATCTGCGCGAACGCATGCGAAACGCGTATCTTTATATTTTAATCTGAAGTCCGTTCTTTTTTCTCTTCCAATTTCTTTAATCTTCAAAATTCAAAATTACCTCCACGTTGTGATATCTAATTATGTATTTATTTAATTAAAAGTGCAATATTTGTTTTGACTCTGTCAAAATAGAAAAAGATTAAGATTTTTCATTTGATCTAGCGCCTTAAAATTCGCTAGAAAATTAAAATTAAGTGCACGAGCACGAGCATGTATGACGTATTCCGTATATGTCGAGTATGTTGTTTAGTTACTTAATTTTCATCAGCTCTAGGGTATTCTATGTACCCATCATCTTCTGCATCTACATGCACACATCACTCGCGATAAACAAGCAAGAGGCACAATTTTACATATTCATTTCGCTCCTATCTATAAATTGCATATAATGCCAAATTACTTTCATGATATACGATTGTTATCGCGTTTTTATTCATGTGTCTTATTCATTCGGAAATAGATTTCGGAATGAAAATTTCGTTTAAGCGATGTTTGTCTTATGTTTGCGCTTCTAACTTTTATGTAATATAAATGTATAAATAGCTGCAAAATAACCGTTGGGAAAAGTATTTATATAACAGCGAATACGAATAGCGTAAATGAGGACCTTGAGGCATCAGAACTGTGTGGTTTCTTGATGGAAGAAATACAGATTTCTAATCAAACACGAATTATTCACGGTGTTTGTGATGTGCACGCGCACGCGTACACATTATCTTCTTGCCGACTATATAAATACCATATGTATTCATATCACTATCATTGTCATAGTTTTGATTTATAGTACGAGACGCTTATCAGTTGCAACTTAATTCCGCGAAATCACTCGGCTCGGTATAACCGATTCATCGAAGAAGATTGTAAGATTGTAATAAGAATCGATTTTTATAATTAATTATATATTATTCAATGACATGGCCCGTACGCAAATATTATGATTCGATCAAATTGATATCGAGAATATTGACAATGGACAATGCCGTGAAACGTACATCGTCGTTGTCATCGTCATCGAGCTTCTCTTATAAGCACGATAAGCTGTGTTTCTAGGATTTAGAATCGCGGACATCATTTATCAGTTGGAAATGTGGCACACATATGTCACGCGGAAGAAATTCTGCGAATTAGGATATTCTTCTGTAATTACGCGAAAATTGCAAGATTGCTACGAGAAACGAGCATTCTTTGCAGCAGCGGTCGCAACAACACAAGAATCCAAAGATTTCCGTAGAAGAGCGTTCGCAAGAGCGTTCGAAAGAAAGAAAAAATAAATAAATAAGAACTAGGAATATATCGCGCACGTAATATATATATATATATATCTGTCGAGGTCCTCATTTATCTCTTTGTCATTTCGGTTTTCAAATATCGCGAAATTAAATATCGTACTGAGGAATGGAGCAATTTCTATTCCGTTGTAGACGGAAAAGGCGTAAAGCGTTTACGCTTCAACGCGCTTACAATAATATGAAATATTGAATAAAACAATAGATTCCTGCGCTACGGCAAAGCACAATGTGCTTTGGACAGTGATGTGTCGCTTCTAGACGAGATAACCGCTAAGTCATGATGTTAACTCTCTGTTATCAATGTACCGTTTGATTCTGCCATACAATGATGACTCGACAATACATATTATCTAAGGATAGAATGATCCTTGTTTTGCACGATATAACATTTGATTGCATTGCATGAAAATACTTCAAAACGCCAAGCATCCAAATGTTGAATGTTGTATTAAAATATATAATAATAAAAATAAATTCAAGAAAAATATATCAAAATAAATTCTCTTAAACATGTTTCTGAAATATACGATAACTTTTATTGGTAGCTTTAATTTTGCATCATTTATTTACATCATTTATTTACATTTAAATAAGCATTTAAGCATTAAGAAACGATATATATTTTATTTGATAGATTTTAAGAGTCAATATAGACAAGTATTGCCTAAACATCTTTTTTTAATTTCTGTGTTTACAATATAAACACAGTATGAAATTCCATGAACATATTTCATAATAATATCAATGCGAAACTAATTGGCACAATAAATATTTTATGATTATGATAGACTTCTTGTTGAGCACTTGATGAAAGCGTTTATCAAGATAAATGATTCGACCAATCAGTGCCGATTTTAGGTAGAGATGATGTGAGATCCTTGAAGTATAATATGTTTTTAACAATGTAAGCATGATTACGTCATACATACTTGGATAAAACTCGTTGAATTGCGTAATATGGGCATAGATAACTGCAATCGACTATTTTTAACCCTTCAATTTATATTAAACTCTCAATGCAATAGAAAAGATATGTTATGTAAATATGAAGAACATATTATTCATTCGATATATAATAAATTAATTATATAATTTTATATAAATATATAATTTTAATTAATATATTTATATTAAATTAAAAAATATTTTACTATTTTACATATATTAAATAGTCATTGGTAATAAAATTGTAAATAATTTATATTTTACAGTACTATGCGTATATGCGCGCACACGCATGTGTGTAACATGTATGTATGTTGTATACGTATATACACATACATACATATATACATGTATATACATATATATGTATATGTATGTATATACATATATATATATATATAATGTATGATAATGTATATTATATATACACACACATGTATATAATAATTGATAAAGTAATAATTAAAATATAAGATTTTATATATAATATATGTAATATTAAATAAAACAAAACAAAAAAACAGAAATTTTATAGTAACTATATCTATATATAATTCTTCCGAAAAATATTTATTTATGATATCATCCATTAATCTGAATAATGAATTTATAATTCATTGATTAAATACAACTCGTAATAAATATATATATATATATATATATATATATATATATATATATATATGAAATTCTTTTTAATCATTTTAAAAATAACATATAATCTTTCTCTATATCTGCAAAGATCAACAGAATATTTTTTATTGATATCGCAGCTTTAACATGACTTTATCTTCAGAATAAAAATAAAAAATATAAATATATAAGAGAGAGAATATTGTTCTTAAAATGGATACTTATTTTTTTTCAATAAAAATATCATTATCCAATATTAAACTTATATGAGATTCATAAAAAGTTTTATTATGTTTGATAAGTTTGAGTACTGTTAAATAAAAGTGTCAATAATTCTGGATCTGTCAAATTTTGTTTATACTTTTGCACCATCTCTTGAATTTTTAAACGTCTTCGTACATGTGGAGGATGATAACTAAAACAGAAGAAAAATATATATCTTATTTAGGATAAAAGTTCATTAAAAAAATATCTATATAAAAATTCAATATAGATATGAGACAAATATGATTAAAATGGCAACGGAAAAATATAATAAGATATGAAGTAAGATATGATAAAACTCTATTCCTCTTTTGATAAATTTAAAATTTCTTACCTGTCATTGTCAAGCCTTTTTCTTCGTCCCATATTAAGAGCTGTTTGTCTAACTAATGTTCCTAATACTCTTCTCGATACTACCATACCGTCAATTAAAGGTGTTGCTAGATTGATTCTGGAGACTGGTCCTTGCAATCTAATTCTCATCAATCCGTTCGCTAGAGCTTGAAGAAAGATAACGTGCACATCAGTAGCTTGCAACATCCTGGCCTGTTCAAGTCCGGTGTAAGTAGAAGGAAGCAGATCGCCTATGAACAATTAAATAAAAATATTTTATAGCAAAAAGTTTATATAAATAATTATTATATTATAATAATATATATGTGTTAATATATATAATATAATATAATATATAATATAATATACATATAATATAATGTTATATACATATAATGTTAATATATATTATTTATATATGTTCTTATACATAATATATGTAAGAATGTATCTGGATTATTGATAATATTACGAGAAGAGAAAACAAACCAATCGGGAATTGAATGTGATCCTCTAAACTCTCCAACCATACGACCATAATTTTTGTATTAGTTTGTGACGGTAGAGTTTGCTTCGTTGTTCTTCTAGGTCTAATAGGATCTGCGCTCGAAGAATTTGTCGGCCCTGTTCCCGATAAGCTGGATGGTTGTTTCTCTAAATCGAGTGACATCGTTCGAGAAGTATTTTGTGACGCGCAACTCCGATTATCCGTATTTTCACTAATACTCCGTTCAAACCATGCTACAATAAAATATATAAACTGCACCGTAAAAAATCAAACATATTTAAAAATTTCATATTTCGTACAGAATAGAAGAAAATGTAATATAATAAAATATTAAATTAGTAATTATGTTTGTTTACTATTTGTAAAAATGAATTTTACCTTGTCCGCTATTACTGATATCACTGTTATAATTGGCGTCTTCTAAAGAATCTGAACTGGCCATGAGATTCGTTTGCGTAGGTACAACGAATGCAATCTCCGAACTGACATCTGCCCAATATAATACGTGTGTATCACCGTTGTAAAATGCTCCACCATGATTATCGTGTGCTACTTGTGGTGCATTCGTTTGCGCTGTTACTCTCCACGAAGTTGATACATGGCCAGTCCAGCCTGCATGTGTCGATACGGAGACAGGCCAACCAAGAGAACTTAGAAATTCCAAGAAATTGGATGACACATTTTCTCCGTGCAACTATAAAGCAAATATCGAAATACTTTTTCAATTATACGATATTGTATCTTTTTCGTGCACATTCTCTCTTTAAAAATTTTAATTTAATAAACTTACATTATTTATTATATCTTTTTACAATAAATTTATTTATACTTAGCAATAAAATTAAGATTTTTCAAGGTTGATTCTATAATTAAATTCAAACGGTCATAATTTAACAAAAAATCATCGAAAAATGATTCAAGAATCATTTGAAAAGTCAAAGTTTCATCTTTAATAATCATATGAAAGCCTGGAAAAAAATTCTTGAAAATGGCTTTTATATTATCATTAAAGATGAGATTTTATCATTTCAAATATATCCTATACCATTACTTTCGCCATTTAAATTTATCGAATTTTTTATTTGAAAGATCTTAATCTATTTATCACTAATTGTCATTATTAGATATTTAATAGATAACAGAAATGATCAATTTAATAATTCATAATCATGATATATATTATCATTTGATACATAATCAATAAAACAATATCTTACCATGTTTGATAATATCTCAGAAGCAGATTTCTGACCTGCTTTGACATAAAAAATATGAACGGTATCGCATGTGCGTGGACTGATATTGTCTAATGTTTCCAAATCCGTGCAGAATCCAGAAATGGTCGGATCTAAAGCAGTGAGTCCGCTCGAGTTTCTGGATTCCTCGTTCTCTCTAGGTTCCATATTCAAGAACCCGAAATGGCTTAAGAACAAACGAGCTGTTTGAAACTCGTGGCATACTTGAGGCGGTACGCATTCATCGGTTTTGTCTTCCGTTTTGCTTATGTTACCGTTATCGTGTTTTGACTCCAGTGTTATTTGACGTTCCAAAAGCTGCGCGAGGATTTGATGCTCATCTCGTACAGCATCATTATCACTCATAACTGCCTCGAGGCTTGGTATTGACTCATCCCTATCAAAATTACACGATCAAATAAGTTCATGACCTTATGAAATCGCGTACAAATCAAAGATCCAAATATTTCATTCATATTCGCTCACTTACACTTTACAATGAGGAATACGATCCACGTTATCTGGAAAAAATCTCGGCTTGTAGTCCGTTCGCGGCGCAGCTTCGGCTAATGGTAACGGTCGTCCGGGATTGCTATTTATGCTTCTGATGCTGGATCGATGTCGCGGCAAATGACGGAGTTGCATTGTCCAGGCATGTCTACCGAACGGGCCACGTATCAAGACTGTCACGGTTGGTTGTGGATCCTGATCATTTCCCAAAGGTTCCTCCAATAGTGCTAATACAGTTGAACTCTCGGACACAAAATAGCGGAATCTTTCGACGGCTGCTTGCCGCGCCACGCGTCCGCCAGTCCAACTGTTGCAGTGTCGAAGTAAGGATACTTCATCTAATAGTGACGAAAGTGATTGAGCTCCGCAAGCGCTCGGAAAATAGCCAACCTAGGTGAAAAAGTATCCTCGAATTAATTATATTGGAATATATCTAATCAAATAAATCTGATAAAATGAAAAGAAAAACTTCGGCTTTGGATTAAAAACAAATTAAAAATTATTAAGATAAAAATCTCTGATAAAAATCATTCGAGAAAATCCAAAAGCTTCAAAACTTATTTTATATAAGGTTTCTTTTTTTTAATTTATTGTCATTGTGCATTTTCAACATGTGTGTGTATGTATCATAATATTTCATATATGAACCTGTTCTAATAGAATGGTAAGAAGTGCATCAGCGGCATCTCTCACGCGCATAGATGCAGGTTTTAGCTCTTTCTCGTCTTTCATCTTGATAGGTTCACCTGGTTTCCCAACGCTTTTAGTACCAGATACTCCAAGCTCAACAACTTCTAATACTGTAGTCAAACAATCTTTATCCTTTAACAAAAAGACAGATAGATATAACAACCAAGATAATTTCGCAAATTCATTATTCATAGAAAATAAAAAATACATATAATTAACCTGTAATAATTGTGGATGAGCAGTTAACCACGTTGTCAGACAATTAAATGCCGCAACGATTGAAGAATGAAGATCTTTGGAATGCGCTGGAGGTGGACGCCAACATTGATATGCGATATAATCGCACAGCCATTTTACTGCTCTTTTGCATTCCAAAGCATCTATAACAACGGAATCTCTTTTTTATGTTATTGTATTGTATTAATACAAATTTTATGTAATTTTATTGCATTGTATTAAGGATGTAAGGATGTATCTATTAATCTGTTTAATATCAAACCTGTGAGTTTCCTTGCTGCATGTAAAATTATATGAAATATAATATATGATAATTCCATATATATTTATATATAGTGTATATGACTTATATGTACACATATGTAATGTATTAATATGTATTAATATGTAAAATATAATAACTGAAAAAATTTCATGTAAAAAATATTATAAATATAAATAATTTATATACCTGTTTCACGAATGCGTGTGCGCGCGAGTCCCGACAACATTTCAAGCGCTGCCAAAGAGATATTCAAATCAGTTTTCCACGAGGAGATCAAACGATGACACACCAAATACGTCGCCCGTACGAAGAGAGCATGGGCAGAGTCTAAAAAAGCGTATACCAATTGAAAAATTATTAAATATATAAAAAAGATCATAATTATAATTCATAATATAATTAAAAGATTATAATTCTAATACATGTTTTATGTAAATATATAATATCTTAAGTATATCTTATAAAATAAGTACTTAGAAAAATGAAACAATCTTTTCTTCAAAAAAAATTTGTATAACGGTAGAAACATAAACTACAAGCAGAGACGGGACTCACATTTTACATGAATATTTTCGAATATGATTTTTAGCATGAGTGATATTGATAACAAGATAAACAACGTTTGTATTTACCGAATGCAATGCACTCCTCTTGAAGAGTCGTGATATCAGAGGCATCGCCAATTGATCGTTGATCACTGGATATACTTATTTGACTGGCTGAATCACTGGTGACTATTAAGCGATGAAAAGACGGTACAATGGCGAAATGCACAACAGAACACAACTCGTAATAAAAAATTAACGTTTCATATATAAGCATGTGTAAAGCCGATACAATGAGAGGAGTGATAGTAAGCATCGTAATTTAGATATTCACATGGTCATCATTGAATGATTTTATAGGCTAATAAATGTTAATGAGAGATTGCTATATTAAAGAAAGTAATAGTATACTAAGTAATAGTATACTAAGATACTATTACTTTATTTAGGTAAGAATGAAGCCAATTATACATGTAACTATAGGCGTTAACTATGTGCATTATATCAATAAACAATTGTATTAAATTGCGATAATAAATTTTCTTTCATCTTATAAAATTGACGAAATTAATTTTTAAATCATATCTTTGAACATTTCTGGCGTTTTTGATATTCCACATAATATTTAGCTCGATATTTATTTTCAATAAAAATATTCATTGCATTATATTGTTTCGAATATTCTTTACAAAATTCTTTACAATTGGAAAAGATGAATTTTATAATTATTATTTATAATTATTTTCTTGTAAAATTTTCATATAGAGTAATGATAAAATATATGTATGATCAATAATATCTTAATAATAACTCTGATCAATAATATCATTAAATGCATTGTTGTGCAAATATATTAAATATCGCGTTAAATATATTATATATATCTTGAATTGTATCAAAAATGCTTATGTATGATTTGCTCCATGTCATATGATGCTGAATACATCACATTGATATATTTATCTATAGTCAGCTATAGTGAACACCTATAGTCACATAATCAATTATAAAATTCGGACACAAATAGGAATCAATGTTAAGTAACTCAGTACAGTGCATTTAGCCGAATATAAGCTAATATGTCCTAATGTGAAAAGGACGAACCTGAGGATAATAAATTAGTTGTTGACTCATTAGCTATTGCGTCGGGTTGCGTAACTTGTTCTACTTCTTCGGCCGCTGCAGAATCTTGTACGCTTAATAAGAGAGCCCCTAGTAAAGATTATTCATATATAATTTATATTCACGCATATATTTAGGCTAATTTCAAGAATTCACAAACCAAGATTATTATCAATAAATTTAATTATAAATATATATATATATATAGAAATAAATCTATTTCTATATATTCTATATATGAAAAATTGATCTCATATATTTTCAAGGAAACAGAATATCATGATATCATTATTGTGTATCGATATCAAATGATGGAAATTAGAGAAGTTAAATTTAAAATTTATGATATGGCAATATGTATAAATAATACTATATAGATAGCCGAATTCAACAATAATTGAATTCGAAATTGTATTGGGAAAGTGAAAATTATATACAATCTTGATTAATAATTTCTTGACAATAATTTCTCAATTTTATTAACTTACCCAATAACATGTGCGTATTCTGAGGATCGGTCTCCACTTGTAATGCATTTATGAGCAAATTCATGAGTCTCGATTTTAACTGTACAAATGTAATAGGGCTTTTTTCGGAGGAATTTGCACCTGGAAATGTCGGTAGCTCCTTAATGGCAAGATTCTGCAATAATGAAATATTGAGTGAGTCTATTCCTTTAATACCATGAATATATTGAATTAAATGCCAATACATTTTCTACAACATATCTATTTGGTGAATCGTATCATCTACGTTTTCAGTTTACCTGAAAATGCAGGGGCAGTGTTAACATTGATATCAAGAGATGTATCGAAGCTCTTCTCAAATCCGGTTTCGACACTATATTAGATATTAGCTTTAAATCCTTCTCCGGCAAGACTACTTCCAGAGCAGATAATACGGCTGGCACTAGGACTTGTATGCCGTTCAAATCTAAGCGAAACAAGTCAGCCGAATTTAACAGAATACTTGCTAATGTCTCGCCACATTCGCGGGACTAAAAACGAATTAAACATGTATAGATTTCCTCCATTTTCTTTATATATTTTCTATACTAATAATGAGATTAGCATCAATACCTCATCTATTTTGAGGCCATGATACATTGCTTGGTAAAATCTGGCCAAATATACAGGTAAGATCTCTTCTCCGGTTTTCTTAGCACAAAAGATTCTGCATAGAGCGCCTAGAGCTTCTGCTCTACCGGATTCGTAACGATCTATGCAGAGTGTTGGTGGCACATCGTTCACAGTTTCTTGTAATGAACTCGGTCCATCGACAAGTACCGAAGATGGACGTTTCGAAGCACCAGACGGTTCTGTATTAAAATAACATGTAATATAATATTATTAAATAAACAACTTGAAATATTAATTAAAATTTGCTTAATTAAAATATTCATATGCCACTGCGCATATACTCTTCGAGATTTTAATCGAGATCTAATTGTCATATTACTAAACGTATTACTAAATGTCATATTAGTGACAGTTTATAATAATTTCTAGAATGATAAAAAATAAAATGAAATGAAAAGAATGAAAAAAATTAAAATATTAAAAAATATTAAATAATAATATAAAAGATGTATTATAGATATATTAAAGATGTATTATAGTATAGTATACATAGTATACATTAAATAAATAAACAAATATATTTATTTATTTATTCATTATATATATCGTTATTATATATTTCTATTAAATATCTCTATTTATCTAATAAAAAAATATCTTCCATAATATTATTAGTATTAGAATTAGAAGAAAAATTTTCTTTTTCTAGAATCAGAAAGATAAGATATTTTTATAGCATATGGAATAAAATCTTATATAAAATAAAATCAAACAGATTTAAATATATATATGCAGAAAAAAATTTTTTTATTAAATAAATGCATAATACCTACGTGGCAAATTTTGTGACCAACCATCAGTACCGATAAATGCAGCTTCAAATAACCATTCCCCAAAAAGATGCAATATACTATTACATTTGGGACGCCCTGGAGCTAAAGGAGGCCTGATATCTTGGCCAAGTGAAGTTATAGCTGTAAATTATAATCATGTAAGCAAAAACGTTTTTGCGATATAATCATGTGATGTAATTAAAAGAATATTACATGCAGTACTTGAAGCGGACGATGGTCCAGAATTGGATATTAATATTGGTGGAGTACTAGATACACGACTTGTTGTTAATCCAATTAATGATGCTTTTGGAATTCCTGAAATATAAATGTAACGAATATAAATAGATAAATACACATATTACAGATATATATATATATATATATATATATATATATATATATATATATATATTCAATATTGTATGTAATTACAATATAAATGAATATCAAACTTCAAGCTCAAAAAATATAATAATAATAATTGTTACAATAAATGCTTAATAATACAAAACATAATCTCATAATATAATTAAAGATAAGCTTAATAATATAAAATAAGATAAAGAAAATATTATGATACAAAATGGGTGCTGTTGCTACAATAACTGCTCATAACTTTAAATCTTTATAGAAAAGATAATCCAGAAATCCAAAGATTCAGACTGATGGAGCATAGTATCAGGGATATAGCAGTCAGATAAAATATTGCATTAAATACCCTTAGTGACTGCAGAAGGAGTAACACTGAAACTTTTCGCAAGCCTGCGTTGTGTTGGGGGTGTGGGGGAAGGCTGAGGCTGATCCTTACTACTCGACCTATCCCATCCAACACCCCCACCGCTGGTGCCACTATTACCTGATGTGACATTGGACACGCAACATTCCTCCCAACAGCATGCTTGTGAAACTCCTGCAAAATATTTGTAACACTGTGCAACCATCACCAGCATGTGAATAAGCTGACAGTACATGTGCATGTCATGTAATAGATAAGATAGCTTTTAAAAAAGATATTTGCCTCTTTTCTGTGGTAATACATATTTACAAATTTGTACAATTCTCGAGATTTCGCGCTATTCAAAGTTTAATCGAATCAAAACTGTCCACTTACCAAGGAAAGCATCAACTTGACCTGCTATGCCTTTTATAGCCTTCAAAAATATTTGCGGTAAACTTTGTAGACATGGATGTTGACATGGATCTATAACGTTGGGACTGGCAATAGCATATTGCAAAAACGCTTGTGTTTGCGAAACAACGGCAGGKCTGCATAAATCCACAGGATCACCGATAGTACGCAACAATCTATACCATGCTTGCGCCACTGCCTCATCTGGCATAGTCGGTGGTACCAATTGCGTGTCTTCTTCACCTATTAACGTAAATGCAGTGTAAAAAAAGTAATAATAACATACATCGCAAGTAATGCTTAAACTGTCTCTGATAATCCGACTTAAAAAATAACAAACTTATTAACTTATTTATACATATAATTATATAATAAACACATACTTATTTTTAACTCAGGGAACATTGGCCCATACATAATTTGAAGTAGCCTTGCTGTAAGAGCGAGACACACACGATTCCATTGTTCTACTAAAGCTAATCTGTGACGCCAACGCAGACAGGATTCTCGTAATGTACGCCACAACGGAGGCGAAGGAAAACTACGTTCACAAGAAACCAACCATACCTAAAAAAGAAAGTATATCTAGTATATATAGTATTATTATCGTTTCTTTATAATTGTCCCAATCGAATAATCTCGATTATAACTGTCTTATTAGATAATTATCATTATTATATGTTTATTATATTTATTATCATTGTATACATACTTCTAATAATACACCAAGCACTCTCTCACATAGTTGCTCCCCTGCATCTTCTCTAGTTGCTGGTGGTGCAAGTAACGCATCATTAATACCAATAAGAAATAATAATAAACTTTCCCACGTTTCTCTTTCTAAAGTCGCTGGGCCACGTGCAATTTGCTGCAGAGTTCTTAGTACTCGATGACACAGAACGGCTTGTCGATTTATTGTGTCTACACCTAAAATATTTATTGAAAGATTTAATATTGTTGGTACTAATAAGCTATTTTATAAAAAGACATATTAATCCATTAAAACCAAAATTATGTTATAAAATATTTCATATAAAATTCAATTAGTCTTACTTTTATATAGATAATCACAAAACCATTTTTATTATTAATTATTATTTATTATTAACTAAATTTATCATAATTTGTACATCATATATTTAGAAAATATATTTTAAATGTAAATATTGTTACATTTTTATCTAATCTCATGTAACTTGTATCTATACAGGATTAGATATTACTATTAATAAAACAAAAATATATTCAATATTGTAAATTACCTAGATCCTGATACAAAAAGGGCCAGACTTTAAGAGAAAAAAAAGAGAAGAGATATCAATATAGTAGAGTTACAAATGAAGAAATAATAAAACTTGTCTAACCTTCTCCTTTCCTGGGAACAAATAAATTATGAAAATGACTTATGATCTTCCTTGCATAAAAATTTGGATCGTCCACTATTGGTCTTGGAACAGAAATTTTGGGTGTAGAATATAATGCAGATAACCATTCGCAATATATATTCACGCAATCTCTGACAGTATCATGTTCGGCTAGTGGCAATGATAATCCGAAGCATATTACTTCCATACACCACTGAACCTCCTTATCAGTCGAAAGTGGACTAGGTTCCCCAGCTTGGGTAATACCAAGATTTGCAGCAAGTTGACGTACTATAGACAATGCCACTTCCTTTCCTGCACCAGGAGGAAACTTTTCTAATACGCTTTGGCTTTCCTCCGAACCTTGCTGGATCAGAGTGCTAAGTGAAGCCCATTCTGAATACATTCCTCCTTGGGAATCCTAAAAAAATATACGTTATATCTGATTACTTTTTGTCATGACGATTAATATATAATAACAGAAACTCAAGTATACAAACTGTTGCAATAATTGCAAATAGACAGAGATAAGAATAAAAATATATGCATAACAAATAAAAAAATAATCTTATTAATTAATTCAATATGGAAAATATAATTAATTAAATCATTACCTTGAGATTAACTCTGTTGAATACGCCTAAATTCATAGATTACTACACGGCTATACGCCCTATGAGGAAAAATAGCTGCACAAATTGACTATTTGAATTAAATATCAAGCAGTTGCGACCAAGCGTAGAAAAAAGATTTTACTTCGCGTAATTTATTTCTAGATTAGCACGCATCATCATATTGTCGATCATTCTTATGGAAATTGTCATCTCAATATTTGTTTAGTCAGTAGTGTATAAGAATCGCTTTGACAGCTTTTGACAGCTTTGACAGCTACAAACCAGCAACATCAGAAATAGGTTATAGCACTGTTTGATCATGGATATAATAAATGTGATAGAGAATTCAATCTGAAAGAGGCGATGCAATCATCCTGTGATGATCGATCAGCGGAATTACTAGTAACTCTTTTCTTTTCCTATCATTCTTATTATACGTCTTCGACCAATCGGATTGGGTAAATAGAAAAGTACGAACTTGTTTTTCGACTAATTCTGTCTAAATCGTTATAAAAACTCTTTTTTTCTTTGTAGTGGAAAATCTAAGAAAATCAAGTGATCAATTTCATATTGAAATTTGACTTCAAAGGTATCTTCATTTTTCTCTACAATCATATTCTGATCTGTTTACATGATCTGTTCTTTTTCGTTGACTCAGTATACATTTGTAGAGATTATAGGAATACAGATATATATTACATTTTAAGTCGATAGGAAAAAGAAAAAGAGAAAATTAGTATAAATTAGCGCAGCCAATTAGTGCAACGAACAGATCTCTAATAACATGTAGTGACTCATGCATTATGGTTACCACAAAATAGTGACGAGTGATTACATATAGCTCTATCTACTGGCGCAGGCGACAAGTATCATAATCCTACGCATTGTATGTATGTAACACTGTTCTTTTTTCGCGTACATGTATCTAAATTCTGGAGACGAAAAACATCGGCAAATGGCTCAAGATCTATGTGTTGATAATTAATAATCTTCAGTCTTAGAAATTAATAGTACGAAGCGTGGCGAAGAAAACCGCAACAGCGGGAACAACATCAGGAGTAGCAGCATTGGCAGTATTAGCAGCAGCATTAACAGCATTAACAGCAACAGCAATATCAGCAATAGCAACAGCAACAGCAGTAAGTGCCAAAGGAAAATGAGCGAGCCATTCGCATTAACTCGATCCGAAGAAATACGTTCGCAATTCATTGTTTTGATATCGTGACCGAGCGAATGGCAATTTGTCCGTGTACATCGAACTGATCAACTCGGAACATGGCGTTTGTTTTCCTCTTGTTTGCATCTAGCGCATAGAAACATCGTCGAATCGAATTCTCTTAGATAAGCCATTACGCCTGATTATCTATATCAATTCTACTAGACATTTGCCACGCTGCATTTGCTCCGGAAATCGATCACTTGACGATATTCTTGTCAGCACACCTGATGCTCGGTGTCACACGCCGAGGCACATATTTCTTACTCTGCTGGGCGAGTATGAGGATAGGACACGCCATCGTCAATTGTACTTCCTGAAATGCCGAGGAGAGTACCTGAGACAAACGCACAATGACGTCTCGCAGTTATACCAAGTCATACAGTCGCAAAGTCAGCAGTGTCACACCTGGTAGCATCCAGTTTGATAAACTCTTTCGCGAGAACAGTAATCGACCTTCTGCTGCCAAATCGGCGGGCACTGTTGGCAAATGGGGTATTACATCCTTCACGTCGATCAGAAGTACGAATATAAATGGTACGTTATATATATATATATATATATATATATATATATATATATATATATATATATATATGTTTATATTATATTTCTATATAATTTAAATACAATGTAAGTTATTATGTTAGTTTTCTATGTAACAACATATTATTACATATTATTATTATATCGATATACTATTAGATAGAAATAATACATCAGATTTATGAACAAAATTTCTTATATCATGTATTATTAAATTTTATGTCCCAGATATATTTTAAATGATTTTGTTTGTTTGAAAGAAAGATATAAAAATTTAGATCTAAAAATATATAAACAAATACATAATATATTTTTGTATTATTTCATGATGATGAAGCTAATATGATAATAAATCATTAATTCATAAATAATTTTTATAATGATATGACATTTGAGATTTATATGATTATCAATTTTGAAGAATCATTTCTTCAGCACCGGTATATAAGGGCGTCAATATGTATCAATTTGTATAATTCAACAAAAAAAATTTTTAACAGATTAATTAATTTATTTACTTATAGCCATATTTATCAAAATACTTTCTTTTAATTTAATTTTTATTTTTATTCAAATATTTTTATTATAAATTTTATTTGTTACAATCTAATAGCTATGTATAATATGATTTATTATTTCTCTTATGATAGAAAATCTATGTAAATTTATGTAAATTCAGAAGATTTATTTTTATAACTTGACACAACAAAAGTTGATCTTATGCCAATTATATAATTTTATATTTAAACATTAAATGATAAAAATATCATGTGGCCTCATATAAAATTCAATTTAATAAATTGCAAATTTGATAGTTAAAAATATATATATCAATAAAATATTAAATTTTATTTTATTAAATTATATTTTATACAGGAGTATTTATATATATATATATATATATGCATTTTTTCTACACAAATTTACATAAATGATATTTTAAATCTTTATAATTATCATCATATAAACATACACATATAAATCTTAAAAATATTTAGATATTATTATCTATTTTTAAGGAAAAAGAAGACTGGAATTTAGAGATATTTTTTAACTATTGAATTGTATAATATTTAAAAGAAATTATTAGCAACAGAAAAATGTAAAAAAAGCAATGTATTATTCTTCTAAATATTCTGAAATCAGTTTTGCAAAATTACTTTATTTTCAGGGAGAAGAGATGATATACATAACACATTTGGTACAAAGAGAATGAAACTTGATTATGGAAATCAAAATCGTGTGAATTCTGGGAAAGATCCATTCTCGTTTGAAACTGATCCGGATAACAAATCGGATACTGCTCCAGCGGTAGTCAAACCGAAGAAATTTTTTAAGAGCAGAAATGTTCCGCCTATTGAAGAATCTCGCCAAGATGTGGTAAATTACAGACAAGTACCTGATTCGCAATACGGTAGAGCCCGTGTTACGAAACAATCGCCGCAACAACAACAACAACAACAACAACAACAACAACAGCTGCCACAGCCACCATCGTCAGTGCCGAAGCAGCAAGTCGTAACGAAAGCGTCACATGCTCCAATAAAGAAGGTAGTAGAAAATTTAGATAGCACCGGTACTGATATTCCTTCGAATCGGGAAGAGAACAAACCACCAATTGTGTTGCGAATATGCAAGGGCACGGCGCGATTGGTTTGCGGAGATATCCAACAGGACTCTCAGGAATCCGAGTCCGATACCTACAGGATTTCCACTCCCCTTGCTAGTCCCTCCAAAATGGATATCGAACGCAAGACTTTCAATACGGAGACGGCGCTCAAAGCCGACCATAAATCTGTACGCGCGCATCAGCCTATCATTTCAACCGTATCAATTCCCTTGGAGAATTCAGATATGAGAAGAACTACACGTAGTCGCGCGAAGAATCTGCATTTGGATCTGACAACGACAGCCTGCGTCATGACGCCATCGGCAACACCCGTAACTCCGAATTCACATGGCTCTGGTCTGTCGTTGACGCTAAGAAAATCGGTAACAGATTCCAACAACACTCTCATATCCCATTACGATATCGTTAAGACTGATTGCAACTCAACATATTCTTCTAAACCGGCAATCGAGCCATTAATTGGGCGTGATCAACCATTACCAACTACGACTCAAGAGTTGATCGATATACTCTCAAGTGATTCCGACACAAGACCACCGCCACCGCCACCACTACCATCTATCACTTCCAATGTCAACGTGGAGAACATTGAAGAACCAATAGTAGATGTCGCGAATCAGGTTCAATGTTGTTCTATAGATATCTCAACCAACGAAATCGTGACTGAGACAACCAGTGTCGCGCAGCAGCATGAACCTGAACTGGGAGCAGAACCTGATGCTGAATCAGAACCGGAACCAATACCAATTCGTAATACGATTGACACTGCTGAAAGCACGGCCACGGCCAAAACTCTAGTGGACCAAGATTGGTTTTCGGGCAGTGATGATAGTGAAAGTGCTAGTGGAAACGCCGAAAATGAGATACCGCTACATGTAACAAGTACGGTTTCAGAATCGCAAACCTCTGATCCACCGTTAACAAGTATCCCATTAGTCAAGCCAACTGTTAAAAAAGGCAGTATCTTCAAAAGCCGTTCAACGGGTGCGACGAACGGAAATAAGAGACGCGCGTTATACAAACACAAGTGGTGTGATAGTGACAAGGAATCTACTGCTGCGGATACACCTACCACTGGTAATAGCACGCCGACTACCGCATCTGGTTCAAGTAGTGCAGGTCCTGTAGCATATGAAGAAGAATTTGATTCTTCACAATTAACAAGGGTTGTGACTTATCCCATGGCTGATGTAGGCTTCGAAGACGAAGCTGATGCCATCACAAGTATTCGTTGTGGTAAAAAAGTTAAAGGGGTGAGTGCCTTTCGAAATATTGCTTGTTTTTTTTTTTTTTTAATATATTGTAATCCAAAAGTTTCCTTATCGAATTGCATATTTGTTGATCAGTTTTATCATAATATAATAATTAAATAATTTTCAGTCAATCTAATATGTGTATAAAATGTAAAAATCATGATCGCTTAATAAATTAATTTAGGTTTATTTATATAAATTTTATTTTGCAGTTCTATACTGTAGTAAAAAATGTAAAGAAAGCTCATCAAATACAAGAAAGTGGAGAATTTCAAGAATTTAATGATGATGTGGAGTATATCTTGGACACTTTAAGAGAAAATAATCCGAATGCTACTCGTTGCCTTTCAGCCATACGATTAGCAAGTAAATGTATGGCTCCTGCATTTCGTATGCATGTGCGTGCTCATGGGACTGTTGCCAAGTTTTTTAAAGCTCTTCATGATGCAACTAAAGATCAGGTATATAGATAATGCACATGACAAAATTCTATCTTGTTTATTCTTGTCTATTCGATAATCATATATACATGCTAGATTTATTTTTGTTGTAATCCAATTTTCTGAGTTATATAACAATTTTATTCTTATTGTAGAGTCTTGGTCTATGTACAGCAACAGTGATGTTTGTTTTAAGTCAAGATCGTTTAGCTATGGATCTAGATCGCGATTGTTTGGAATTGATGTTAAGTCTATTAGAATCTGATGCCAGCCATAAGGATGCCCTAGATGATTGCGGTCTCAGTTATGCTGAATTATTAAAAAATAAGGAAAAAGTGCGTCAGTTATGTGCTGATATACAAGCTCAAGGACATGCTAAGCATCTAAATTTAGATAATATTACTGTAAGTAATATTATAATAATATTGACGATATTATTGTATTACTCAATTACTCAATTACTCAAAGTGTATCTATATATATTTATATATTTTTATCATATATCATTAATTTGATATACTATATATTTTCTTAACAGGTTGGTCAACTTGCTATGGAAACGCTGCTGAGTCTTACATCGAAGCGCGCTGGAGAATGGTTTAAAGAAGAGCTTCGAGAATTGGGTGGCTTAGAACATATTGTAAAGACGATTCGAGAATGCCATCGTCATATTAACAGTCAGAATGTTTTAAGATCCGGCTGGACAGATCCTTTATTAGACATATTACGTAAAGTTGACAGATGTTTACGCGTATTAGAAAATGTAATTTTTCCTCTCATATTCAAATTTTTATTCCAGTTATGAAAACATTACTTAATTATTATTCTTTCTAGGTAACTCATATGAACGAAGAGAATCAGGTGTATTTATTAAAATACGAGGAAGGTATATTAGTAAGCACATTAGTTAGTTTATATCACTTGTGCGCGCAAGAGGTTCCCATTTATCCAACAACAGATACAAGCGATAAAAGTTCTATTGGTGCTGTTGTTAGAGAATGTCTCTTTGTGATTGTTAAAATTCTTGTCAACCTTACCCATCGATTTAATGGACAATGTAAGATTATTGTTTTCTGATTTTATTGAAGTATTTATTAATGTAGACAAATAAGATTGTATTAATTTATAATTCATTCATTTATTTATTAATATTTTATATAATCTCATATCATTTTTATTATTAATTTCTTAATATTATTAGTAATATCGATATAACATTGCGGATTGCATAATTAAATATGGAATAATTTTTATACAAAATATGTTTTTTCGTATAGCTTTCGGTAGTAAATCAGTTGGCACACAAAATGGCGTCTTGGACTGCAGTTTGTTCCTTTTATTACGTGTGCCTGAATCACTTCCGGAAGAAAAGCGGTTTGATATGATGATGTTGACGTTAATCCTATTGATAAATTTAGTAGAGCAGTGTGACGAAAACAAGCGCCTCCTTATTGAATCAAAGGCACCTCCATTATCAGAAAACATCTTTGATGGTAAGTCAATCCTTAATTGACGTTCTTAATATGACATTAAGACTATTTATATTTTTTTAATTTGTCTTTAGCAGAGGAAAGCGGCGTGGGATCGTTGATTGATTTGTTCTACAAGCAAGAAGAACTTGCGCGCGCTGAGGAACAGAAAACAGATGCCATTCTAGATGGAAAAAAAGATTCTGAACAGACAGAAACGGTATCGACCACTACTAAATCTCAGGAAGAATTTATCGAAGAGACCGTCACAAAACGTTCGTATTATATTTTCGTACATATGTATCCGTGTTTATTTATATTTTTCTAATATTCTTCGAAATATATCACATTAATATTAATGCATGCACATACACAATACATACACAAATAGTTCTAAAATAAGATTAAATTTTAATAATAATATTCTTTTTATTCTTTCTTTTTTTAAATGAACGAAATTAAAGTCGATTTCTTTTTAACAAAAATATTAAAGAGAATCATTATTTATTGTTATTATAAAAAAATACAAGATACATGTACAGATTTCGAGTTCTCTTTAGTTTGCATACTTCTAGTATAATATATAGATATAATACAAAGATATACTACAGTAATTTATGATAATTTATTATTATGATTATCTTTATCTTGTTATTGCCTATCTTCAGTGTTACAAAAAGCTGGACGACATATGGAGCACACATTAATTGCAGCGTATGTGGTACTTTTGCTTGGATATTTAGTAATGGATAATAAGGTAAGAGTTCAATATGATCGATCACTTTCCGAAAAATTTACATATGCATCATCTTGCAATATGTACAGTTGCTCATGTAAAATAAATCCAAACATTTTTTAATTTAAAGGATATTATTTCTTGTTTATTTCTTAATCATTATAATCCTATCTTTTCTAGGAATACGAAGCATTGGTACGGAGTAGACTACCTGACAACAACTTTGCCATTATGTTGTCTGTACTTCAGAAATTTTTTAACTTTATGAATTTGACGGCATCGGTAATTATCTCTTTTAAGAAATCTCTTGCATTTTTTCATTTTATTTTATTCGAGAAAATACAAAACGACTGATTGTCCAACTCTAATATGTTTTAGCAAAATGAAGTGAGTAGCTATGGAAAAGCTGCTACCGAAAAAATAATCAAGTTCCTAAAAACATCGGATGCCAGAATCAAGGAAGAGAATGAGTTACCATTGCCAGCATTAGAGGATAGCAATACCATGCTTGACTTAACTTCATCTTGATTGATATGTTATGCACACACCTGACAGCATTTTTTTCACCTGGCGTATGCGAAGAGCCAAAGTTGTATGTGTCCACAACACACAACAAGAAACAAATTCTTTTTATCGCGAAGTAATGAACTTGTTTCATATTCGTATATTTTGATATATATTTATTCATTCATGTAATTTATTGTTATAGGTTTCATTATTATTATTGATTTGATTGACTTATTCTCTTATTTACCATAATAGAAGTTAATTGCGTTATATTCTATTTTATATACGAAATAATACAGCTTTGAATTATACAATGCACGTGTTATAATTATAATATAATACGTGTAATAATTGTAATAATTGTAATAATAATATCCTGTAATTATGGATATTTCATCACGGCTATTATTAGTGTACATTATACAATTATATCATTGATAATTCAAGCTTATGAATGAAATAGCCATTTTTTTAAGAAACTTTAAAAAAATTTTTTTAAACTATCAAGAAGGATAATGAAATATTACAAGCTTATCAGCTTATATGATTTATTTTCTATGTGTGATCTTAATATATTGTACAATCGATTTTTAAAATTATATTCATTACGTTTTAAAATCTGTTAAATGATCAACAATATTAAAATATATATTGTGGCTCACTAAAATTCAATATAGCATTATGTAAGTTTATTTTAATATTAAAATTATATTACACTGTAAGCCTTGTAAATGTAAATTTATAAATTATAATTGTATCTTATATCTGCAGTTTCTAATTATTAGATCCCATTAGTGAGTATATCTGTAATCTGTAGGATAATTGCATCGTGCTATAACGCAGAATATAGGAAAAGAATATATACAATAAAATTAAAAGGAAATAATATATTTAATATATTGTAATATTTATAGAAAGTAAAATTGCTATGAAAAAGCAACTGTGTAGAAAATATAAAATAAAAAGAATATTTTCTATATATATGTTACATAGTGTAGATTGTATGTATACTGTAGCTGTATATATACTATATATAGCTATATATGTATACATGATTTATAGTTGCAAACTTTCAATCGAAAAAAGAAAAATTAATTTTCGGAAATTAAAATATAAAATTACTATGTAATCATTAATAATTAATATTTTTAATTGTTAATATCTATTTATTTTCTATAAATCACAAGGTTTAAGAAAGAAAATAAGATGAAAGAGAAGACAATAAGAAGAAAAGAATATGAAATTAAGAAAATTATAAATTTTTATATATTAAAATACTTATTCAAAGAAATATGAATTGTTCGATGCTGAATTGATCAAGTAACAAATATAAATGAATTTGTTTGGGCTTAAAAAAAAGGATTACTAAATATCAAATATAATATATATTAATAACGAAAATAATAATTTGCTTTTAAATAGATTTAACCATTTATGTATATCTAAAATATATATCGATAATTTATTTCTAACAATTTTAATATCGAATTAATTATTAAATAAAAATAAAATAAAAATTTATTTAGAAAACATAGAAAGTATCATAGAGCATCTTAATACATTGAGAAAAAATTAATTAATAAGAAATCCATATACACTAGAAGATGAAACATAAATATGCCAAAAAAACTCAAACATATCAATTACAGTAATGTGATCTCTCATTCAATAAATGGATATTTTAATTTAATATTTAATATAACTTAGTTCTAATTTTAACAAATATAAAAATGAATTTATTTTTACTTTAAATATGTTAATGTTCCAAACAAATATAATAAAAATAAAATATTTTTATATATAATATACTTCATTAAGTCAAATAATAAATAATTTAGGATTTTCAGAATCGAGATATTAATATAATATAAAATAAAATAATACTGATATAAAATAAAATTTTATATTTTCTTTTAGTTTTTGATTAAAATCTTTATCTTTATCTTTTATTTTATAGCGATATTTCGCGATTCAAGATTTCTTGAGTCTGTTTATATGTATAACTTTTGGTTCTTCTTTTTTCTTATACAAAGTTTTGGTTTATCATTAGTAAAGTTGATGCAAAAATAATTGCAGTTTTTACATAATGAATTTAAAAATGCATCAGATAAAGATTATATTTATTAATCAAAATAAAAACCATTAGTCTTCAGACATTCTTCCCAATAGGAAACAATTTTGTTTATTCTTGTAGATAAGATAAAATTTTGGAATCCCGAACATAATCAATTTATCAAAATTGTTATAAACTATTGTTTGAAATTCTCTGAAAACTCTCTAAAAAATTACATAAATGTTTAAAAAATGCGACAGTACTTCCGCAATGATTTGTTCATTACAATTTAACAATCCCGCAGAAAATATTTTCCAATTTGAATATAGTTATTATGATAAACATAGATTTACGTAACGAATGCATTGAAAATATATATACGAAGTCTGTCTATAAAAAAAGCGAATTTTAATTTTTATAATATAATATTACCTTAGTAATAATACATCAAAATAACCGTATAGCACTATCGTATTAGTAAGATTGCGTATTTCCATAACGAATGAACACTCAAATTTCTGGACTGAAGAATGCCACGTTGATTTAATTCTTGCCCGCCTACCTAGAGCACTGTTGATGACGTTCTCTTACAGCATGAATGTTAGAATAATTAGAGATCGTCGCGTCCATCACAGTTAGTTACAATGCTGGTTATATGAATAGTCTTCATATTTTAGGCCGGTATTCATAGTCAGTTTTTATATTTAAGATTATCTTATCGTAGAATCTTAAGATATTATAAATCAATCACATGACCTATTATTATTTTGAGACATTATTTAAAATAATCTTGTAATAAAAGACTACGAATATCGGTCTGCATAATATCACTACTGATATCATTTAGTGTCGATAAGAATTTTCCAATGTGCATTGATTTAGTGCAGTGACTTCAAAGGATAAGAACGTTCAGATCACAATGTATGATTAATGCGCATATGATAGAAAAGTTTTGTTTAAAGTTTTCTTATAATCGAAACAGTTTTATTTACAAGTGTATATCTTGGGACAATCATATGTAATAAAAATGGCATCGACAGAACAAGTCGGTCTTAATAAAACATGGGAATTATCGTTGTACGAGTTGCATCGTACACCGCAGGACGCGATAACTGACAATACAGAAATCGCGGTTAGTCCCCGAAGTTTGCACAGCGAGCTTATGTGCCCTATTTGTTTGGATATGCTAAAAAAGACGATGACTACTAAGGAGTGCTTGCATCGCTTCTGTTCGGATTGCATTATTACAGCTTTACGTAGCGGTAACAAAGTATGTTGACATAACAACAAATTTATATTTAATTAATTTATATTTAATTCTATAAATGGATCGTAAGTTTATTTTTTTATGAGAAAAATGCTACAATTTTATATTACAAATGTATATTATTTATTTATTATGTTAAAAATCTTTAATGTGCTCTCCATCAATTTCTAGAGATTTTCTATTTATTAAAGTATTTTTAATTCTTTGTTATAATTATATTCATTTTGCTAACAATAAAATCACATTTTAACATTAGAGCTTTTTAATTGTGATATTATTTTTATTAATTATATATTCTTATACAAGAAAAAAGTATGTATTCTTTTATAGATACAAAAATAAAATTTATTTAAATATGATTTTTATTTATAAAAAATTCTCATATAATTAAATTTGTAAATTATTTCTATGTATCTAATCATTCCTTTTTATCTTGTTTATAGGAATGTCCTACATGTAGAAAGAAATTGGTTTCTAAACGATCTCTTAGGCCAGATCCAAACTTTGATCTGTTAATCTCAAAAATTTATCCCAGCAGAGATGAATACGAGGCTCATCAGGAACGTGTATTAGCTAAATTGAATAAATCACATTCGCAAGCTGCACTTGTCAATTCTATCACAGAAGGTATCAAATTACAAAGCCAGAATCGTCCACAGCGTTCTAGAAAAAATGCCAATGAATCTGAAAATTCTAATAATGTGTCATCTTATAATAACACACTAAACGTTAGTGCACCAACAACACCAAATCCGTCCACAAATTTGGCAAACCAAAGTGATTCTTCTCAAAGCACGACAGGACCTTTAAATAGCGGAGGTATTAATAATAATTTTTAGAATATTGATAATATTTCTTAATATAGTACAGCAAGTAGTTAAATAAGTACTATAAATCTGTGATTCTGAATAATATTATCTCAGGAGCAACATCGAGAAATTCTACTACACCATCACCAAATCCAGTGAATCAAATTCCAAAACCACTGAAACGACAAAAAAGCCTTCAAAATTCGGAAAACGACTCTTCTAGTGCAGAAGCTGAGACTGGTGGTGGTGATTCTATGGTTGATACAGAAGGCGAAGGTCCTAGTGAACCTCTGATGCTTAATGAGATTGAGCTTGTTTTTAAACCGCACCCTACAGAGATGGCTGGTGATAACTCTTTAATAAAAGCTTTGAAAGAAAATAGTATTCGATACATCAAAACAACGGCAAATGCCACAGGTAAAGAAATCATTCATATAGTCATATAGCATAGAAAGAAATTGATTTGAATTTTTTTTAAATCTTATAAATTTCAAACTCAAACATATATTTGAATAAAGAGATAGGAATGCGCCTCGATATGAATAGAATATTTGTTTTCACAGTGGATCATTTGAGTAAATATCTGGCGATGCGTTTAACTTTGGATCTGGACACAGAATTGTCAGAATCGGATAGACTGTTAAATTTCTGTATTTATATCGCACCATTACCCGGACAACTCGTAGTGTTAAGCGGTTCGCAAACTCTGCGACAAGTGAAAGACAAATTCTGGCGTGTCAATCGACCTTTGGAGATGTATTATTCATGGAAGAAGACCTAGGGAAGGCCTCGAAAGTATCAATTGGGTGGAAGCTAGTCAATTTTTACTTCGAAAAGAGGAAAAAAATGATCTTAACGAATCATATAAAGTGTAGTGTATAAATATGAAGAATACATATCATCGATATGTTATATGTCCATTTCTATTTGTTTTAATATATCGAACTAATCAATGATCTTCCTTGTTTCTGATAAATAAAAAGAAAGAAAAGATACATATATTAATAAAATTAATGAAAACTGAATGAGATAAGTGAAGTATTTACCAAATTGATTTAAGCAGCAATTCATTTATTCTTCAAGGTAAATACTGTTATAAAATCTTATAACTTAATTGAATGTCTTTTATCATAACATTATTTTTCTTTTAATATATATTATGTGTATAATTATAACTCGATTTATGTTTAGCTACGTTTTGATATAATTAATCAGTTAGTATTGATGATAATTGTAATAATAATATTGTAATATCATTGGATTACATATTGTGCTTTTTAGACAAAATGAAAATGAAATGATAATAAATTATATCTAAGAAACTTTGTTTTTGCATTATCTTTCTGATACATTAATATATATACTTATTAAAGAAAAAGCATATAAAAAAGCGTAAAATAATTATTATAATTTGTTGCATGCGTGAGAGAAAAGAAAACTATAAATAACTTATAAATACATACTTGATTTCTTTATTCTTTTATTATGTATTATATATAATATGTTACTTATAATGCGAATTATTGAGATAAATCTTTGTTAATGATATAATAACTGAAATATTTAATAAATATTATGAATTATGATTTCATTAGCGAATTTTATTTTTCACTAATAAATAAATTTAGATTACATTTAGTTAAAGCATTAAAGGTTCACTGAATATCAGTCATAAAATATTAATTATATTATACAATTTAATTACACAGCTAAAATTATTATTATAGAAAGCACTTTACAGATTTCAAATAAAAATACATAGTTATATTCCATGTTAAGGAAAAACTGTTATCGATGCTTAATTCAAGAATAATTTATATTCGTAAATGAATATCTATTTTCCAGACTGTATAAAATATCGCTTAAATTTGAAATGCATGAAATATTTAATTAAAGATTTAATTAAATTGAAAAATAGATATATAAGTAAACTTTATAGTCGATTTTCTTTATTATCTTATTATTATTTCATGTATAAAATCTGCAAAAATTATTTATGTTATTTAATAGTTTCGATAGTTATTAATTTATTTATCTAAATGACTTAATTATTTCAAGCTATTATAATTTCTACAAAAATATACATACTATACTCTTATATATACAATTCTGTGTATATGTGAATGTACAGTTCTTCATTTTTGATGTAGCATGTTATGACAATGAAAGATAATAAAAATTTTCGAACTTCATCACTGCATTTTGTAATGAAAAATATTTTGCAATAAATTTTAAATTTAAATATGTATGATTTTTCGATTTTTCGATATGGCTGATAATTATACGTTTCAATTTAGGATAATGGGGAAGGAAAAAATCGTAGAAGGCAGAAGGAAATTAAAGTTTAAAATAAAATAAAATATTTATATTAAGTGACCAGTATTAAATATTATCATATCGAATATTATGAGACGCAATATACAAGAAGCATATATATTATAATGATAATATGAATTGCATGACAGAATTTCATAGTATTATGAAGATGCAAAGGCTGTAACCGCGCGTTATGTTTTTATCAGTCTCATTAAGTTTTTTTATATTGTTCTTTATTATCATATTAAATTTGATTTGATTTGATTTGATTATTTTATTATTATTTTGCAGAGTATCGTTCATCGATTGTAGATGAGTGTCTTCAAAAGAACGAATGATTCGCTTTAAAAACAAGCGAGGTAATAATGCACATTATTCCATATAAATAACAGAGAAAACTGAACTGAATTTAAATACATATAAAAATAAAACATGAAAAATAAATAAAAAATATTGTACGTTACGTTTATATAAACCGATTACACATTTTATTAATATACAAATAATAAACATGATTTATTAAAAAATTGTACATATTTTTATTAATGTCACTTACAATGTCTATACACTTTACAAAGGAATCTTGATACATTAGTAAACATTTATATTAAATAATAGTATCATTGGTATCATTGGTATTAATAGTTTATATTGGTGTAATTGTTCATTTGTATATAAAAATTTTCTTAAAATTCTCTTCGATTCACATACAACTTTATGAAATAAATACAATCATTAATTCATTAATATATTTCATTTATTGATATTATTTTCCTTTATGAAAAATGAGAACACTTTTAGTTTATCTGTAACATAACATAATATTTAGATTTAGATTTCTTCCTTTTACATTAAAGAATTTATCCAGTTTCTAGCTATAAGACTATGTAACAAAAACTATCAACTTCGTTTTACAATTGCTGCTTAAATATACACTTTTATGATAAACTCGATTTAATATTGTATTTCGTTTCAGTCATTCTTACATCGATCTGAGAATAAGATATAATATGATATGTACGTAAATACGCCATATTATATCTTTAACATATAATTGAAACAATAAATACATATTATAAACAGATATTAAACTTATTTTCTGAAAACACAGTCTCTACTTTTTATTTATAATTACGATGTTCGAGCTACCGGAATGTAATATATGAAAAATTGTAGAAAATAAAGAAAGATTGCTGTCTCTGAGATTATTAATCTGCTGGATTGACTTATATTTATTGTGTCAGACATTTCTGTATCAATTTTACCTCTGATACTTCTCTTCGCGCGCAATCGAGACAGAAGTAACAAGACATGCGGAACATTAATGAAAATTATGTCGCAGTTATGCAGCATACAATCTGTGAACTAAATTACTTTCTTTGTCTTTTTCATCATTCCTTCAAGCAAAAAATTGCATACAATTGTAAACAAACTATAAACTATTGCGTTATTACGTAAAGATAATGTTTTCTTAACACGAATATGTAGTTCATATATTAGCAAAATTTAGTAAAATAATTACATCATACATATATGTATATCGTTTAAATCAATCTTATAATCATGCAATGTATTTCAAAAGATAGATCAAACATGAACATATTGTCGTAACGATGTAAGTTGTGTATACTATAAAGCACAGGTTGTAATATGCTTCAGCCAGCTGCATAACCTTCTACGAGAAGATTTGTTCACTTTCTTGTGATATATGACGAGATCCATTGCCTCCATTTAAGAAATAAAGCTGCTTCTTCCTCAAAGAAATCTGCTCTTTTCTGCTATGAGAGGAATATCACTCGATTTAACGAGACGGATACGTTCGTCTCTGCTGGCATATAGCATGTGTGTCAGTTCCATTATACTCCAATTTGAAGTTTTGGATACTGTCCTAGTCGTATACAAGATATACATTTTTGCTATGGCTTTTCAATTGTTTGTTACATGTTCATTTATGTGCCATAGAAAATATATACTGCAGTATGAATCTGCACTATGCAATATGAATTATTTTCAGTAAAGTGCTTGCTGATAATATACAGTCATTAACAATGTACATTGCACGAAATGAATGGAATATTGAATTACCAGAATAGTATATTTTGTATTGAGTAATTTATGTTCACACGTAATGTATACTGCATATAATATAATCGTGTTCTTTTCCAAGATATATCGATTTATACGCCATTTATGCATTCAATAACTGCATTAAAATCTATATTTGTATAACTTTATAAGAAATGTTGAGATTTTTTTATATAAAATTATTTATAATAGTCCATAGATTATGTCATTAAGAATCATATTAATAATTCTGAGAAATTCGTTTTTAGTATATGTATTCTTGCTTAAAAATTTAAGAAAAACTCTTGTATAATTTGTATATTTCGCTACCAAAATGCTTGATGATTATCTGATAGTTAAATATAGATGGAAATAAATCAAGTTTACTTGCATGTAATAAATTTTGGTTAATTTTTTCGCAAAATCAAATTTGGTATACCTATAAATGTTATTTATATTTAATATCATTTTTATAGCAAAAAAATTAGTTTTTTAATCATCTCCAGCATTTTTTCTAGACTATTTAGACATAATCAATATTTTTTATAAAATATGGAACTTTATATCACTTATGAAAAATTTTCATTTTCTTAATAAGAATAATAATATCTTTTCTATTGAAATATTTGCAAATATAAATATGCTGTAATATCAATGTTTCTGCATATATGTTATAATATATATTATAATGTATATATATCATATCATAATATATACATTATAATTACAGATTATAACGTATGTTGTTCAGTGTTCAGTATATGAGGGAAGCTAAGTAGTTATTAATTTTGTTACATACCAACAAATTGATATTCTAATAATCTGATGTTCGACACCGATGTTCGCTTCATTCTTTTTTCTTTTTCTTTTGTGATAATATCCATATGTTCTTTTAATAAATAAAATCATTTATCATTTTTGTATCGTGCATCGATAAAAACGCAAAATTCTAATGAAGCACAAATATAATATTATCCATGCTGAAATTTATTTCTCGCGCGCTATTAATATAATGATACCAATGAAAAACAGTGTTATATTATATTTTGGATATTTTCAATTATAATAATTTTTTATTATATCGCATACATATCGTATACGCTTCTATTTTGTTGTATAAATTATTTTATAAGTTATAAACAAAAAATCTGAAGGAGCAAATCATAGAAAATAAATGTAATGCATATAATTAGTAATGCATTTCATTGATATCATCAAATAGTACTTTATATGCCTGCTCCTTTCCTCTCGTTCTTTATATATATGATGCGCATATTTATATGCATATGTATCTCTATATATATGATGTACATGTTATATGCATGTACATGTTTATTGTTTGGAAGGTTGTTAAAATCCATAGATTTTTATATTACGAAAAAATAATGTATTAAAAATAGGTTCATCAATTTTTAACAAACTTCCTTCTATACTTCCTTCTATATGCGTGCATTATGTAAATTGTAATTATGTAAATGGAAAATTACATAATTAAATTTCTGCTATTTGTAAATATAATTTCTTTAAGTATATTTGAAACCTATCTTATTTGTTATATATATAAATTTTCTTTCCTTTGTACCTTTCTTATAAAAACAAACGCATGATAGTGTAAAATTCATAAGTAATTATAACAAATAGTTCTATGTATCAGACACTTTTCAAATTTAATAATTCTGATAAATGGAAAAATGACTTAACAAACGAATATGAAATTATAAATAAACCAGTAAAATATTTTATAACTTACTTTACAAATGCTTCCGGTGGTATCTGACCGCGTTTAAAGAACTCTTGAAATGCGAAAATAGCATTGTTATAATTCCACTGCGTTTCTTGTAAACATTTTAAACTCCATTCAATATTCATATTCGTTTGTTGACTCAAAGTTAGCGTCATTTGGTGTTTTATATCTTCACTGAGTTCTGATGGAGTTGTGAGTTTTGTTGTCTCCGTAGGCATATCAGACACTAACGTTGAAGCTGACGTTGATGCTTGGAACTGTTCAGTTTTTTCACAGTTTAATTGTTTTAACTGCTGCAATTCGGTTTCGAATGGATGGCTAATATGCAATTGTTGATTACGGATGCAATATCCGCTGCCCACAGGTACGATTATGTACGTACAATTGAAATAGCGAATAGGCTCTTCTTTGTTGCACCCTTTTTCTACCTCTTGAAAATATCCTGTTATTGTAACTGACATCATCGTTTGCTGTAAATAGAAATTAAAGAAATGAAATTACAATTTCTATCAGATAAGTACACCACTACTATTAAGAAATATAATATAACTTACTGTAACAAGAGCAATGTCCATCGTAAATGTATTTACCATGTGTCTTGTCCGCGGCAATTCTGATATAAAAGACACTATGGCTAATCTGCCTTGTTTCAATAATTTCTGTCGTCTAATAGTGTCATTCAATCTCAATAAATTTCGATTCTCCATAACATAATTGTTCAACCTATAACAGAAAAAATTCCAGTTCATAAACGTTCGATTTGATTATTATAATAAAAAATATATACTTTTTAATGATATTATGTAATAGTTGAGGTATTGTATAATATATTCCATATATTGCATAAACTATCACTTACTTGTTAGCATAGCCAGTACTTATCGTCATACTGAAGAATGCATGTTCGTCATATGCATTAAGCAATGTTTGACGATTCTCACTGTCGAATATCATAAAGTACTGTTGAAAGAACTGACTCGCAACTTCATGTGCTTTTGGATCCATGACGAACAACCTTTGCGATGTTGGCAGTTTGGCAGCCTCAACAACATCGAAAACAATCGGTGGTGGTAATACCGTACCATCCTGTTGAATCAAACAAAAAAATTCAGAAATTACAATTTTAAGTTGTGTGTGTGTGTGTGTGTGTGTGTGTGTGTGTGTTAATATTTAAATTATAGATATATATTATTTATTTAAATTGTGATAATGTGAAAATGCTACTTACCAGACACAGCAGCTTTGGAAATCGTTTCCGAACGTCGCTGAGATGAAGAAACAGTTATTAAATCCGAAATTAATATGAAACAAATCAGTAATCAGTATATCAGTAAGGGAAATAAAATAAAAGGGAAAATAAGAAAAAAATTAATAGTTTTGTTAATTTGTGTAAAATAAATTAACTATGCAATTATTATTTTTTCTATAACTTAAGATTTGAAAAAAATTGTTATTTGTTATCAGAGATTATATCATAAATGATATTTCTAAATGTTACTTTAAACAAAAATTATAAAATATATAACAATATATAATTCTGAACAATTCTATATTTAATTGGAACAATTGCAATAGTTTGATGTTCGATACTAAATGATACTAAATTATATATTATATTTCATTGAAAAAATTCTTCACGATACATTACCTAATGTAGTCATTTTGTCGAGATTTGTACTTATTACAAACAGGATTTCCCATTAACTTCAATTCTTTTAGTTTCAGATCCTTAATGGCATCTATTTGATGAATATCTTTGATCTACAAAATGCAACAAATTATTTTTTCAATATAATCATTTGTTATTATCATTATTATTATTATATAATCATTTATTAAATATTAAATAATTATACTTACTTTGTTATCACTAATATAAAGGATTTTCAATTTGGAGAATTTCTTGCTTAGTATGCTAAGTCGTTCAACGTTTTGTAATTTATTGCCCTCCAAATTTAAAGCTTCTAAGCCCGGTATATGTTCGGCTACGATATCTAATACAGCCATTAACATAACAGGTCGGAATAATGCGCAAAAGTAATCAGCGATTAAATCTGCAAAATAAAAGTACATAATTTCCATTAGTGACACATTAGTTGATATAGTTGATAATAAAATTAATATATATAATATTATACATATATATATACAAATTTTCAATATAGAATTAAAATTTCATTTTACCGGGATCTTGATGAAATTTTGACAAATCCAAAGCATTCGTTTCTTGTACATATCTCTTTGTCATCGCTTGTTTCAATCTTTCTTTTAATTTATCATCAATTTCACATTGAGGGAAACCTGGCTTCACTCTTACTTGAAGTTTAAAGCCATCTGTCATTGTAATTTTGCGATTACAATTTAACAATGAATTTGCCATTTTATAATCGTCAACATAGAAACTAGCTTCCTTCCCCATAATTTTATACTACAACAATATATAAGTAAATTACATTAATATAACTGGAACAATTAATCCTGTACGATTAATCCATATATGTATATCTAATATAATGTATATGTAACATATATACACATTAAGTGTGATTTATATTATATTGTAATACTAAGATAATGCTTATACTGGTTACTTTCAACAGAGAAAATCGCTCAATATATGCTTTATGTTGCGATTCTAGCAATATAGCAGATTATGTTCTCTATTCAAAATACTTTTATTGTTAATTGTTGCTAATCAGAATAGTAATAGAAGAGCATTATTTATTAACATTATTTTATATAAAAAAGGTTTAAAACTGCTAATATAAAATTGCTTTTATTCTATTATATTAGATCAAATTTCCTTATAAACAATCAAAAAGATTATGAGTCATTAAATTTTCCAACACATTACATGCTTAGAAGCAAATTTTTATGATGGATCAAATGGCGATTGATGACTTCATAAATATCTTAAATCTTATATTCTTAAATATCTTAAATCTTATATTCTTATAAATATTATCAATCATAAAATCTTAATGCCACTTTTTTCTCCATTGAATTGTAGCTAATTATCTTATTAACATACTAGATAAAATGTTAGTTATAAATGAGAGAATATAATTATTTACCATTATTGGGATAAATACTTCAGGTGTTACATAACCTAATAAAGACTTTAAAACATAATCCTTTTCATATTTATGACCATATGGTATCTGTAATATATAAATCATAAAAATTATTACAAAATAAAAAATTTCAATGTATATGAAAGATATTAAAATTAAGTAATACAGTAGTAATATAGTACAGTAGTAATAATATAGTAATATAAAATAAAAATATTACTTACGGTGACTCTATACCAATTAGAATCTCCTATCGGAAGGAATCCTGACGATCTAGAGTCAGAAGAGTGACCCTTGAAATTTCTGTTCGGTAAAGGACTATTCCTACCTCTGATAGTTGTTTTTTGCCAAATTCTATATCCTTTATCTCTATCTCTGACATTAATTAGTTGTCTTGCATTATTACTAGAACTCCCAGTCATTGGAATATCTTCATCTAAACTTGTCAATGCCATGTTACGTGATATTTCTCTATTTGGTCTATGTGTTTTGAATGAAACACGAGGTCTTGATCCAGTATGAGATCCTCTATCATTTCTTCTAACACGATCATCATGACCTGTACAGATTATTATTACGATTTATATATTTCAAACATTATTCCTTATTTGATATATGAACACTAGAGAAAACATATGAACATTAGTTATATATCGCATTTTAACATTATCTTAATGTCAGATACGAGCGAAAAAACACTTTTATATTCTTTTAAAATATAAAGAGAATATAAGATATAAAAGTATATTTAATATTAATTTAATAGAATATAAAAGTATGTTTAAAATATATGTAAATATTATAGCATATTTCAATATAATTTAACATAAAATTGTCTTATTTGCAATTACTTAAATAATATTTTTTATATGTCATGATATTTTATATGGCATTTTTTCTAATTAGCTTTATTTGTTTCATTAATGTCATTTATTTTTTTATCTTGTTTTAATTTATCTTATTAGTTTGTAATCTATGTCGAGAAAAGTTTGCGTAAGCAATATTAATTATAAACACAAAATTATATATGAATGCGAAGTACAGATTTTTAGACGACTATTTTGTTTTCCTTTTTGTTTTCAAATCAATGAATCCATGCGAAAACAATTTATGCTATAAAAAAGCAAGACTGAGGATCTAACATATTAACACATTTAACCTTTATAGGTTATGTTACAATATTAATCTGCTTCAATAAAAGATCATATTACAATTTAATAAGTTACACTCTCAAATGAACAATGAGAAGAATGAGACAAATGTCAAAGAAATGAAATAAATTATTTACCAAAATAATGTTTGTCCTCGATAGAGTTATTTCCTCGGTTGTTACGTCCAGTCCACGAAGATTTATACGGTATTTTCGGCATTTTGTTCAATTATAATTAATTGAAAATATAATGTATAATTAAATCATTCAAATTGAGAATCGCAGTAATATTGTGTAATATGAATAAGATTAGAATTAAAGATCAGATCAAGTTACTTTGGAAAACTATTAACGTGCAACGTTATCCAGAATCGAATATGAGAAAGGAAACATTCCTTAATTCTTATAATATACCGTTCACAGCTTCATGGAGGATTGGGAGCATACTCAAAATGAACCAATCATTGCAGCGTCCTCTGTCAAATTATGATTAGTTAATAGTATAGTATTATTATTATAATATTTTATATACAAAAAAATCGATTTAATTATATCAATCAATTAAATCATATTTTCATTTTTCATACACAGTGTTCTCTATCATTATTAACAGCACTTGTTAATTATTATGAATAAATTTACATTATATATTCTAGAAGACAAGTAAATTACTAGGAAGTTTTCCCTACTTTCTAATAGTTTCTTTGTACGACTTTTTTCTAATAATATCTAATATCAATGCTTTTCGTATCTAATATCAATGTCTAGAATGAAAGGAAAAAAAAAACACTGAAAGATTGTAGTGGCGCGCGTCGAAGCATGGTGTATATAGCATGTGTGATGTAACGCGCACGTTCAAAAAAAGACAACGGAAAAAGCCGTTGTCAAAAGCTTACGGGGCGACGTGATTCGTCTGAATTAGATGGAAATATGTTAGTCAACGGTTAGTCAACATGGGGATTTATATAAATAAGTTATTTATAAAATATAATGTGAATTATTATGGTATTAATATTCATAATTGTATTTTAGTGAAGAAATTTTATTCAATAATATATTATAATTATAATGATGTTTAGTTTTTTTTATTAAATTTAATTTGATTATAAAATTTATTTTAAATGATTAAATATATAATAAATATATTTTATAATTTATAATTTATGGGATAACCTATAAATTATATTTAAAATTTTTTAGGAGAAAATTAATAATTAAGTACTTTAAATATTTTAAGTATTGAGAATTTTTTATGAATATTTTATAATTTATTTAGTGGTTGTTAAAGATTTAAATATTATATTTAATTTGAAACAGATTAAAATTTAATTTAATTAAATTATTAAAGATATAATGAAAAAATTAGTATTTGAAATAAGATAGTAAAATATTTATTGTATTAATTATTTAAATTAATCTTAAGAATTCGGCAAATATTAAGCTCATTTATTTATCAAAAACTTCGTTTTATAATTTTATTATAAAATTAATTTTACTCAATAAATATATTTAAATAACTGTAGTAAATTGTCTGTTCAAAGGTAGCATAATCATTTGTTTCGTAATTAGAAACTGGAATGAATGAATTGATGAGATTTAAACTTTTTTATATTTATAAAAAGATTTTATTTTTAAGTTAAAAAGCTAATAAATTTATAGGACGAGGAGATTCTATAGAATTTTAGATTATGATAAGTATAAGTTTAATATTTATTGATTGGGGGATATTTAAATTAATATAACTTTAAATTCATATATAATATTGATTAATGGGTTGATGATAATGTTTAAAGATTTAAAAGTATGTTAATAAAAGTATATTAATAAATTGCCTTAGGAATAACAGCATCATATTTTTTGGAGAGTTCATATTAATTCATATATCAGTTCATAAAAATATTTGTAATCTCGATGTTGAATTAAAGGATATGTTAAATGGAGAAGTTTAATATTTTAGTTTGTTCAACTATTAAAATCTTATATGATTTGAGTTCAGGCATAAGCCAAATCGGTTTCTATCTATAAAAGTTTCGTACGATCACGTGAAATGTGATAAGGTTAAGCATGCCACGCGCGTGAGAGCCGTTTCGGAAGAATGGAAAGGTGGGAGAGGCGCACCAGGTCGAGCGAGCTGAAGGCGGAGTTGAGTTGAATGCAGAGCAGAGCAGAGCAGAGCAGAGTCGAACTGAGAACTGCGAGGAGTTGCGAACTGAGAACTGCGAGTAACTGAAAGTTGTTGCTGTGAATTGCCACAGTTCGTCATGGGGCAGCTAGTGGGGCGAGAAACATTGTATCCTAGTAGAGAAGAATAAAGTGTTCTTTCTTGTTTTTTTCAATCTGATGCGTCGAAAACCCATCATACTTATCATTTTCATTCTCTTATCTCATTTACATTCTGCAATATGAAGCCAATGGCTGCAGCAATGATAACAGAGATGACAACAATACTTAATAAGACTGATCTCGAAATTCATTTCTAAGTTTCTTATCTAAAAAATAATTACCATTTTAAGCATCATATTATCTATGGTAGATCAAATTATTAAATCAAATTTCAAGATTGTATATCACGCATGGATGGCAAAACAAGTTTCGCGAAAATTTAATTCCTTATTAATGTAGCTGTCAACTATCATAATAAACTGTCATTTTTAATATATTTATACAGATGCTTGCCCCTTAAATTTACTTTGAATTATATATATATACATATATATAATTCAAGGTAAATCATCAGCAAAATAATATTACTTTAGTTATATTTTTCATGAAAAAAAACGTTTGTTTCTTAATTATCAGAAACAATTAAAAAACGAAGAATCGATCTTTGCAAAGAATTCATTTTTTGAGATTTTAAAAAAAGATTTTTTAAAAAGATAAGGTCAAAATAGAAATTACAAAAAAGTGAATAAGATTGCGTATAATCCAATATTTTCTGTACTATATGCAGAAATATCTTGTAATATTATAATTATATTATTATGTTTAGTATTATGAAGTCATTTATCGAAGTACATTTTCAGCATTTTTAAATGTTTTATATTCATATTTTTAGATCACAACAATCCTTAATGTTGTTTTTTCAATATAATATATAGTTTTAATATACAACTCAGACCACTGTATCATATTTTAATTTATATAAATTTTATTAATTCCTCTATTAAAAATAAATTAAATATATAAAATATGATGGAATATTTTTATGCAAAGTATATACCATATGTAACCGTATGATGGGTGAATTGGAAAAACTTGGACAAAGGTGTTAATTAATATTGAGAATTGTCAGGGATAATTTGAAAGATTAAAATGTATACATAAAGGAAGTTATGTAGATGATTGTCTTGTATATAGAGTGATAGAAGAAACTGCAGTCAATAATTTTTTAAATAAGTATGAACATATCTTTGTTTGCAGGTCATGATATCAATATATTTAATATTTTATCTATTAGAAAAAAAGAATTAAATTGCATCATTATTTTATTTCATTATTTTAGTACATATTATTGCAACCAATGATAAGAAGTTGAAGAAGAGAAAAATAAAAAATGTGTCAACATATGTATGCACCTACCTAGGTTTATTATATAGATTTAAAGGTCACACTGAAATGTATGTATGTATCTTGATATGTAATAAAACAGATATCGCATGTCTATATCGCATAGCCAAACAAATTTGATTTATCAATAAACATTTTTTATTACATATAGCATAATAAAACTGTTGAATGACATTGAGTTCTTTTGCCATTTCTCGAATTGTTTTATGTAGATTTATTTCAGTGATGGTCCTTAATTCATTATTGTCAAAAGCTGAGGAGCATCGTGGTTCTCTTTATTTTCAAAGTTTTCATTTCTATCATGATATTTTTGAAATTAATGTTGTGCTGTACGTTCGCTAATTGAGTCTCGGCTAAAAACAAACTTATTTGAAGCAATTTCTGCTGCTTTATATTGCAATTTAAACTAATATAATAAAATGGCAAGAACTTTTTTCTATGATTAATTTAGATTTAGAGTTAAATTTCGCAATATCGAATATTGAAGACGATAAACATAAGTAGAAATTAGTACCAATTTCATTGTTTATAATGATGTTTCATTGTTTATAATCACGTGACTATAACAAAAAATAAAAGTAATTATAAAATAAATTTAAAATAATAAAAATCGCAATTATTTGCGCAATTATTTTTTGCACCAGTTTAATAATATATCTTAATAATATATGAGAATCAGAATACTAAGTGTGGAAACGAAAAAATATAAAAATGATATAAAGTTTTATCGTATTTATTAACGTGATGATTCATATTAAAATATTTATTTTACAGTCAAAAAATTATTGGAACAATTGTACATAGCGACTAATAATTCTAATTTTCTGTTGCTAAAAGTTGATGGCGCTTTATATCCATTATTACTATCAGGCCAAAATGCCTATCTAAACAGAAGTTTTTGCAAAAAATAACATAAATTAGATCGGCATTAAATATCCGGATTCTTGTTAAAAGAAGCAAAAATAATTACAATATTAATAGAAGAAAATAAAAGAATAGAAATAGAAGAAAATAAAAATATAAGGTAAAGGATATTTTAAACAATGAATATTTTAGGATAGGAAGAACCGACATCGAGGTATCAAATAGCTACGTCGTGATGAATGTTTGACCGTTACAAACTAGTTATCCTTGTGTTAACTTTTCTGACACCTCTTGCTGAAAACTCTTCAAAAGATCTATGATCTATCGATAGACCATGTTTTTGTTATGCGTATTGAACATTGAGATTAAGCCAGCTTGTACCATTTTCCTCATTCCAAGCGAGATTTCTGCTCTCACTGAATTAGCTTAGGACACTTGCATTATTCTTTGATCTACTATTTCATCAAATTTTTTGTGCCCTCAAATAGAATCGCATAGGAGTATGAATAATAATCAGCTGGACCCATGTTACTCTGATATACTTTAGAATATCATAATCATTGAGATGCAAGGCTCTCGGAGCATGTGTTCCGGCAAGTAAGAAAATGGAAACAGTGATATTTGGCGGTATGTTTTATCATCTCGCATTTTATGCTACATCTTTCTTGTCTCTTGGCAAAGACAATAAACAAAAGTATTTTGCAATAAGAAACAAATAATCTTTATATGAAACTTTAAATGAATTTTTTGATATCAATTTTGGAATTAGCGAGAAAAATATTTCTCGAACTATTAATTTAATTAATTTAAGTTAAAAAAATTGAATAATTTTTATTGAAAGGCAATCTAATACATGGTGCGGTCCCCACGTTCCGTTTGAATTATGTTATCATCGCTTCATTAAAAATGTTTAATAAATGTTTAATAAAACCACACATGGATATGTGGTGACCTTAAGGATTTCTTCTAGCCGCTAAAAAACTCTCACAGCATCATAAAAGTCAATATAGGATGTCTTTACGAACATATATCATCATGATTCATTTTCAATGTTTCTTCTCTTTTAATCTCAAATCGTATCCCGAAGTAGACATTTTGACACGTAAGTTCTTGTTAGCATAGAACGAACTGTTAATGAGTTGTATGTTTTTATTATATTACGTATATGATATGTATAGATATTTATTTGTAAGAAATACCATGTATTTCTACATATACATCCATCGCGTATTGCAGCTTAAATATACATATTCGAGTTGTCAACGATTGATCTGATCGTATTATTTTAGGGAAAGCATTTTTTTGAAAGCATCATGACTCCAAAGGATGAACAACTTGCTGCGATCAAGTTTTGTTCGAAGGCCGGTTTTTCTATTCTAATAACTTCGGATCTGATTGAGAAGGTTTACGGCAAAGAAGCGTTAAACCGATCAAATATTGTTCAATGGTATGCCCAATTTCGTGAAGAGAAGAGATACTTCAAGAACGAAGATGACTTTGATTATATACTTGAGCTCCCATTCATAACAAATATTGACGACATTAGAACAAATATTAACAACATTAGTACAAACATTGATAACATTGCTACAAAATTAAAGAACAATGGTGAGCGAATTATAATACCAGAAAGATCAAAACTGTCGGAAGTGGTTTATCACTGCAGAATAACTAAGGATGTAAAGCAATCAGAGCCCAACAGTGTATGGAGTACAATGGAGTCCGTTTTTACTAATAAATCAATTTTATTACATCTTCTGGTGAGTTTTTATTTTACAAAGTTCTTGTCTCAAAATTTATAAATCATACCGTTTCTCTCTCTGTGCATGAGTATGGTGATAGGGCATGTGCGCATGACATAAATTTTCAAAAATTAAATTTTTTTCTGACATAAATAGAAAAGAAGATCGAAAAAATTATGTTTAGCTTCATTATTTTGTTATTTTTGTTATTTTAAATTTACATATTTCATAATTTATATATATATATATATATAATATATAGTTATCATATTAATGAAAATGTAACTGAATAAATAATAGCTCTTATAATTGCGATAACAATGCAATTGAATGATTAAAATCATTAAAATCATGATTATAAACTTTGAAGAGTGGAAAACTGATATGATCGTAATATGAAGCATATAAGATACACATGATTTAAAGAAAATCATTTCAAACCGATCGATATGCATAAAACATATTAAATTTCTATTTATCGTCCAGCAAATAAAATTTTGAATATTTCTATTTTTTGTTTCAGGCATTTTACATAATGATAATTTTACCAATCACTTTTGTCATAACTCATTGGATTGTTAACTTTAATCTCGAAAACTGATCTAGAAGACTAGTCTAGACTAAGACTAAGACTGATCCATAAGACTGATCAAATTCATATATTTATATTTTATGATTTGTTTCAAAAATTTTGTTTTTTATAAACAAATTTTTCAGAACAAAATTGTTTAGACAATTTTAATACAAGAATATAATGTTTAAAATCTCTTATATGTGTGTATATATTAATATCTTTCCATTTTTAATATTTCTATGAAGAACACATTTTTTTAGCATTTTTCTCTCTCCTTAACTGTTATAACATGTTGATTGTCATGTTATTCATGTTTGTATAAGGTTTCCTTAGGAGCCTTATTATTCATTGAATGACATTTTTTGTAAGTTTTTCATTTATAATATGGATATTTAATGATAATAACAAAACATATACACATGTAAATATTACAAATGTAAAAAATATTTTCTTTTCAATAGAATTATTTAAAATTCTACTTTTTTATGTAATTCGTTCAAACTGAACAAAACTGTTCTGTCGTGGAACAGTTGTTGGGAACTGTTTAGAAAACTGTTTGGGTATATTTCTATCTTTTTTATATTTTTTTTACCTTGTTGAAATAATTGCTTATAATAACATTATACAAATTGGATCATAATATCACTGTCAAGATATCAAACTTCAAAATGCTGCAATGTCTTGATTTATTTTGTTATCTGAAATTATTCCATGTAGAATAATTATATTCCATATAATTATATTTCAAGCATTATAGGACTATAAAGAAGTTTGAAATTAAAAACAAGGAAAGAAACTGATTTTAAAATAATTCCAATTATGCTGGAAAAAGAAACATTAATTATAAATATATATATTACGATGTCACTGCGATGAAACAGATTTAGCCCTCCAAGAAATACACTTGATTTACGGTAATCAATGTATTAAAAATATTACTGGCATTACTTTATAATCTACATGTAATAAAAGAAAAAAGTTAAATATATTACACATATTATTTATTTTTTGTGATTTGTATATTTGAGATATCTTCGTTGAAAAATTATACATATTGCGTGTATATGTAGATATAATATTACAAATGGATAAGCATACATAACGATTTTATTGAAGATCGCATTCTTCGTATTCTAAAAATTAGTTAATCCTTTCATTCATTTATGTTTACAGAAAGATATATTTCATTATATTCACAATTGTATATTACAATTTATAACAAGATTAGATAAAAGATATATTATAACAAATAAATTTAATCTTCTTTTCAAAATTTTTAATCAAATTATAATACATATTTCTGAGACTACGAAAAATTATGATTATATATATAAGCTATCAAGAATAAAATTGTTTTACATGTTAAAGCAAATAAAAAATAGTAAATTATTTGCTTTTATATTTTGCCAAGCTGAGCTTGGAAATAATTGTTATTTTGTTAAAAATAAAATCATTAAAATAATGAAACAAATTCTAAATGTTATAAAAAAATAATGGCTTCAATATTGTATATTTATCAACTAAACTTCTTATTTCTTCTACTTGATATTCTTACATTTTGTGTTATATCGGCACCAAAGGAATTTGTATTATTATGTGCTATTGCTTTGTGTCTTTCTTGTTTCGATCTCTTCCATTTAAAGTTGATTGGTGTTTTTTGTTTTTCTCTTTTGTTTCTTTGTTCTTCAAATGTTTCTGCAGTACTCTCCACATACATATGCTTACGTTTTTTTCCTACTCGATTTTCTCTATTATGTGATACTATTGAAGATGTAACAGAATTCATCATAAAAGCCTCTCGATTTATCACTTCTGTAAATCAAATATTAAATATTAATCTTGGTATTTAATCTATTAATAATGTCAAATTTTAATGTTCCAATTTAAAAATATAAATCTACTTTCATTTTAAATGAATTCATTTAAATTTAGATTGAATATTAAACAAATATATTAAACAACTATATATTATATATTTTATTAAATTGTGTAATGAATAATTTCAGATTTCCTAAATATTAACATTAATTAACATAAAATAAGAAAATAAGCGATAATGAAAATATTAAATAAAATTGTTACATAGAAATTGCTTCATATAAATTAATTCGGTTTTATCCAAAATATATTTTAATTCCTAAACATTCCTTATCAATACATACCACCAACATCATTTGCATCATTTGCATCATTTGCATATAATATAGATTTATTTTCTAATACATTATGAACTGTATGTTCTTCCGAAACATTAGTCTCGGTATAATCGATTGTGATCAAATTTGTTTCATCCATATTATCAGATGCTGCAGACTTGAGTAATTTAAACATTGTGTTTTCCTCGAATGTGTTACATTCAATACTAAAATATTAAAAGATATTTTATTTTATATATATCATATCTTTAATTAAAATATTAAATAATCATCTTGTAAAACAGTTGTTTCATATAAAACCTTGATATTTCTTTATCCAGCCAATCTAAAGAAAGCCATGATTCCAAATTATGCGGCAAGTTTTGATTTTTTGGAAGCCAGTGCAGACCGATATATTGAAATTTGTTTACATAAGTATATATGTTTTTATAATATATACAATATTTCTTGAGTATTTGCTTTGAGAGAAACCTATTATAATGCTGATATTATTACTGTGATAAAATAAAATAATATATTTCAATATGATATGATTATTATATTATTATTACTTATGAAAATCATACCAAATTCTGCTAACACAAGCATAAGCGACTAGAGAAATACTCCACGCATGGCCTAATACCATCCTTGCTTTTAAGAAATGTCCAGCATATCTTGCAGTCTCTTCTATTTTGGCCATAAGTTTTGCAGAACCTTGTGTTCTTATGAGCACATATTCAAGCATTTGTCTACTTGGTAAACTAAGTATTCCATCTTCCTTTTGAATATAGTTCTGTAATGTTTTGTATTCATCTACCAGACTCAAAGTATTATAAGTAATCAATGTTTTATTCAATTGTGCCATAGATTTTAAGCCTTTATCATTACGAAATTTGCTTTTCATACGATAAATTAAACGTCCCAAAACTGCAGCTTCTTTATGAAAGATATCCATTTCCATTAAGTTCTTGATTACTTTGTCAACTAATGGCGAAAATGCTCTCATTTCTGTAAAGAAAGGAAATAAGAGATTTATTAAACATATTCTTATAATCAATATAATTATTCATATAATATTAAACAATATAATAATAATATATGTAAGTATGTATGTGTTACAAGAATACCAGTATTTATTCATTATATTTGCTTAACCTAATAAATATCTTAACCAAATTTTACATAATATATAAGAATATATTATAATAATATATCAGAATTATTTACCTTTTTGGTTAGTGTTCCAAATTGAGTTGGGTGGACGTTCCAAATTAATTATGTTCCAAATTGCATTCATTTTAAATTAATCCTTGTAATAATTGTATAATAACATTGCAAGTACTTTGCAGCTGTAGTTCACAATATAATGATTTAAACGTGGAGTAAATAATGAGCGAACTTATATTTTGATCTTCATCTTGCGAAATTTCTAACGTCTATATTAAATGTTAAAATTTATTTGACTATAGAGAGCGCTGATGTATTATACGAACGACTGGTCCATCTAGTTTGTACGATATATGACTGAACAAAGCGCTCATCTGATCTTCTCAAGATTTCCCGCGTTTTTTCTGTGTATGATTCCGAATGCTAAAGAGAATTTATATTACATAACACAAAATATTTTATAATAAAAGGACACATTGATATTGTGGATATTTAAAGAAAATACTGTCACAATAAATGCGAACGTAACGACATCAAGAAACATTTGACAGAATTGATTTCAAATTCACCGTTGATTCAGGTTGGTTTTATATGAACATATTGTGAAATATTTTTTTGGGTTGTGCTTATCAATTTATTTTTGTTTGCTAACGATGGCGATATTAATCTGTCAAATGAAAAAAAACACAAAATTGAATATATATTGGTTTTGATATGTCAATAGTCTTGATATGAATTTTTTGGGATTTATGGCATTTTGAGATAAGTTTGTATGGCATGAAATTGAAAAAAATTGAATTTATTCATTTGTTATTCCAAATAAGTATTCTAATAATTTTGTTATTCTTGTCATTTTATTCAAATTATATTCTATAATATTTATATAAATTATATATACATAGATTTGCATAATAATAAATAGTTATAATATAAATAACATATAAATAATAGTTATGTATAAAATATGTAGTTATATAAAAATAATATTAAAGTAATCATAATATATGACTAATAATATGATTATAATATACAATATTATAATAGCATTTCATAGGTAAATATAGATATTATCATACTATAGTAAATCATGATTATATCCTTTGTTAATGTTTTCACAAAAAAATTCATATAAAGAACATGAAACCAGAAACTTTAAGATATTAAAAGAAAAGGAAATAAAAAATATATTATCATCAATATCACAGAATTATCATAGAATTAATTTTGTGTTATAATAATTAAAATCAATCTAAATCTAATTTAAGTATCTTTCTCTATTTTAATTGTTTCATTTTAATGGAATCATTTTTTAGATTCTTAGTCCACAGAATTATTCGATAATATTAATGGAGACCGATCAAAATAAATCATTTTATACTCCACGACGAGTTCAGAAATGCCTTTTTGCATCTTCTGAGAATAATTCACGCAAAAGAAACATACTTCAAGATGCGAATTATAACAAAGAAATTGATATAATCTCAGAAGAAGAATCGGATTTGGGACCCATGTCTCCCTTAGCTTTTACGGATCGAAGCCCAAGTAGCAGTGATAGTTCATCAGGCAGAGAATATGTATCTCCATTTGTGACTCCTGAGAAATCTTTGTGTAATAAATTATTTTCCTGGGATCGTTTATCATCTAGATCATCTAGATACAATTCAGAAACTCGCATGTCACCTTTTAGTTCACTCAAAAAAGTCGCTAGATCTGCTAGATATTCACCAAGATGTAAAATATTTAATGAAAACTCTTCAAAATCATTACCATCCAGTCCAGAGAAACTGGCAGAACCACTAACGCCACAACGCTCAAAAATAATAGATGCAATGATGAGTGATATAGTCCCGGAAACACCTCAACGAAATCTGAAAATGCAAAATGAAAGTATCACAGAGACACCGCAGAAACCTAAAAGTCCTGAATACAAACTGCTAACACCCTTAAGTTCCATGGCTAAGATAGCCCCGTTACCAAAGCTACATAGACGAAAATCCCTGGGTACACTTGAAACATGCGAAAATCTCTCACCTGAGCAAAAAAAGAATGCATTAAAAAGAAAAATATATGATCAACTCATGGTGAAACCGATAAAACTGTATAAGACAGACAATATCTCTGTATCCAGAGCAAGAGCAGCGTTATTTCAAGAAAAGACGAATGAATGTAACAAATCGAAAAATTTCACATTAAGTACAAAAACGTTTTATAGTAATCACACGAAAACCGAGCGACCTTTCGTTTTTGGCAGTCTTAATACTACTGATGTAAAAAAGAGACGAAGCTTACCCGCGCAAAACAATAGTTACAAACGTTCTCTGAAAAAAGAACGATTCGGTAGAATAAATGCTGGCGTGTTCCACGGGATCAAAAAACCGAAACCTAAAGAAAAAAAAAATTTGACAGTATTGAAGAAAGAAGAGAATGTTAAGAATAATTCCATGATTTCGGACAAAAGTTTATCTCAATCTATAAAAAGTCAATTAAAAATGAACACGACTATAGAGAAAATCGCTTCATCTGAGATCGATGAGAATAAGCGATTCTTCAAAACCAATAAAACAATTAAATCAGGTCATGTTGCCACAGTAACAGTAAATAGTAAGATTCGATTAAAAGTCACTGATGGTAAAATTGTATTAAATCAGAAACATCTTTCTTCTGATAAACATAAGCGACAATTGAAAGACTCGAATATCACCTTGGATGCCACTGATTTAAGTGTGGATGAGCCGGAAGTTGAAGCTACGTTGCAGCAAGATAAAGTTGCTGATCTGCTCAAAATATTGGAAGATGATTGGGAAGATGATTATGATACAATGGAAACATTAGTCAATAATACTGTTTCTCCGTTAAAGCCAGTATCGATACTGAATGACATGATTACATCTCCAACCAGTGAACTCAGTAATATGACTTCGACAATGAATATTGAAGATACTGTTTTACTAGATAATAAGGACAATAATCACAATACAGAGAATAGTAAAGAGGAACCCGAGAAAAGATACTTTCCATTATTTACTAAGGGATATTCTGTACCTGATATTTTTGAGTACGTTTTTCAGTATTTACATTGTAAATTTTAAATCTTCTCCATTACATTTGTATGATAAGAATTTTTCCATTTAATTTTTCGCATTGTTTATTTATTTCGATTGTCTTCATCACTAATTTTATGCTTCTTATTCATTTTTATATTAATTACTTTATATTAATTTTATATGTAATATTGTTATTATGTATAATATTAATTTTATGTATAATATTAGTATTTTTATTATATATATATATTTCTTTTTTTTTATTTCTTAATTAAATTTTAATTGTTTTTTGAAAAAGCTTAAATTATATGTGTGATATTATAGAAAATACTAACTTAATACTATCAAAAAAATATCTTGATCATTTTTTTAGAGAAGTAGATAATGTTAAATTTAGCAAAGCGACAAAAAGAAATACGCAATGGCAATTATCTACAAAAGCTGGTGGTGCAGAAAATCAATATCAGTTAGATGTTGGTCAAAAGCGTTTTGGCGCTACTCAATGTCCAGAATGCAACGTTGTGTATCAATTAGGTGATGCTGAAGATGAAAATGCTCATTTAAATTATCATAATAGCATACGGACCTTAAAATTCCAGGTAAGTTATATTCATAAATAGATGTGTATTAAGAAGGTTTTATAAAATATTAATATTATAAATAAAGTAATAATGTATGATATTTGTGAAATATTAATATTCGTTATGCACGATATTTCAGGGATGGAAAAATGAGCGTGTCATAATAGAGGAACCCTTCACATCAAGCAGAATTATTTTGGTCGAGCCGCATGATCCTAAACAATATTGGAAGAAAGTATTGGAGATCTTAACTGTTGTAGATAGGGATTTAGGATTGTCGGATATAGATGTAATGAACTATCAGAATAAAAAAGTAAGACCGTATAAATATGTTTTATGATAGTCTTAATATTTCAAGATAAATAAGAAAAAGGATATATTCTGCAGGTATTTTTGTATATACGTGAAAAGATCATTCTTGGAGTACTGGTAGTGGAACCTATTAAAACGGCATATCGCATGATTCCCGAATTGATTGAACTGGACTGCTGTACGGCTGAAAGCACACCTACGAAATGTGGTATAAACGTTGTCTGGACTGCAATGAGTCATCGCAGACAGGGTATAGCTACAAAACTTGTCGATATATTGAGGTAAGCTCACATCATCATAATATGCTACACACTTCATTTATCCTTAGCAGGAAAGTAAGAGATTTTCGTATTTATATATTTCAGAGCCAAATACTTTTACGGTTACGTGATGTCGTTGGATGATATAGCATTTTCAATACCGACTCCAAGTGGTAAAATTTTCGCCGAGAAATACACAAAAACGCGAAATTTCAAAGTCTATAATTAAGTTTATCTTTATTCGAGTTTCAATATCTTCTTTTCTAAATGCTGGTATTTTTGAGCTATTAATGAAATATCAATAATCTGTTATGTCATGTATGCCATTTTGTTTTGCTAGTATATTTTACTTTAAAAGTTATATATTTTTGTGAAATCACTATAGAGTAAGATTAAAATATATTTTAATTTATTTTTATATTGATTCTCTTTTTTTTCAATTGGCTATCTATACAATATTGTATTTTATTGTATATTTTCAAATTTAATGAAGAGTACTTTTTTTTTAAACGTGAAACAGAAATTTATAAAAATTTTAAGTGAATCTATGTAGACTAAAAATGTTTGGTTAATTCGAAAGTGATGAAAAATATATTTTAAAGTAAAGACATTTGATGACTGCATCTTTAATTTATTAAATTTCTGATATTAATTTTTCTTATATGTATTTTTCTTATATGTATTTAAATAATATATTTAATAAATATCATAAATGTATGAAAGAATATTTAAAATTTCATTTATGTATTAGCTGAAAAAAGATAAATCAACATCATAATAAAAACTCATAGCTATAAAAAAAGCTTTGTTAATTAAATTTGTTATAAACATAATTTAAATATGTTTTATCTTTCTTTGAGAATGTATGTTAATGATACATTTTTTATCAATGCTGGACACATAGCACATAGAAATAAAAATAAGATTTATTTCTATTTATAAATAGAAACAAAAAAATATCTTAATTTTTGTAACATATTGTAAATAGCTAAATATATTATAAATTATATTACTCTATTTGATAATTATAATAATTTTAAACTGTAAGAAAAAAAATTTTTTTCAATGCATATCTTAAGATTGAATTATATAATATGCGATTTAAAATTAACATCTTAAATATTGCAATATCTTACGTGAGATATTATATTATTTCAGTTCATAAATTATATAATTAACTTTGCTCTCAAGATGTTTAACTTTATTCTATAATATCATAAAATAACTAAAGATATCACAATGTATCAGCAACTTATTGTTTTGCATATAAAACTATTTTCATCTTAATGCTAATTAATCTAGAGCTCATGAATATTGTATATGTATATATGTTTCTTTCCTAACCAGAAATAATATTATTATTAGTTATAATCGAATCTATTACCAACAGTTTTTACGTTTATCTTTATATTTTTATATTTATATTTTTATATTATCTTTATATTTTTTATTTTTTTATAATTTCTTTTATTATTCCGTCGATCGAATCGCTCAGAATCCTCTTTTTCCTTTTTTTTTATATTTCAATCATTTCATTCATAATAGAATTTATAACCAACACATGTAAGATGTGTTACTTTCATGATATCTTCCATTATTTCGCTCAGATTTCTTTTTCTTTTTCCATACTTCATATCTTTCAGTCATTTTATATAATTCCTAAGGTATTCTCTAAAATAAAAGAAATAATTTATAGAATAAAAATATCTTAGAGAAAATTAGTGAGAAGATATAGTGCATTGTTGTATTTATTAATTTGACTATCTTCTTCGAAAATATTGATCAATTCTTTAGCGAGATTTTTAGACCAATTTCCCTTTATTATAAAAGTAATACACTTGCCTGTATTATTTGCGCGTTCAATATGCCCAATTCTATGAATATATTCTATATCTCGTGAGAAATCAATATATATAATTCAATATATGTCTATTTTACTTTAATATTTAAATAAATTAAAATCTAAAATAAAAATTTAATTTTCCTTTTCTTTTAAAAAGAAATCTCCAAAATTTTTATATGTGTATTTTATATGTATATAACATACATATTAATGTATGTTATAATATGTAAATCAAATATACAAAATCGAAATGAGTTTATAAAATATTTTGTCAACAAAATAATTTGTTGATCTGCATACCAAACATAATCTTACAAATTTCCTATTCAAAATCCATATTTAACATGCGATCTGCTTCATCAAATATTAGATATATGACAGCTGATATATCCAATAAATTTGCCTGTTAAATCATCCAATTTTCCAGAAATTGCATTTATTATTTGCATACTCTTTCTCACAATATTAATCTCTTCTTTGCGATTTCTACTATCATATATGCACAGTCTTAAATTATTTTTAATTTTGTATATCATAAAGAGAAATAAGAACAATATATAAAATGAACGATCGATCCCTGATTGATTAGGCGAAACGTCCGATTGATGCTTTAAGAAATTTGGGAATAGCCGAAAGAGCCTTGATGCTACTGTACGCTCATATCGATTAGGCGAAATGGCAGATCAACGTTTTAAGAAAATCATGAATCGCTTGGCAAGCATTATTGCTATGATCAGTTCAGTGAATTATCAAATCGATGCTTTAGAAAATTTAGGAATAGCCGGGAGAATATTAGTACTTTCGGGCGCTTTTACCAATAAGTAAATCATCGTCACTTGATAAGAATATTTACTTTTTCATTAATTTGGAATTTCATTCTTTCAATTCTTTCAATTCTTTCAATTATTTCATTGGCATTATTATAAGAACATCTAGTCTGGAACATTTTTTATGTGGAATTATTTGTCCATCAATATGTATTAAAGCAAATTATGAAAAGGCCGGAGTTTTTCTTGGCATAATATATCATACATAACATTGTATATATATATATATATATATATATATATATATATATATATATATAAGTATAATAAATTCTATACTTGGATATATCATGTAAATGCATATAATATGTATATAAATTGCACACGTCATATATTTATTTTGTGTATATATATGTATATATATATGTAAGTCTACAAATCTCTTAATTATGTTCTATCTTAATTACATATTATAATTGCACGCGGGTGTATGTGTGTATGTAATTCTATAGATAATGTGTTATACTTGATATACTGTATTATATGAGCATTCTTATTTCTATTGTGTTACATCTATATTATTTATGTATAAAAAAATTACTGGGATATATATATATATATATATATATATAAATTTTCTACATAGGTTGTACATCTTAGTATACATGATTTTTATTAGTTAATAATTCTTTTATTAAGTTCTTAGCTTATTGCTGTGTTTCATATGTTTCAATTAGTTGCACAACTAATTGGTTTTTCCATCATTATTAATAGACTGTTTATTAATCTATATTTAAATATTTATAAATATTTATAAATATTTATCATTAAATATCAATTCGTTAAATTATTATACTTTGCAATACATTATTATTTTTTATTACTTATACTGATATTAGCATTGCTTTCATTTTGTAAAACTCGCATATTAATGCTATCCTTTTCTATAAGTCCTTCAATATCATTGGTCACAATTGATCAAACTAGATTAATGTATACAATAAGATAATTTATTTAAATAATTAATTTTGTTATGCGAAACATCACTGTAATTTTGTTGATCCAATACATTATTCTAATCCTCTTCTGATGATCTATTATCACCTTTGGAATTGATCATTTTTTTCCCATCTCTTTCTTTTTCTATCAAAATGTTGATTAGATTCTTTTATTATTTCGTTATTTCTTGTCTAATCAGCCATTATCGAAAATTATAGAAATTTTTATTCTCAAAATTAAATACCTTCTAAAACAATTTTATATATGTATAAATATATATTACAATAGATTAAGATAAAGAATTGCTAAATAATATAATAATATATTTATGTATTTTATTTATATCCTTTTTATATTAAAAAAGTATATCTTAATCTTTATCAGCAAAATTGATAAATTCATAATTATCTTTAATATAAAATATAAAATATTAATCAAATTATTAATCAGAATATTAACATAAAATATTAGATTAATAAAATATTAATATTTTATATTAATATAAATAATATGAATAATATATAAATTAAATAAATCAATCGTATTATAATCAATCGTATCAATCGTAAAATAACATAAAAAAATATATCAAATATTAGTATTTTATGTTAATATTTCAATTAATATAAGATATGGAATTAACATAAAATATTAACATTTCAGAACAGACAAAATAAATTTTATACTTAGCCTAGAATTCTCTTATATGTGATGCATACATATGTGCAGTATATTACATGAAATAAATATTATTTCCTTTTAAGAAACACAAGTAACTAAAATAACTATACAAAAATAATAAACATATATTTAAATAATATATTTTATAAACAAATAATATATTAATATATATTTAAATAATAAGTACATCTAAATATTGTTTATATTATATATTCATTAACATATCTTTTATATCTAGTACGGGTATTATTTTAATATAATAATTTTATTTTATAAGTATAATCTAATAAATAGAATATGTTGATGATAAAATTCAAATATAATACTTTGCAATACTAAAATTTATATTAACATAATGATAAAAATAATATTATATTTCATTGATTGTTCTACTTGTACTTAAAAAAACATAATTATACAAAATAAGTTATATATTCAAAAGTAATGAAACAAAAAATTAAATGAAACAAGAAGAGTATAATAAATAAGAAAATACAAATAATATTTTGAAATAGAAAGAATAATAAAACCTTCTCTTTAATCGAATTCTTCTCTACTAATTCACATATGACTAATCAGAATTGTTTGAATATAACATTAGAAGTAAAGCCTACACAAGTCGCTTATACGTAGAATCCAGTACGAATATTAGAACGAAAAATTGCATGACAATTCCTTTGCTTCTAAATAATAATTGGTCGATTATGATACTCGATGCAACATAAAAGAAAGCATCATGTGTCATTAAGTTCCATTTTGCAATGGCATAGACACAGCATTTTGTTCATCGCTAATTTGAGTAGAGTTTAAGTTAAAATGATTTTCAAGATCGACTAAGAAAAAAGCAAGAAATTAATTTGCCTAATAAGAACTGATTATGAATACCGGCTTAGTAAAGTATACTGTATTGTATTGTATGAGGAGCGATTCAAATTTAAGAAAACAATTCAAATTTAAGAATACCTTTAAAAAATTATATATAAAATTAAAGAATACCTTTAAAAAATAATATAAAATTATAGCTGTCTCGTTTTATATATTATTATTATTATTCCGAATATTTAGTCTCAATTAGTTTTATAATTGTTACATGGTCGTTTGCAATAATATATATGACTTAGCAAGTTATACAATTCAAGTTATACAATTCGAAATATTGATTATAACAGATATTTTATTCGTATAGTTTTTTCGAAAGCTACCTCGAAATTTTTCGAACAATGTTTTGAAGAGTTACAACGCTATTTTCCGCATTAACCAATCAGAAATTATAATTATATATATATATATTTATTATTATTATTATTATTATTATTATTATTATATATATACTTCTACAATATGATCTTCCTCAAGTGGTGCCATCTTTACCCCTTCGCAGTTTAGAATTCTTAACGTCAAAGACGTTCTTATCAGTCAAAGACAAAATTAGTCAAAAACAAAGCTCAAGTTGTATTACTATATATATTATGTTCATATAATTCATATATCATATTCTGCATCTGTGACGTTGAATGCATATTGATAAAGTGTATGAACCTTGAACATAATATCAAGAATTTATACCTCGTCATTATATGCTCTTCGATGTTTTGAATGTGAGACGCCAATAAGTTAAGAGTGGAGCAATGGCACCAGGAGGAAATGTTATTAACAATCAATTGAGAAACTCATTTAATATTTCGCCCAAGTAAGATTATAGCTTATTGGATTAAAGCGAATGTATATTCATATCACTGAATAAAACGTGAAGAGAAAGAAATATCTTTCGAGGAGAACAATATTTTTATATATTTTTTTTACATTGCTCACATTAGTTGCATCTATCTTGTAATCAATTAATTTATTTAATGCTTAATGCTGTTCAATATTTCTTAATTGTTATGTATTTGCATATAAAATATAAAAAAATTATTGAAAGGCTCAATATACTTCATGATTAATAGCTGAGACATATAATTGTCTCTTTTATAGATTTATAACAAATTGCTCTTAAAATATTTTTATTTGTATATTTTATTTATGTTCGATGGTTCTTTTCCAATCTCGTTTTTTTATTTTCTAGAATATATATTAATATATTGTTAATATTTTGTTATATTGTAATAAAATTGATATAAAAAATTATTAAATTAGTATCTTTTTAATATTGATGTTATGACAAATATATGTCATAATAGTAACAATACTTATACTAAGGAATATATAAATAAAATATAATAATGAATATCTTAAATTTATGTAGTATGCCAGGATATTACACTCCTTATCAAACTGTTGGAGCTCATGCAGCTGTCCCACCTCCATTACCACCTCGTCAACCTATTCAAAATTATTTTGGACATAGTGATTCTAGACCATATGGCTTAAGTTATGGAAATTTCGGATATGGAGGCAATTATAATGGTTATAGGAGTTACAATGGATATGGTTCTTTTGGAAATTATATGCCATATTCCAATAGTTATGGGCAAATCGGAGGACATAGTGGTGATGTGGAAACCAGGTATGTTATAAATATAAAATCTCTCATTTAAAAATTTGTTTTATGAAATTAATTTTGTTACATTTAATATAAAAATATAAGATAAGTAAAATCATGAAACCTTAATCATTTGAATACATGCATGTGTTTAGTAATCTGCTAATATCTTTAAATATTCATTATTATCTAGCTTACCTCTGTTTAATAACTATTTTTTTAATAGCATTTCTATTTAATAATTAATTTAGGGTTAAAGAATTAAATCAATTAAAGGTTAGGATTAAAATTAAGACTTCAGTTTTTGACCTAAAAGAAACAACTGAACGTATATATTATTAGTAGAATTCGATCCTACATTTAATATTGCATTGATCTGTTCTCAAAGATTTAAACTTTGTTAATATTTGAATGAGAATTTGTTTCATAGATCATAAATTTTATGTTTTAGATTTCAGCAATATGCTGAAGAAAGTACAAGATCAACATTCCGTGTAGTTGAAACTGTATTACATACATTTTCATCCATTACAATGTTATTAGAATCAACTTACTTTGCTTTGACAAGTTCTTTCAGAGCAATTTTAAGCGTGGCAGATAATATTGGTCGATTACGTTCGACGATTGGACAATTGTTGAGTACATTTGCTCTAATCCGGGCTATGAAATGGATTTATAAAAAAATTTTACTCATGCTTGGTAAACTATATTGTCAAAAGTTCAATAATGTCATTTATAGTTTATAATTTACTCTAAATTATTTTGATAATTATTTCTTTATTGCTATAGGTCTTGGAAAACAAAATACTCTTGCTGAAAATTTATGGCAACAATCGATATCGGAAATGACAAATGTAACATCTATGACAAATGGTACTGCAAATGGGCAAGTTTCTCTATGGATAAACATCTTACTTTTTGGCGTATTTGTCGTTATTCCATATTTAATTCACAAAATATCGAAAAATGTAAGACAGACCCAATTAAAAGGTAATTATTATTATAATTAAATTATTAAATTATTCTTATAAAATAATATATTTTATAATATAAAAAACCTTAATGAACATGAGCATGTTTATAACCGTACATATATTTTTCTTGTAAATGATATATGCATTCTTATAACTTTTACAATTGAAGAAAAGATAAAAAAATTTTTCTTAATTAGAATCTTTATTGTATTGTTTCATGAAATCTATTATTTATGAAATCTAGAATAATTATATCTTTCTCGAATATTTTTTAGAATACACTTATCACATTAAATCACGCATCATATTAAAATCCTACTTACTATTTTATTTACTTATAATCTTATAATATTATATTTCCTTATTTTTCTCTAATCTAATTCTTCTCATCTCCTTTACATTAATATCCTCTTTTACGTCTTTTATTATTCTTTCCAATCTTCATCTTAGATTTCTTTTTGATAATTTTGATTTCTCTCATCATTCTTTTATGTTCCTTTTTCTCTTGTTTTTCTCTTATTTTAAATACAGGAATACTATATATTGATAATTTTACAGTTAATGATCCCAAGGAATGGGTGAAATGTGAAGATCCAGTATGCGTAGCAAATGCGATGTACGATTTCACAGCAGTTTCTAATGAAGAATTGAGTTTCAAAGCTGGTCAGAAAATATGGTTGGCGCCACAATCTCTACAATCTAAGAACGCACCAGGCTGGTTGATAGCCACTGACAATAGAAATGTTGGTTTAATACCCGCTAATTATGTAAATATAGTGGGACAATTGAAGAAGAAACCAGAATCAGAAAATAATAAAGACGATATTGAGCCAAACTTCATACAAAACAAAACTTCAAATGAGGAAACAACTTTTACGAATATTCAGGAACCTAGTACTAGTTCACAAAGCACTGATTTTTCTACAAATAATATTAACAATTTATTTTAATTGTAAAAATGTAAGATTTTCTCTAAATTTATTGGTTTAGGTTTACAAAGTTATTATACGTTATTATATGTTAACTTTACATATATGATATACTTATACTTTTATAATACATGAGATCATTAAATAATATATAACATGCCATATTTTACTGAATGTTAGATAAAGTAAACTTTTTCAATATATGTATATAATTAAAGTATAAAAGTTTATTTATTAAAGTTATATAATATGTTGTTAGAATTGAAATTTTAACGGTTGAGAAAAAATTTCATAAATTAAGAATATCTCAATCTTGAAGCATTTTATTATATTTAATTTATATTATGTTTACTTAATTTAATTTTCGATAACAAAGAACAATATGCATAGAAAATAATATGAATAAAAAGTTATTCATCGTAATTCTTATTTTTACACATTTTTATAATAAATTGGTTATATGAATTTATTAAAGCAATATAAAATGATACAAAATATTAAGTATCTGCAAAATATCTGCAAATCAATTCGATGCAATTCTGAGAATTTCATCACAAATTTAGATAAAATTTTAACATTTTTTATAATTTTAGGAAACCAATATCATATATATATTCGTTTCAATTTCGTAATTTTAAAAGAACATCGCGTATATATTCATATAGAATATCATAAAAAGAAAAAAAAGTGATAAAGCAAAAGGAAGAATAAGATGAAAGAAGAAAGGAAAAAGAAAAGAGAGGAAGAAATATACACATATATATTGAAAGAAATAGTTTTCTTGTTTAAATATTTATTATTTTACAAATTTCAAGCAAATAAAAGACAAATAAATGTTTCATTTATGAATAAAAGAAATAAGATAAATGATGTAATGCAAATATAATATTCTGTAAATAAAAACTTATACCTTTACTTCCTAAAATATATAATTTTTACCACACTTTTATAAGATTTTGGATTTGGTAACTTTAGAACGTTAAAAAATTAATATTTTACAATATTAGCACAATAAAGATATTCTTTCATTCAATATTACATTAACGAGATTTATGAAATAATTTTGAGATATATTTGTGTAAAATACTTTTTTGTAATCTGATATAAAAATTGTGCACTATTCTGATACATTTATAATTATATCATAATTTTATATTGCAAAAATTTCTTAACATAATCATTTTCGAAGAAATATTTATGTTTTGTTAAATAGGATATTTGACAAATTAAATAGAAAGTTAATATTAATCTTAATGAAGAAAAAGAAAAATTTTATATCTTTGCTTACAAATAATAATTTAAGAATAAATCTATACGTTCGTTACACTATTTTCAAATAATATAACGCGCTATAATTTCAAAATTATATATAATTATATATCAACGCATTACCTTGGAAGATATATATATCAAATATATCTTAAAACATGTAATAAAAAAACCGACTTTAGCATATTGTGCTAAACGAGAGTTCTTTAAATTCTAAACAAGCTTTCATTTCTCTCAATGATAAATAAATGATAAATAAATCTGTTCACGCTTGCAACAATATAAGACACATTTATTATTTCAAAGCATCATGTGTGAATTATAGTCCTGCAATATCTTAGACCTTTAGGATTGAAACGCATATACATCATTTTGCTTTAAGAACAATAAAAAGTATGATATTTTACTATCTCTCAATGCTACTTCTCATTTCACGTAAAAAAGTTCATAATCAAGAATTCCAAGTATAAATAATCTTTATATATTATACTATATTCATAGATCATGAACTTTACAATCATCATTTATAATGAAAATAATAATCCTTTATATAACCCAAACTATCATAACGCATAACATGATAATAATGTTCAATAGAAAAGAAGAAAAATAATAAAATTATAACCTTTTCAGAATATCTTTATATCCATAAAACAGGTTCATAGTATATATGTGTCTAATAATAAAAGACCTCGCATAATTATTTTTACACTGTATAATCTATATTACATAAAAATAGAACATATCAATCCTTTCTCAATGATTTTTAAAAATCATTTAAATTTTGGGGAAGATGAATTATTTTTAATAAAAGAAAACAAAATAAAATGAAATAGAAAAACAAGAAGAGGATCACATAAAAGGATTGTTACTTTACAGCATGTTTTAAAGATAGAAAGTTTAGAAAAGAAATCAAGAAAAGAAATTGAAACAAAATTTCTATTTTAACTTCGAAAAGAAGTGCTTCCTGAAATCAGCTCTTTGATGTTTAAGGTTCCTTCAAAGACTCTAATATTGGCAGAAGACTAAGGGAAGCAGCACAAGATTTACAATATGACATTTATTATTACATACTTGCTTTGTTCCCCTGTATTGCCATATAGTAACATCACGGAATCAAATAAAAGGATCATCGTAGAGATCGCCAATATTTCCTCCCATATTGACTATAACATAATTTTATATGAACACATAATCAATTTGCTCTTACTATACTTATTATACAGCATTTTCAATGCCAAGATTATTCTGGATATGATACTCACATTCTATCTGAAATTACCATTCGGCATCTCCATTTGCTTTTTGGAACACATAGTCTTTCCCACTTAAATTCATTATACCGTCTTTTAAATAAAATTTCCATTTATTTCGACTCCTTGTGATCTAGAAGCAAAATAAAAATAGAAATACGAATTTTTATTATTATATATATTTTAAATTCTGGGTTATCAATCAATCAAAATAATTTTCATCTTTTCTCAAATTTTAATCATCTTTCTCAAATTTTCTCTCTACTCACTTTAAATCAATTAAATTTACATTATTTATTATTTTTAATAAATAATTATCTATCTGATTAATCATTTATCCAACCATAATTATTTATCAACATAAACGCACATATACATACTCGTGTATATATGTCGGTATGTATTATATTGTATATAGAAAAACATATTCTGTTTAGTTGAAACAATTTATCATAAAAATATACATTATTCAAGAACCAAATTATGTACAATAGTATATAACAATACAACTAACAATTTAAAAAGTGGTTAATAACGGTTATTGAATAAAATATTGAATAATTAGATAACGATGCAATATTACAATAAATATAAAATCAAATATATGAACTCAATGAAAATAAATGAAAATAAATCTATTGAAAATAAATTATAACTTTTTTATGTTAAATTAGTTTTGTACTATCATTTTGAGTTATCCTTTCCGTTTATATGGTTGATTGAGAATAGCAAGACTATTATGCAATGAAATATATTAAATTATTTTATTACCTTATCGTATTGACAGACAACTACATTATCAGTATCAAAAAGATCAGAAGGGTCATCATCTGTAACATCATCTTCGGAATTCAAGGGTTCCTAAATAAACAAGCAATACAATTATAATGTTCTATAAAACTTGGAATCAATTAATATTTATTTAAATATTAACTTCTTCACGAGCTGCAGCTTCGTCATTCTCTTCCTCTTCTTTGTCATCAAGATCTTCGTCATCATCATCATTATCCTCCTCTTCTTCATCATCGTCATCATCGGTAGAGTCACCTACTTCTCCATCTAACTGATTTATATTATTTTGCTATTGTTGGAAAAAAGACAATGTACATTACATGTTCATATATTTATACTTATATATTATATATGGTGTGTATGTGTATGTGTGCGTATATATAGTTATACATTATATATAGTACATATATATACTAGATACGCATGAGCGTGCAGCATATATACCACATAAAATATAATATATTTATATAATATAGAATATAAGAAGGAAAATTTTACTTGATTTTGAGGTGGCCTCTGTGTGACAACACTATTTGTACTTTGTGTAACCACTTGAATAGGTTGAGTCACTTGTAACGGAGCCAATGCTCCTTGTCCTTGCAATGTAGAATTTACATGTTGTTGCAATAGAGTCGAAGCTAAATTTGCTGGAAGACCCATAGCAGCGGAAATTATTGGACCCGTTAAAATTGTGTGTAATTGGCTGTCTAAAAAGAAATTTACAAAACATCAAGATCATTTTTAATAACTTTGTATTAACATTAGTATTAATAAAAAAAATTGTGCATAATACAAATTATATTCCATTTTTATATAATTTATATTAATGACACATTCGTTAACATGATATGGTAAATTTTTTACTTTGAAGAGCAGAAGCAGGAACTTGTATGCTTAATATTCGCTGCGGTGCATCTGGAATACCAGCTTGTGGAGGTAAAGTAATTTGTATGGGCACTTGTCGGTCAAGTACAGCTGAAGTCACCACTTGTTGTACTGGCGCCTGTTGTTGTTGTTGCAATGTTCCTACAGCATGCATATGCTGTTGGGGTTGAGCCAATGGTTGTTGTGGTTGTTGCTGTGGTTGTGGCTGCTGCTGTTGCTGAGGTTGTGCTTGTGCCACTATGTTTTCAATGTGATTTCAAGATGATTATATAAAATGATTTCCTGTATTAGCTATTTATTTTATAGTATAAAATCCAATATATATGTAAGATAATGATATATCAAACATAATATTAAATAAATATCCCATTAAATATTCTATTTTAAATATAGTTGATTATAAATCCTTTTTATATAATATCTTTCATAATACATAAGCTTTATTATATGAAAAGAATAGAATAGAATTACAATTTAATAAAGTATATCTATTTTTAACATACCTTTATTAACAGATACAGTTACTTTGTGTGTACCGATTGGAGGAACTTGTGGCTCTGGTGGATCTGGATGTAACTCCACAGCTTTGCTGGCCATCAATTTTGCTTCCCATATTTGCTTTAACTCTTGTAAAACTTGTTCATCTACACCCTCATCAATAAATGTCTCTCGTACTCCCGTTATTACATCCTCTATCACAGTATTGTATAATTTCAACTATAAAACAATTTATCCCGAATTTAAATTGCTAATATAAGCGTGTATGATAAATATATTAAAGATATATGTGATGAATATAGAAACTTTTCCAATATAATTAGTAGCATTGATAAAAAAAACATAATATAAATCCTCTAACAATTCTGTGGACATAATTCTTTCGAAATATAGAATTAAAATTTCGTACATTAAGAGAAAAATATAAATACGAAATTATCAAAAATATCAAATGGCACTTGCATCGCTAGAATGTCATGACATATGACATATAAAGTGAACACATTTAAATAAATAAATAATTTAAATAATTTAAATTGATATTGAAATAGCTCAAATAAGATATCGTAATTCAAATTTGATAGTCTATCCAAAATGCAGATATTTTTTCACTAATATAAAAATAATTTCCATTTGGAACAATCATATGGGAGGTTATCTGAATATTCGTCTGAATATTCGTCGATTGATTAATACATTGTCGATAGCTGATATCGATGAAAAATTATTTATCTGAACAAACGCGAATTCTGCGAATTATGTATCGTTTAAGCGAGTATCAAGGAAAACAAGTTCATTTCGAGAACTGTATCAATCCGCTGTAATTTGTATTATATTATATTCCACGTATACATGCGTTTACATGGTTCGTTTACTTACCACGCTGGTCTGACTGAGAGCCATCGTGGCATGCGTGGCATACGATGATATTACACTGTTTCTTGATTAAAAAAGTAATAATAATTTAAATAACGATACAATCGCTTCAAAAACAACACTATATTACTTCTCGGTTCTTGTGATCATACAACGCGTCTATAGACTTATCCATCCTATACTCAGATCACCATGTTCACTGCATTACATGCAACGGAAGAATGATCTCTTGAGATCTTGTACGTATACTGAGACGCATGGCCATAGAATACGTGATTGATTTGTCGAGTTGTGCATGTGCATTAAGCAATAATAATCCTTGGAATTTGTCATTTATTAATATTTCTTATTACATGTTTATGTTGATATTATGTAAAATATGATGAAATCTTATAAATATTTATAAATATATTTATACATGTATATTTATTAGACAATAATAATAAATAACTATAATAAATTAGATAGTAATAGAAACATTTCTAGCATCATCTATTTCTGTTCTATGGAGAATGCATATGTGATTGGTGTAATAAATAGCGTCTGCTAATTTAGTTACTGCACTATTATTATCGCGGTATTATTATCTTTCTTATTAGAAACTCACCAGAATGTGATATGAATGGATATCTTTATCTCTCGTTTTCTTTCTATTAGATCTTTTTATTAGATTAAAGCAATAATCATTTCGTTCAACATTTAATGACTATAGAAAAGACAAAATGATTCTGCTAAATATTGATATTGAATGAAACAATCTAGATTGAAAATTTTTATTTCTAATAATTTCATAAAAATCATTAAATCACTGATCATTAAGTCTCTGTATTCGTAATGAATGTCGGAATATGAATCAATGTGTGATATGTATACACGCGTATATCATATTTTACACATTACATTAAACAAATTAATTACTTTTCTATGAATTTGTAGCTATTATTATTTTTCACCAAATTTTATATATACAAGATAATAATTATTGTTGTATTATGAATAAAAAGATGAGATTAATAAATTACGTATTTTTAGAGACTTTATTATAAACATGTGTAACGTTTTAATGTATAGTTATTATATAAAATGCATAAATTACATTAAAAGCATTTTTTATTATATGTTTGTAAGTATTGAATAATAATAAAGAAAAATTTCAAATGTTGTATTAATTTAGTATATTTTACATTTTATATATAAAATTAAAAAAGTCAAATAGTCTGGAAATGAAGCAGGCCATTCAAATTCAATGATTAAAGGACGCCATATTGATTTAATTCATATGCTCATTTACTTGGAGCGCTGTATTCTGACGTCTTCTTGAATAACATGGGAGACTGTCAGATTTGCTATGAATAATGTTTTATGTACATGTATGTATTTCAATATTCTGTGTTTGGATATCAAAATCTGGCAGAGCACATAGTATAGTATAGATTAGTATTGAATATGTACGTACATCTTTGATTAAATAATTATGTTTTTTTTTCAGCGAAATATAAATTTAGTTTGCAGATATGTTTGCATATAATTTACATATAATTTATATAATTTTGCAATATATATAATAGTATAAATTTATATGACTGACTAATACACTTTATGTAGCACAGCAAAATGAATGTCGTCAGTGCTTTGAAGTTTTATATAACGAAAATGACAGAAGACAGTGGTCCTGGCATGAAAGTTTTATTAATGGATAAACAAACGGTATGAGAGCAGTAAAAAATGTTCATTCTTTTTTGATATTATATGTAATATTGAAAAAAAATTTTTTCTTCTTTCTAGACTAGTATAGTTAGTTTACTTTATAGTCAATCTGAAATATTAATGAAAGAGGTATATTTATTTGAGCGGATAGACACAGCTGTACATAACGATACTTTGAAACATCTGACATGTATAGTGTTTGTAAGACCGACTAAAGAAAATGTCGATTTGCTTTGTAAAGAACTTAGGTATCCTAAATATGGAATATATTACATCTGTAAGTAACTACTATAAAAAAAATACATTTGTAGAACATTTTCTTAGGGAATATTACATTCTTAAAAAATATAGGTATTTAGAAAAACAAGTATTGCAATAAAAAATATGCAAATAAAGTATTGAAATTCTAAAAAGAAATGGAAATTATTTTAATGATTTATGCTTTCTTTGCATAAGATTTCAGTAATATTATCGCAAAAGCAGACATAAAACTTTTGGCAGAGAGTGATGAACGAGAAGTAGTCAGAGAAATACATGAATATTATGCAGATTATTTAGCAATTAATCCACATTTATTTTCACTTGGAATAAATGCCTGTTCTCAAGGTAGTTTAATTTTATACAAACGTTATGTGACAATTTGATAAATAATTAAATAATAATAAAACAATTGATAAATAAAATCTTATTTTGGTATGTTTTATCTATGTTTTAACTTAAGGACTAACATGGGATCCAGTTCATTTATATAGAACTGTTCAGGGAATAACATCCGTATTACTATCTTTAAAGAAATGTCCATATATCAGATATCAAAATAGTTCCGATATGGCAAAGAGATTAGCAGAAAAGATAAGAGAAGTGCTCAGTAAAGAATCTAATTCTTTTGAATTCAGACAAGAATCTAATCCTATTCTTCTAATAGTCGATAGAAGGGACGATCCCATTACACCTTTGTTAAATCAATGGACATATCAGGCAATGGTACATGAATTGTTAACAATCAATAACAATCGTGTTAATTTATCCCATGTGAAAGGTATTTCAAAAGAACTGAAAGAGGTTGTTCTCAGTGCAGAACATGATGATTTTTATGCTAACGTAAGAAAATTCTACATAGTATTTTAAGCATACACATATACATACATTTATATCATTATTAAAATATTTCTGTCATTTGTTTTCTATTTTCAACAAGAGATAAGAATCGTTATCTTTATCTATATACAATATCTAAAGAATTTATATATCAATATAACATGTATACTTAGTACGTCTGTAATTATCTGCTTTGTTAAAAAAAATATATTCCTAAACAGAATTTGTATTTAAACTTTGGTGAAATCGGGCAAACAATAAAAGAATTGATGGATGAATTTCAAAAGAAAGCAAAAAAGCGTCAAAAAGTTGAAAGTATAGCCGACATGAAACATTTCGTGGAGTCGTATCCACTTTTCAAGAAACTTTCTGGTACTGTGGCAAAACATGTTACAGTAGTCGGTGAGTTATCATCTCTCGTAGAGAAACATAATTTGTTAGAAGTATCAGAATTGGAGCAAGAATTGAGTTGTCAAACTGATCATTCCTCTCAGGTAATTCATTGATATTTAAAAGATATATTATTCGCGCATATATATCCTTCATTAAATATTCTGTTTATAGTTACAAAAGATAAAAACGCTTATTAATAATCAGAAGGTACAAGATATCGATACTGTTCGACTTGTGATGCTTTATGCACTTCATTATGAGAAACATGCGAGCAACGATATAAATGGTTTAATAGAATTACTTAAAAAAAGAGATGTTTCAGACAAATATATCAAGGTATCCATTTCATTATAAAATTGATACATTCATTAAATAATAATCATTAATACATGCACATAATTTGATCAAATTGTAATTAAAATTATTTTCTAGCTTGTATATAATATATTAGAGTATAGTGGTGTTAATACCAGGCAAAATAATTTATTTGATCGAGAAGCTGTCGCCAAAATAACTAAAAAATTATTTAAAGGATTAAGCGGTGTAGATAATATATATACGCAGCATAGTCCTCTGATAAATGAAACTTTGGAAGACTTGATAAAAGGAAAATTAAGTACACAAACATTCCCATATCTTGGTAATATGATAATGTCGAAAAGGTAGATTATTTATATATTAAATGCGAATACTAGATACTTCACTTCAAATGCATATTAATATATGAAACTCTATCTTTTTAGACCTCAAGATATTATAGTATTTATGATTGGAGGTACAACTTATGAAGAGAGTTTGGCCGTTTATAATATAAATAAACAAAACCCGAGTATAAAGATAATTCTAGGTGGTACTATCATCCATAATTTTAAAAGTTTTGCAGAAGAAGTGCATCATGCCACTAACGGTATTTTAACGAGATATAAAATCGTAAAGAATTAATAGTATTGATATCATATCTCAAAATATTTATTTACTTCATTATATATTTTGGTATTTATACATTGTGTAATAGTTTTTTCTCTTTTTCTCTGTGTCGCAAATATATTATTACAGAAAAATTTTGAACATATGCTGCAAAATATTGCATGGAATAGGATATTTTTTTGTAAGTAATAATTATACATTTCTTACCACAAGAACATACAACTTTTCTTTTTGCTAATTGCTATTCAACATCTTCATCATTCAGTATATACTCCACTGGCACGTCCAACATTTCGTCATCCCTTACCGGTACCTTTAACAAACATATATTATTTTCATAATTATAATCAACAAAATGAGTAAATGATATTTAAGAGATAAACAGCTATAGCTATTATATTCAGCCTGCTGTATGCATTCTTTTCACGCAAGGAAATAATAGAATATTATTTCTGTAAAAATTTCATAATTTTCATAACATTTCAATACAAACATAACTTTCAAATATCTAAATTCTATATAAATAAATTCCATTAAAGACTGAATAAAAAGCAAAGTTTTATTATCTGTTTTCATATGATAGCTGAGCATTTTTAATTTTTTAGACTTGATAAACATGAAAATATTTAGAAAAACTTATTTGATATATTATTACAGTAAATATTACTGTAATAACTTATTTGATATATTATTAGTTTAGTAATTTTTTGCTTAATATCAAATATAATAGTATTCAGATTATTATATTCATATAAAGATCATATAAATAATCTGTCATCTTTAAATATATAAACTAAAAATAAAAATAAAAATAAAAATAAATTATACACAATTATCATAATTTTACACACACACACACACGCGCGCACGCACGCGCGCGCGTACGTATATACACGCGCGTGCACGTGTATATATTTAAAGTTATATTAATTTTTGATGGCGTGTGATGAAAAAGCAAAAATAATGTATCCATTATCATAAATATAAATATAGAAATTATATATATTTATCTGGTTTGTTAAATTTTTTGTGTAAAAAATATAATATATTGTCAACGTGTAATTTATATACTCACGTTTTCTTTTCTTCTTAGGAACCTTAATAAATTTCCTGCTTCTTAATAAATATATTAGTACCTACAAATAAAGCTACTTGTAGCTTCAATATCAATATTTGTACTATTTTGTCTTTAGAAAATCTATTTATACACAAAAGTCAGTTTTTTATGACAAAACATTTTTTATATCATAAAAATGTATTTTATTAAATTAAAGTTATAAGTAGTATAATCTTTTAATATGTAAAGATATATATAAATGAAGATTTTTTTGCAATAATTTTTAATTAAATATGGTAAGAAAATTAGCATAAATATAAAATACTCGTAAATGCCAACTGTAACAAACATTTCACGGCAGCGACATCTTGACAAACATTTCACGAAATTTTGTGTATATAAAAATTATATCATCTCCGTCTACATTGCTGTCTTTGTTTCTCATTTTCTTACTTTCCATTTTAATTTGTCCTTGTTCTTAACATTTATCCAAATGTTAAAAAAAATAAGACATGATGAAAAGATATAAAGATATCTTTTGTATATATCTGTTTTGAAATATATTTCATACTTTCTACGTGAAAATGGAACTTACCTTTACGATACCGGTAGAGAGCGCATATCCCACCATTGCCAATGTAGCAGCAAATGCAGCTAGGATTTGATTTCTTCTCTTGTTCGGAAATTCAGTTTCGGAATCTCTTCTTAATTTTTCAGCATTTTTTTCAGCTTTATGCTTCTCATAATCCTGATACTCGTTTTCGAAATATCTTTGTGATATACGCGACACGTACTTCACTAGATTCGTACAAGCTTTCAGATGATTTTGTAAAATTGGATTCGGTAATGGGGCTTTGAGCAATGGTGCTAAATATGAGTATACAATGGCATCTATTGTACTAGGTTGTTGTCCATAAAAGAAATCATTATCCCCAAGTTTTGTGGATAATAACGTTAAACATTCTTGTGCTCTTGAATATACCTATTGTTATGTAAACTTTTAAAATTGTTAATGAATTTTTTCTGTATTTAATATTTATATATGGTTACATACATCATTCTCGATAACGTTTATATTATCCTCCATAGGATATAAACTTTGCATCAAAGATTGCGCTTGCCGCTCAAATCTTCCTGGATAATAGAAATTAAAAGGAAAAGGCAGTGCTTTACAATACCATGGCCTAACTAACTCATCTAGATTTTTTTTATCTATCCACCTAAAAATAATGGTAATTATTATATTGAAAATTACATTACATTTGTCATTTACAAAAATGATGATAAAGCATTATGAAAATTAATTGTACTAAGATGCACTTGCTATCTATCTCAAAGGAATATTATTTTTGCAAGATGATATTACTGATAAACACATAAATACATAATAATCAGAATGAACCTTTTGTATGAATACGAATTTAATTTAATTTAATTACTATTTATGCTAATATTTAATAAATAATTTATTTAATTGATTTTTTAAACAACAATAGGCATAAAATTATAACCATGAGATATAACCAATATTATTTTATATTATAAAATTATGGGAAATTTTATACTTTGCAAATTTTATGAAGATTAAATTGCATTTAATTTTGGTGTGCTTTTGTACGTCTCATACCATATAAATTGGATGGCTGGATACAATCTTTCCTTAAGTAAAGCATCATAAGCCATAACATCGGCACATTGCTTATCAGTTAAGATATAGTCAGAATTATAATGCTTTCCTCTAAAAAACGGTAATATATCTTTCACTGTATCCAAAGTGTTTAGACCAGTTTTAAGCAATGGTAACCGACCATTTGGCGTTTTAAATGGATTGCTTGTTAGATTTACTTTTAAAGGAACTTCACTAAATTTAGCATATGCCTATAACATAACATTACATTAGAATAAAATAATGCTGTTATTAAGCGATTAAAACATGCAAATTGTTTTGTTATAAATATAAGAAATAAATAAATTTTATGTTATTATAATTTGCCTAAATAAAATTAGGATATATTGCTGATATCATAATTATCATAAAATGAATTCACATATCAATAAAGAAAATGAAAATTTAATTAATATTTTTTATTTTCCTTCTTGTTAATTCAATGTAATTTAATTTAATATAATTAATTATTATAATATATAATTATAATATATAGTCAGCAATTTAAACAATTGTCCAATTTTATATTATTTTATTTGATTGTTTTGCATTATATCTCAGAAAAATAGCAAACATGTTTCATTAATCGTGATTTCCTTGACCGACTCAGAAATAGGTTTTCTTTAATAAAAATAATAAAAAAAAATCATGTCATAGATTATTTATTTATGAAGTTTATTTGAGATGATTGGTATAATAGAATCTTATGATTTATATTTCCTTTTAAAATTTAATTCGTAAAAATCATGTATTTTTTATTGATAATATACAAATTTTAAGAAATCATGATCTTCATATAAAAAATAAATTTAATTTTATCAGAAAACAAAGAAAAATCAAGCATTTTTCGATAGTTTTCAAGCATTCCATTTATAATAAATATGACATTTCATAAATTTTGTATTATATAGGAATTATTCTGTTATAAACTTTGTATTAATCAATTAGCATGTGCATGTCATAACCTATATGTGCATACCAAAACTTGTAAACATTCCACATCGACTGACGGTAGACCCCAATCTCCTTTCCATACATCTAATTGTAATATTTCGGCATTTGCCATTTTTGCAAAAATTTGCATTGCCAGCACAATTCCGATTGTTTTTCAGAAATTTATATCTCAATCTACACAGCACTACAGTAAACAATGTAATATCGTAATACGTTATAGGCTCCTAAAAATCTGTGGTTACAAATGTAACATTAAATCATATATCATAAAACAATGATATGTATATTTAAATCAAGTATTCCGTTTGCGAAGTGAAGTTGGCAGTGTAAAAGAATGAGAAAATTGAACTTGTTCTTACTTCTAATTCTACCTATTAAAGATGGGGATTATATATATATATATAAAATTCTTTTAATTTAATTTTATATAATGCGTATATCGTATTTGTATGTATATATATATATATATATATATATATATATATATATATATATATATACATATATAGATAAAGTAATACAGAATTAAAAAAATAAAATGATAAATTTCTTATAATAAAACTGATATTTATATTCTTTTATATTATATATAATCATTTAGGGACACAAATATAGGGATAATCCAAATGTCATATTCTATTTCAAAGTGTCAACTATAAACTTTCTCTTATAACACTATCATATAAATGTTTGCTTCAAATATGCGGTCGTAAAAGATTATGTTACATTTACAATGCCTTGTTGATGATGTACGGCATTTGGTAATCGCTAGAATTTTGCTAGACAGCTTGGGAATTATATTTAGATTTTCTAAATTTCCTTTATAGCAAAGTCTATTATTTTCTAGAAAACGGAGGTTGTTTCATCAAATGATGGAGACAATATGAATTCAACATTATCAAATCTTGCGATTGTGTGATTATCTTATGAACGGAAATAGTAGCATTGCGCTCACGCGATTGGCTATTTGCGATTAACATAGAACATTTTAAGGCTTCAAAAAGAAAAGAGAATGATTCTTCTTGACTGATGATGGGAAATTAACCAATCTATGCCTATAGTAATACGAATAAATCTTTGAAAATCAATTAATCATGATTTAATAATTCATTATTTTTGTTCTTTCACCTCTCTAATTATTATAATGATTGCGAACAAAAGGAAGAGATATTTCACGTTTACTTATGTTCAATCGACTTCACCGTTTACCAGACAGAGTAACGAGTGAAATGTGTATGTTATCGTGGACGATATAAATTTAGAATTCACGAGAAAGAGAAAGAGAAAAGAAAAAAAGAAATAAGTGCTGATAATAGCAAGTGATACTGATTTACTGATTATATTCTTATAATAAAATGTCCAACATACTTACACCATTTGTATACTGGGCCCAAACGGAGAATCAAATTACATTAAAAGTAGATTTAACTAATGTAAAGGTATATACATTTAATCAGCATAAACATATATTTTTTCTTAATTTTATAAATATAACATATTGTATATTTTGTAAATATAATGCTTCAAAATATCAAAATGGTCAGGATATACAATGTTTTTATACAAATCTTATATATATATATATTTTTTTTTTATACATTTTGATTTATATATTCTAATTTTAATATCTGTATTTTATTTTTTTTATAGGATCTTAATGTTAATTTGAAAAAAACTACATTACATGTTACTGCTTATGGACAAGGAGCTAGAGGTCTAAATAACTATAGTTTTAATCTGAATCTTCACTCACCTATTGATCCAAATGTAACTAAGAAACTTATAAATGTATATATATTTAATGCACATTGTATTAGAAATAATGATTAATATGTTATCTGTTGTAGGAAAGTAATTATAAAGTGATTGATCGCCAAGTAGATTTTGTTTTAAAGAAAGAATGTAGTGGTTGGTGGCCGAGATTAATAAGTCAGCCGCAAAAACCTTCATGGCTTAAAATTGATTTTGACAAGTGGGAAAGCGAAGATGTGGATGATAATGAAGATGAGCGACGCGATATTCATGAGGATTATCCGGATACATATGATAGATTATATAAAGAAGAATTTGGTTATAGGAAAGGTATATATGTCATAAATCAATAATCACAAAATAATATAATATATTAATATCATTTTGCTTTTTTCTTTTCAGAAAATTTTGTTAAAGTCTATTTAATTATATATAATCTGTGTCAATTTGTTGGCTTTATTTATGTGCTTGCTGTAATGGGTATATGTTATTCACGAGATGGATCAGGTATATATTTAAAAATTGACATATATTATATTTACAAATTTCTATTTTTATTTTATTTTTATTTTATTTCTATTTAAAAAAATAAAATCCCAAAATTTTACTGACATATATTTTGTACATATTTTTATCAATTTTTTGTTCGTGTTTTTATAAATTAAAAACAGTTATTATACTATCAATTTATCAGGGACAAGATATTCATATATTCCATTTACTTATTTCTATTAATTAATTTATTTTTATTAAGTTATCTAATAAATCTAAAATTGATTAAAATCATAATTTTTGTAAAACTTTGAGATTATTGAATATTCTATAAAGATTTCTCTTTTTAGATTCTATGAAAGAAACATATATGGTAGTTGGCAATCCATTCAAATTTATACAACTTTTGCAATTCTTAGAGGTAATGCATCCATTGTTTGGATATACAAAAAGCAGTACGTTAGTATCCTTGCTACAAGTGGGAGGTCGAGCATTCATTTTGTTTTTTATGATTGATGCCGAATCTCGTATGCAAACTAAACCAATTGTATTTTATCTTTTTCTTGTATGGAGTACAGTAGAGATAATCAGATATCCATATTACATTACACAATTATTAAACGTCGAGATATCCTTTTTAACATGGTTAAGATATACAATATGGATACCGTTATACCCATTGGGTTTTGTGTGCGAGGGTATCATAATATTAAGAAATATTCCATACTTTGAAGAAACTCAGAAATTCACTATTTCCTTACCGAATGCTTATAACTTTACACTTCATTTTCCATCTTTTATGAGATCTTATTTGCTTTTATTGTTTCTGCCCGTAGCATATACATTAATATCTCGTATGAATCAAGCACGTTCTAAAAAGCTCGGAAAATCTAACATTAAGAAAAAGTATAAGTGAGATATGCAAAAAAACTATTCTGTTTGTGATATTTTTTCCACTTATAATATAAAATATATCATTATATTAATATTATATAAAAAATATTATATAAAAAATAAGTATATAAGAATAAACAATAACGATTTCTGTATGGTAATTGTTCTAATATGTTTTCCAATAATGCTATAGCATATATGCTTTTACATGTTTTTATTGCTTTCGATCATGGTAAAATTGCTAAAGATAAGATTTAAATTTTATAGATCATGTATTTATGTGATAATGACATCTTCAATAATGACATCAATTAAAAATTTTTCCCTTATATACATTTAATCTTATATGTAAATGCATTGCGTGTATATATATATATATATATATATATATATATATATATATATAATATAATAAATCGTGTAAATAAGATGATTTTTATGAAATACGTTTACAACCCATATTTACATATTAAAATTTAAGATATTTAGTTATTTAAGACATACAAGCATGCATAAAAATATATATCATATATTTTTATCACATATATCTATGAAATAGACGTACATTGAAGTAGATCTATTCTTCTTCGCTGAATTAACTACTAGTTTATCCTATATATAGTTCTATTCTTTTTCTTTCACTAGCTTAAAACTATATATTTATCTTTTTTTAAATTCTACAAATGTATATTATTTCAATGAAAAAGAAAGAACATATTACTAGATCATTAGAGATTGCTTTTCAAATATCTTCATAAATATTAGTTTTATATAATTTTAATTTTGTATAAAAAATTATATATATAGTTATAATATGCGTATATATATGCATTAGTATATATATATGCATTTTTTAAATAAAATATTTATACATATATATATTCGTAAATATTATTATAAAGCTGAATATTATTTAATAAAATTATTTTTAAAATGATTCAACCTTTATCTTACGTATGATGTATGTATGATGTGCGTGCGTGCGTGTGGTGTGTAAAACAAAATTACATAAAAATAGATCGATTTTAAAAACAGATTTTATTAAATATCGTAAAACAAAAAGTTCTGATACAGAAATATGGAAATTATATTACAATAAATTTATTATTTTATAATAGTTATAATAGTTATACATAGATTACATAAATCTATATCTATATTAATTTAATTAATATCTATATTAATTAAATTAATAGTTTTTGGATAGAATTACATTAATGATAGAGTTGAAATTTTATGCGCTTAAGTAAAGTTGCTTAAGTTGTTTATCTACGACATGCGATATACGTTTTAAATAGAGATATGAAATCAGAAAACAATTGCTTAACGAAAAATGATCCTCTTATTAAGAATTATTACTTGACTAATTTATTGCGGATCCTATATATAATAAAGAGTAGTGTATATAATAAAAAGTAATAAAATAAAGGATATGATTTTTAAATCTTTAAACTTCGATAATTAATATTGATATTATCGATTGATATATCGATATTCTCTAATATCGATCATTGCCGATTATTTTAAATTGGTAGTAAACACACGTGTTGTGTTACTTCTGTACAGTTCTTTTTTATATTTTACCAATTTAATACATGATATGTATAGTTTATTTCATATCTATTCAAATGATATTTAATGCTTGTGTTTTAGGTTATTGCGTATGAATTTAATTTACTCAATTTATTCATTTGCACTCTGATGAGTGTCTTAACCAATAAATATTTTAATATTATGAGGAGATGTAAAATAGAACGTATTTTTGTGTAAATTACTGTAAAAGTGAATACATATTTCTGTGTAAAAGTGAAAAATTATTGAAATATGTATCCTGTCGATTTGACTGAAGTTTCACGGCCATCCGCTAGTGAAAATAAAAAAGTATTTTTAGATGATGCTGAGTTAGATAAAATTGCTATGTTCCTTGTTGGAAATCAAAAACGCTTTCGAGAAAATATTATAATTCCCACATTGATGGGACCTGTAAAAATAAAAACTATTGAGGAGAAGAGAATAGAAAATGTAATGGAAAGTTGTGCATTCAAAAGCATCATGAGTTGTGTCATCGGTATGTTTCATGTTACATTTTTTGTAAAGAAATATGTATGTATATTATATTATCAAAAAAAGATATATGTTATATATATGCATATGAAATATTATAGCTGGAATATAACATAATTATAATTTGAAAAGATAAATTTTTTAAAAAATATGTATATCAATTATAGTTTAAGGTAAGTAAGATTTAAAGTATATGTGAATTTTAAATTGAAAATTTGGAATTTGATATAATTAAACGTTTTAAAGACGAAAATAATTAATATATTCATCAAATCATATTAAAATTATATATCTAACTGAAACATATAACTTGTATAGGATATGGCTTAGGAGCAGCTATTGGATTATTCTCTTCTAGCGTAAATCCTAATATAACAGCCATTGAGAAACAACAAACTGCACGAGAAATATTAAGGGAAATGAAAACTACAACGCTTAGTTACGCAAAAAATTTTGCAGTTGTCGGATGCATATTTTCTGCTATTGAATGTACAATAGAATCGGTAATATTTTTGTATACTAAAAATTTTGTTTTCATATGAAAAATCTTTGCTTTGCTTTGTTTTACGCGTTCTCGATATATTGTAAAAGATATGTCATTTTAGTATAGGGGTAAAACTGACTGGAAAAATGGCACATATGCAGGTGGTCTAACAGGTGGACTAATTGGCTTAAGAGGTATTGACCTCAGTCTATTATAAATTCTCTTTTTTCTCTAATTTATCTTGCTTATTGATTGTATTCTTTACAGCTGGTATAAAAGCAGGTATAGTTGGTGCTGCAGGCTTTGCGGCATTTTCAACAGCTATAGATTATTATATGCATAGATCTTAGATTGTATATAATTTATTGTTAGAAAATATATTTGAATTAAAAAGATATAAAAATTCAGACAGTGTTATTGTATAATATATCCATGCAATTGCTATTACATGAATTCAAAAACAAATAAATGTTTTTGAAGAAATGTAGATATGTTCTCAAAATTGTTTTTGTATAACTGAAGCATAAAATATATTGTAGGCGCGGATATTGTTCAATATATATGTATTCTTTATTAAAATTATATGTAAATGAAATTCACAGATACTCACGCACTTACATACATATACACAATTATATTTTAGATATTTCGTTGCTTACATTATTGCGAGACAATTCATATATAAAAACATCTATACGTGATATGCACAGAAAGTTATCAAATCTTTAGTTGCACATTTCTTAAACGCATATATTTTGACATCAAGATATTGATAACATGTGATATCTATAATATTTAAAAATACATTTGCATTTTCCCGCTTTATGAGATTAATATAAATCTTTAGAAAACAGAAATTGTACAAAGTGAACGATATCAAAAATATAAATTAAAATTTAAGAATATAAATTTATTCAAAATAATTTAGAATTATTCTTATTTAAAAAATGATTTTGTTTATTAATATCTTGCCTCTAGATTCTTTGAATAATCAAACCATATAAAATAGTCTTTGGAATAAAATATATTGTCATGTTTATTTTTATTCACATTTTCGAGTAAGTCATATAATGTTTCTCGAGAATTGCAGCCTCCAATCTTTTAAAGCTTTTACAATGTTCATTTTAAATGAATTTAATAAATTTTTAATTTAATAGTAGAAATATAAGCTTCACTTACAATATTTCTTTGATATTTCTTTTGGATATATTGCTCAATATGGAAATAATTTTTTTTCCTTTCAATTATGTCTATTATTATCGAACTATCTATAAACAGATTATCCATATGTTATAAAAAGATTTTCTATTTCTTATGCGCGCATATGTATTGTTATATATACCTTTGTTTGCATATAATAATAATGATAGACAAAAATTACAAGGCACTTTATATAATTTTTTTCTATGTTTGTTAATTATTATTTTTACCTGCGATAAAATAAAAATCCTATCTTGTCATAGATATAAGATCGATTTTCTTTTTAATAAGACACTTAATGTTTTAATAAATATTAAAACATTAAGACTATAACAATGCTTTTTATTTTAAATGAATAATATTTGTATAGTAAAAATGTTGAAGTTATCATAAATATTAGTTAATCGCTTTGCAAGATCTGAACATAATATCCGATTGCATTACTTGCATCATAATTGAATGTGTGAGATTTAGATGATTTACGCAATCTTCGAATGCTGTTTATTTAAAAATTATAATCTTAACGTTTTGATATTAAGATTTTGTCTTCTGAGGAATTTATCAATGAAACATTTTATATCAATGCAGACTTAACAAGCTATATCGAAGACAGATTGCATTGGTTCTCATTACGAGACGTAAAATATCTATAAAATACGTAATGTGTATCAAAATAAGATTGTCTTGATAAAAAGACAAGCTTAGAAAAATAGTGCGTCTAAAATTAAGATCTTAATTATATATAAGCTACTAAAAAAAATTCACAAATTTTTTTTGGCACTCGTGCATGTATAACAGTGAAAAATCATTTCTTTCACATGTCAATATAAAAATGCACATTTGATCAAGGTTGTTGTTGTTGCATCTGTGCCTGCATCACAGCCAACAGTTCCTGCATATGTCGTATCTCCGCTTCTTTCTCTTGCAAAATACGATCTTTTTCTGTTACTGTAGTATTTTTATCGGATTCTGCTAGCCTGCCAGTAAAGAGAAAATAATTTAAATGCTTTGTTAGATTCAAATATTGTATAAATGTTGCAAAGATTAAAGTTTATAACAAAATAAAATAAAAGCACTTACGTTTGTCGTCGAGGTGGCACTGGTGCTCCCTTTGCTAGTCTCTCGCTACGATAATTCTCGTAATGTACTTCTTGCGTCACTTCCTGCAGATCTTGCATATGTGTACTATAATGTGTATATGATATATATCATATCAGTAATAATCACATAATCGCAACAGAAAGGATAACATACATTAGCATTGTTCTTAGCTTGATAAAATCGCAGTGATCAGGATTCTCCACTTCAACGACACCCCACGGGTACAATCGGCCTCTCACTCTCTTGCCTTTAACTTCGAGTAAAGTATTCGCACCACAAACCGCAAATGGGACAGCCTCCTTTAATTGACGCACCTGTTCTTTATAATCTTCATCCTCATCGCTATCACAGTCTGGTAGAGGATATATCTTGATTCCACTGCCTTCAATTTCCTCCATAACTCTCTTTTTTAGATGCAAGACTTCTTTTTTGGTAAGTACATCAGCTTTCGCTATTACAGGTACTATATTTACTTTATTATGTAATTGTTTCATGAATTCGATATCCAATGGCTTCAATCTAGCATCACATGAAAAAAAGAAAGAGAAAAATTATTCCATTAATAAGGATAAAGAATGAACGATTTTATTAGAATTTTATTAGAAGATAAATTTCACTTATAAATGTTATCACGATTATCTTTAAACAATTTAATTTTATAAGAATTCCTACCCATGACCAAATGGAGAAATAAAATAAAAACAACAATGTATTCTGTTGTCCACGATGTTTCTTCTGTTTAAGCCACTCTCATCACGAAGAAATCTCTCAAATTGGTCATCTATATACTGAATAATAGCTCTAAAGCTGTCGGTATTGTCGATTGCGTCTCCATAACCAGGTGTATCAACAACTGTCAGTCTAAGTTTGACGCCTCTTTCTTCGATTTCAACTGTCGAAGCATCAAGCTTAACAGTTTGATTAGTCTTTTCTGTTTAATAATACAAATATGATCATATTGATTATACAAAATCTTATAAGATTTATCCAGAATTTCATATTATATGTATATTTTATATACATAAAATATTCAATTTATTATGAATGGATGTTTAGGATATTTTTCAAAACAAAGCAAAATTTTATGATTTGAAAACTGAAAATTTATAAAATTTATATCATATAAAAGGATCTTCACATGAGAGAAATTTTCATCAGAATTCACTTATATTTACCAACTGCATCAGGAATTATTCGTTCAGGATATAAATCAGTGAGGAATAAACTGTTCACCAAAGTAGATTTTCCAAGACCGGATTCTCCGACAACCATAAGCGTAAATTCAAATCCTTTTTTCACTGATTTCCGATGTACTTGATTAGGTAAATTCGCAAATCCCACATATCCAGGTGTCTCCAGACTCGTAAACTAAAATGAGAAGACATGTATTCCGGAAAATTGCGATTAAATTTTCTCTGGATGTTTAAGTAAAAAATATCCTAAAATAATCTCCGTAAAATAATGAAAAAACATAAATGATATATTTTCATACTCGTCAAAAAAATATATTATATAACAGATTTATATAAATAAATTTAAATAAATTTATATAATTTATATAATTTATAATTATCCAATATATTTCTTGCATCACTTTCTATAGATTTTACATATGCATAGTACAATATATATATATATATATATATAGCATATATCAATGTGATAATTATTTAAAGATAAAACAAACGTATCGGTATAGCAAATGAGAGAAAAGAAGTAAAGAGACATATAGCAAAGTTCCTTTTAGAAATCTCATAAAACAAATTACATCAAATGTACATTATTACATTACAAATCACATATCTTGAAATGAAAAAATCAATGGAGATATTACAAAAGGACTTTTGCAAAAAGCAGATAGCAGATAACAAGGACTGCATATCAAATGATTCGAGAAAGGGAAGCTGAAAGCGGGCATAATAAATAATTTGCCATTTCTGAAATCTGAAAAGGAAGGATACTTAAAATCTAAGAAAAAAAATAAAAGAGAAAGAAAGAGAGAGGGACACATTAAGCAATCAAATCACGAGTTTACATCGTAAAAGGGCCACGTAGGCTTGATTTATCTTCTTGAGACTTACTGTCTTCACGCTCTCGCTTGACATGTCGGACGTGTAAAATGGAATGACTAGTTTCGTGTTTCCTCTTTAGGCAAGGAGCTACCGGTAATGCGGCTCGATTTCCAAGCCGTGACAAGGATGAAAGAGAAAAAGAAAGAGGAAGTCGGTGAATACTTGTGCAGCGTGCAGATAAAATGACAGAATGTGCCGATGCTCGATGTACATATGTATGTCCGTTAACAACGGATCACTTTAGTCGAGGGTACCCGAATGATGCTCGGCATTATACGCGCATAAAAATCTCACACAACACACTAACTTCTTGTCAAAGCGCGATCGTAACTATAGTTAGTGACCGCGGCGGTAACCAGTTGAAAACGCCACGCAGCCGCGTTGCGGTCAAGTTTGGCATAATGAAAAGCCTCGTTGCGGGACGAGCGAAGCACACATTCAACTGTACCGGATATATCATTGGACCAATAGAGAAAGAGAGGGGGATGAATGTGAACTGACGGCGCGAGGGAGATAAATATTGTGAACTTGAATAAGTTAAGGCGTGGCAGCTGAATGGAAGGAATGCTTATAAGCACGTCCTATAAATAATTGGGACGCAGTTTTGTTTGTTTTGTTAATGAGATTAATGAGGCTCCCTAATATATGTGTTTTCATAGATTATTGATGATAATGTACGATGACATATTTTCTTTATGCAGTTATTTTTTATTTCGATATCTACGTAAAAAATGATATCTTGTATTTGTCTTATTTTACATTATATATTTAAAAGATAGAAAAAATAAAAGTATATCGAATATATAATACAACAAAATGTAAGTTGAGTAAAATAAATGAAGTTAAAAGATAAAATATTGATTTAGATATACAATAACTATGTTTTTCAATTATTAATAAATCACAATTATTACTAGATAGAAGATATACTTATTAGCGAAGAAGCGATTTTTGTTTAATTTTTTATAAACAGAAAACTTGCTTTTATATTTGACCAAGCTAAGCAAAATTTGATCAACATATACATATGATACGTGTGTCTATATACATATATATATATATAGACTTACTTATTCTAATACATTGCACAAATACGAGGCAAATAGCTACTTTATTCAGGAAATAGTATCATATACAAGCATTGTTTTACATAATATTTATTATTTCAAATTTTTATTTTATCTTCTATTTTCTCACGATGTTTGAATTCCCCAAAGTCATTGTGAGCACAATTAATTCATTATGTAATAATTAATGGATAATAATAATGATAATCGACGCAGTTCCTTTGTATCGCTTCCGATAGTATAGAAATTTAATTAATCACTCACATTACTATATTTCACATTTTCTTCATCATTCTACTTCAAAAACATTCATATAATATATGAAACAATATTATATACTATTATTGTAACATATGATCTTTTAACAAATGTTCGATACATAATGATCAGCATTGTATGATAAAACATAAAAATTCTATGGAAGGAGAAACGAAATCGATGTGTAGTTGCCACTTCTCTTTGTACTTCCTTTAAACACCGGCTAGTTTCAAGTACAGATAAGAAATATCAGCGTAAAGATGAAATATACATACCGTGTGTGATATCTTATATTTTGTGATAGTTTGTACATATACTCTCGATATTATTACAGACACAAAACCCAACATTAAATTGACACAAGAAGTATTAAAATGTACTCAGCTAACGTAGCGTCTTAACAATCATCGTTTATGTATATAAATCGCTATCGCTATTTTTTGGAGCATGCGTTGTGTACATCTCTTATGTATATCCGTAGTTACAAGTATTCTATTTTTCCTCAAATAGAGTTTATTTAAATACAAAAGACATTAGGAGAAAGACGTTTATTCTCTGATTAAAAATGCGCAGAACTCAGGGAAACTGTGACAAATTTATGTCTGTAACTTGCACGCTTTTCCATAGATAATCAGTCACTTCTTTTGCAAGAATTTAAGAAAAAGGATATTACTATCTCTCGTGTTTTTGGAAAAAATTATTAATAGATTTTCAGCAAACTATACAGGAGTTCTGAATCGATTCTCGAAATTTTGTCAACAATGTTTCTTCTCCCAATTTCTTTATGGAAATTGAGACTATATTGACAATATCGTTATTTTTACTTGTCCATCGTTTTCAATTTTTCTTCTCGAGGTTTTGCACCTCCATAAATGGAACTTGTTTTACTCGATTCTGCCATTGAATTCACAGGTTCCTTAACAGTCCTTGGTTTCAATTCCAAGCGTTTTCTTCCAGTAGTATCTATAGTTATAATTACTTTATGAGAATTTGTATTATAGATATAATAAATTTCATATATAGGCACACGCGCGCGCGCATATATATATGCATAAACGCGTAATGCATAATTCATATTCGCATACCTGGAGGAGGAGCATCTTTCTGATAAAGATCCTCGTGATAAGATTTTCGATCTGGACCGCTTCCACGAAGTGGAGGTTTGTTACTATACGATCTGCTAGATGCACTTCGTGACCAATCGCGATTGGCACCACCTGCATCTTCATTGAATTGACCATAATTACCTCTATTACTCCTAGAATCCCATCTATCGTTACCTTGTCTGCTACCTCCATGTGGGCCTCTGTCGCCATATCCTGTCACATCAAGACAGAAGATTATTAATTAAATATAATTATTAACTACAATTTTATCATGTGATTTTTATATTACAAATTTTGTATTACATAAGAGAAAATTAGTAATATTAATATAAATATATAAGTATGTGATAACTTTATCTATAAGTTTATCTTTCGTAATGATCAGTATATTTCATATAACTTACATCATGTATTGCTAACGCTTACTTGAATATGCAGATTTACTGTCAAAATCATCGCCATATCCACGCCCAGCATCTCGTCCTTTGAAACCACTTCCGCCACCACTGCCGCCGCGACCTCTCCTATCGAAGCCACCGCCTCGATCGTTTCTTTTTCCTTCTGCTACATCGATTTTGATCAAGCACTTCTCTACCTCTACCGCCCCATCCATTTCCAAGGCTGCTTCCAAATCAGCCAAATCCTCAAATTCGACATAACAGAAGCCTTTAAATCTACAAACGAAAAAAAGAAAAATGGGGAAATTGAAAAGATTGATTGATATTTATCTTTTTCTGTTCTATAAAACATACTTGTCAGTATCTCTATCTTTGACCAATCTGATGACCTTGACATTAAGCTTCTCAAAGATTTTGTCAACATCACCCTGTACAATTCCATTTGGCAAATTTCCTACATATGCTGTGTATGGAGGTTCTGTCGGCAATGGTTTTCTACTACGGTGACCACTAGAATAATCTCTAAAAATATATTTAAAAAATAAATATTTAATCACATCTATATAATGATTGTTTAATATATTTTATTAGATATATACATTATAAATTATCATTTATCTATAAATGATTACAGTATTGTCATATTAAGCATTCAGATATAATCTTATTTTATATAAATTGTCTTATATTGTTCATTGTCAATTTTAGGTACGTTTTTCAAATTGAGAATTCAAATTAAGAAAGGATGAAGTAAGTAGAGTATTATCATTATGAATTCACATGGACGCGATGTTAAAATAAGCATGGCAACACGACGAGAAACGTAATGAAAAATAAAGTCTTCTGTCATTGAGCGCATTCAATTGCTTTATAAAAAAAACCGCGAGTTTCAGTGCCGCTGTACATTGTATGCATATCACGTCTGACTGAATACTATCGAGTGAATCTCGCAAAATAATTCTCACTCGCGTGCGCGTACCACGTGCAAATACTTGCACTGTTTCTATTCACGAAATCTCGCTATTAATTCGTACTGACTGCGCGGATATTAATACGTTAGGACAAGGTTTCACCGGCCAAAATAAAGCCGCATGTCGAAGAAGTCATAATGTCCGCAAGGTGTTGCGCTGCACTCGCGGATTGCACTCACTTAACCTTAAAATTAGAAAATTATGACCGCGAAACACATTTATACATAATAGTAAGACGCACCGCTTATACATCATAAACCCACTATTCTTCAAGCTTTTTTTATCTACGTAAAACAATTATAAATGCGGCAGATACTTGCCTTGAATCGTCGTAACTACCTCGACCAGCCATATTGAATGCACGAAACTGACCGGGACCGCGCGAGTCAAAGCAATTGCCATGTTTGCGACGTGTTTTCATGAATAATTTATCAACAATTTTGAATATGCGTATGTATAAAGAGAATTTAGTAAACTAGCAATTCTGATCTAATGATGGAAATATTGAAAAGCATGAGTTGAAATTATGCAAGTTCGGATAACTTTTCATCAAAGAAGACAAACGATACAATGTGACATCAGTTAACCAGTTAACCATTGACACTGCGTTATTTTTTAACGACAAAACACAATACAAGTTATCGTAGACAACATAGTTTTATTTATACTTTATTTTATTGTATTTATTTTATTATATTATTTATTTTATTACATTATTTTTTTTTAATTTTCTATTCTCTAAATCTTCTATAAATCTTCTATAAATCTATTCTATAAATATTCTATATCTATGATTCGAATCTATAATTCGAATCTATCTCTAATTCTAATAATTATATTTTTTTTATTGAATATGCGGATCGATTTCTAGCGTTATTAGTAGAAAGAATAAAGCATTTATATTACATATTAGGAAAGTATTTTTTTCAGATAAAAATATCAGTAAATAGAATTTTTAAATCCAATGTTGGTATAAATCTACATCAAAACGATGAATCCACTGATAATATAGCTATATAAGGAATATGAAAATATTCTTCCACATTTTTTCAAAAATATGTATCATTTGCGAAGTAATTTAAATTGTTCTAAGAGAAATTAATAAATTCTGTAAATTTATTAATAAAGAAATAAATGTGTTCATTTTTTTCTGCATTTCATCTTAATGAATTTCTAGGTATTTAGAAATAGTAATTATATATAAAATAGGATCAACTGAGCCTTCAAAAAAAAAAAAAAAAAAGTAAAATGGCGGATCTCAGAAATCGGCACGTATTACGAGGTATGCACGCACATGGCAGAGATAAAATTAGATAACCTTAAACAGCAGAATTGTGGCAAAATGAATTCATTGATATTCGATAATTTTAATAAACTCAAAGATAGCAACGATAGTGTAAGATCAAATGCTGCAGTCGTGTTGCTTAATCATTTATCTCAGTATGACACGGTAAGTTAATTTGTAACTTTTATATATATATATATATATATATATATATATATTGTAAAATGAAGACTATCGTACTTTATAACGATTTTATCGTATATAAAAAAGAATTTTATATCAAGAAAAGAAGAAAAATTCGCGGTCTTTAATATGTTAATATAAATAATTATATTAAATATATAATTATATTAAAATTTTGTTATTTCTATATATAGGCTAAAGATGATAATAAGGAGTTAAATTACGCATTCACTAGATTGGTGCGTAGTTTAGCCTCCACGACAATATTATCAAGGAGAGGATTTTACACTACCCTCACTGCTTTTTTAACCATGCATCCGGAAACGCCAATAAAATATCTTTTGTCCATAATGAATAAAGAATTACATCTAGCTCGTGCTAATAGTAAAACTGTATGTCTTTTTAAATTATATCTTTGTCTTATTTTATTTGATAAATTATTATTTTGCTGATTTTTTATAGGAGAATGCTGACATATGTACAGGACGTATATTGCTATGCGGTGCAATAATAAGATCTAAATTATATGCACAACATACAGCGTATACTGTTGAAATAAGAGAGATTATAGAAATTCTTTTGAGCGCTGGCAAAGAACGCAGTTATTTATCATTTCTTTCTAGCATATTTCTCAGCGAGATTTTTACTCAGCTTGATACAAAATCTATGAAGGTTATTGCATGGCCAAGCATTGAGAAAGAACTTGGTATATCATGGTCAAAGCATACTTTGGATACATTTTATTTATTGCTCGTTATCAAAAATAAACATCCATCACTAGTGAATGATACATTCTTGAAGAAGCATTTGGGTACAAAACAGATTATTGCTAAAGAATTTATGGCAGAAATTGTAAAATTATTGACGGTATGTTATTAAATAATCCTTAAATAATTTCTAAATATATATATTAATTATTTGAATGTTAGAGATGCTCATGTAAAAAATACCAAAACATTAAAAATGTCAAACAAGTAGTAAATTTAGTAATTAATATTATTAATGCTATTCAATTTTTATCATAACTGTAAAAATTTGAAACTTATATACTGTTAATTATCATAATTTTCTAATTATAATTTTTATAAGCATAACTTTTCTAAAAATTTATTTTTTTATCATTACAATGGTTTATGGATTGGTTTAATTACATGGTTTTTGGTACATTGGTTTGAATGATTTAATTACATGGTTTTTGGATTAGTTTTATTTCTTTTGAAATTTTGTTTCTGATGCTTTTTGACTATATGAACTAAAATGTAAGCATTTTAGAAAATGTGATTATAATCTGAAAAACAAATTTTATTGACACTTATTATCAAATTCATGTTTTTATAAATTTTATAAATAGTAAATGAAAAAGCATACATGCAAACATATACAATCTTATATTTTCTTATCAATGTTTATTTTATAATAAAATTTACAATAAAATAACGGGGTATTTTTTGACACAAGATAAAATTATGCTTCGGAATATTTAAAGTATTATTATATTTAATACATTAATGTACGTACGCATGTACTTATGCATGCATATACACACATATCCATGCATATATAAATACACATATTTAAATTTATTATATTATTGTTAAGATTATATTTTTGTTTTGTTGTTTAGGCCATACCTAGAATTATTTCTTATCGTCATCCAGTGTACAAGCTATTTTGTGAAAATTTAATGTCAACCGAAGCTGTGCTAGATTTCTGGAACTGCATCGATCAAAAATTTGTGAGACCATCAAAGAGTAATGAATATGTTGCCACTAAAATGTTGAAATTAATGCTTTCTAACATTACGGATAAAACTATAATTCCATCGTTGTTGTCACCGAACTTTTTACGATACATGTTGAGAAGATTTTCTAACTGTAAAAAAAATAATGATGATGAAGTTTTAATAGCATTCAAAGAAATTTTGCATTTAGTGGTGTCTGCTACAAATGATAAAGATATGAAAACAACGACACAATTGAATATATTGAAGAAACTTATATTACATTCTGGTGATCTAATGATAGAAAAGAAGACAGGTGTCAAAGTTATTCAAATAATCACGGGAAATCTGAAAGTAGACGGTATCAAAGAATTGTGCCAATTATACAGAAATTTTATTACAAATGGTAAAATAGCTGAAGAAAACAAAGATATGGAAATAGAATTCTATTGGACAAATGCTGAACGTGGTTATATAATACATCTATTAACAAAGTAGGTTTACATATCAATTTATATTTATTATAAAGAATATACAAAAATAGAGACAAAATTATAATTCTTTCGTAAATTATAGAGATCTCAGAAATCGCTATTAACGCACAAAGTCTGAATAGGAAGATAAATCTATATATATATAAAATTTAAAATGATATATATTAAATATATATTTTTTTAACATATTTAGATTAATGGGACATCCAGAAGTACTTTTAGATCAAGATTGGAAGCTTGCACAACTGATATTTTTGTTTGATCATGGATTATGTGAAGTATCATACATTGGGGTAGAATTAGCACGTAAGTGTTTTTATATCGTTATTATATCGATAATATTATCCCGAATTTGCCGTTTACATGCTATGTTGAATTTAATTATTATTTACAGCAATATTTAAAGATGCCTTTTATCGTGCTCTGGATTACAAATTACCAAAATTGAATGATGTTCGGAATTTATTAAGCGCGCTTGTTCATGATTTGGATTCGAAGTTGCAATCGAATAGCGTACGATTAAGAATGCCATTGAATGATGCAGCATTCGATGCTTGGAAAAGGGTACTCGATTTAATAAAAAAATTAGAGATGAATACGGAAAATGTGAAAGTCTTACCGATATTTCACACAATGAATTTGCACATGGTCCTACAATTATTCTTAGATCCTGAAATGGCAATTATGTCGATCAACGAACTTCAGTGCTGTTACGAAAAATTAATTAAAATATCTAAAAAACATAAAAAGTTCGTGGAAACTATTACAGAAGACGAACCACAGTGGGTGGAAGTAGTAGTGGATCTGTTTTTATCTCTTTTGTCTAGGAACAATCATTTGCTGCGTTCATTAATTAATTGTGTCTTTTCACACGTTTGTCCATATCTGACTCCATCCAGTATTCATCAGATATTGGCTGTAAGTTGTATTTGTAACATTGATTTGCTTTATATATATATATATATATATATTTATCGTATATATTACATAAATTTTATATTAAAAAGAAAAATTATCATTAAAAAAAAATCATTGAAAAAATTATTATTTTCTGAGATAAGCAATTCAGAAATGCGTTCGAAAATATAATTTTTAATTAATTTTCATCATAGGTATTGGATGTAAAAAATGATCAGAGAACACTCATGTATGCGAAGCAAGATGATGATGAAGATATGGATAGTGAATTGGATAGCGATGATGACAACGACGATGATGATGACGATGACAACAACGACGATGATGAAAACGAAGAAAGTGCGAATGGTAAAATTTCGTCAGAGGAAAGTGAATCTGATTCTGATATAGATGAGCACGAGAACGAGGATGAAACAGTAACTGATAGATTAAAAATGGCGCTAAGGAAAGCTTTAGGCGATACTGCAGCACAAACTGATGACGAAGATATCGACATAGACCAAATAGGTGAAGAAGAAGGCAGACGATTGAACGAATCCTTGGGAGCAGCTTTCAAAATTATACGAGAAAATCGCAAAGCTCGTTCCAAGAAACAAGGAAAATCGAGTCAAGCATTGATGCATTTCAAAACCCGTGTAATAGACTTATTGGATATTTATTTAGAGACTTGTCCATCCATGGCAGTTACATTAGATATGCTCGTACCGCTTTTTACTCTATTGGAATCGTGTATAAAAGATCCACATCAAAAATCTCTTGAATACAGGGTTCGGAATTGTTTAAAAAAGTTATCAAAAGTAAAGAAATTTAGAGATACAATAAATGTTGACGATACTTTGTTGACGACAATATTAAAGGTAATTATTCATAAAATAATTAAATAAACATATTCTGTATATATGACAAGTAACATATGATGAGACATTTCTTTTCAAGGTCTTGATTGAAAAGGGAGAACGTTCGACTTTAGTCTGTCAAGAAATGAATGACAAATTAGCAGAATGTTGTACTTTTATTATAAGATGTACGCAACAAGCTAATTTATCTATCGAAAATTTCGTAAATATTTACACCGAACATTTAATTGCATTCTTCAAGAAAAGAGACTGTGTACTCTCATTTATGTTATTCAAGAACATTTTGCAATTATGCTGGGAAGGTAATTGGCAGTTGGCATCTTTATTAGTAAGTATCTAAAATACAAATGTTGTTTTTCAAGTTTCTATGTAAATATATTATAAAATATGTTTGATTAATTAGGTGGACTTTGCCTTTGACAGCAGTATACGATACTTCCGCCGGAGTCAAGCTTTTGAATTATTGATAATTCTCTATAATAATAATCGTTTTATGAATATGTACGCAAGCTGCGATAAAAAGTATATTAACATAAGAATAAAATTAGAGACATTACTTTGTAAATATACTATAGATACATTGCAAGAGTTGTGCGATTTATGTACGAGTAAGGACGATCAATCTGCTTCAACATGCAACAGTACTGGCACAGAGAAAAAGATTTTGCAGAAATTTATTAGTCATCTTTTCACCTTACTGCATATCGTCCATGTGCATCATTTGCAAGAAGCATGGAATTGGCAAACCGTGAAGACGGTATTGATAGCGTATAAAAGCCAAACCAATCTGTCTAAGGATACAAAAAACGCGTATTCCAGATTGATCACAAAAATAGGAACGCCCAATGAGTGAGTGCAGCAATAAATATTTCTTGCAATTTTTAATTTTTATGTTAATATAAAAAATCGTTTTATATTATTTAATATTTATTTTTTTTATCTTTGATATCTTTCAGTTCATCGGTGAAGGATAATATTACGTTAAACAAATCAACTAACATAATTATGCAATGCAACAGTAAACAGAACAATGTGAGATTCCAAAATGGAAAAACTAGTAAATTGAAACAAGGGAAACAGGAACAGGAACAGGAACAAGAACAGGAACAGGAACAAGAACAGGAACAAGAACAAGAACAAAAAAATAGTGCTCATGATATTAATGAGAAAAAAGATACAAAGAAAAAAAGTAAACAGAAGGATAAACAATTATTGAAGAAAGAAGCGCGTGATTTACGTGCGAAAGTTATGTCTCAAGACCTAGAACTGTTTAAATTCAGTAGTGTCCATATATCACAGAATGATATGGAAATAGAGGAAGACATTGAAAATGAAAAATCGTGCATTAAATCGATGAACTTGAAATTATCGCAGAAAAGAAACCGTGAACAAAGAACGGAGGAAAACGGCAAATGTAAAAAAAGAAAAACTACTAATTGTGTTTGATACAAATTTATGACTGCATAACAATAAATTACAATAATGTTCGATGTGCGATTATAAAAATTAAGATAAATGTTTAGATAGAATACGCTCATTTATTTTTATTTTGGCGAAGAATATTTTATATCTGTATCATAAAATGTTTGATATTATCGATATATCAATATATCGATATATCAATTGTTTTATCATGTACCAAGTTTTTTGAAGAAAGTGACAACAAAGGGGATCTTATGTCATATCATTATATGTTATTGTCTTCTTATTATCTCATGTTATAAATAATCATTCTCTTCGATTATCTTATCATGAGTATGTAACAAGTCTTGTGTAACAAACATCACATGTTTTATATTAATCATACATAATGTATTTCATTAATTCCACTCGGATTTAATTTTTACACATTCTTAGTTTATATGACAAAATCATTGCAGTTGTCATTGTTTGCGTAAATATAATCTGAACATTTATCGAAATATCTTTTTAGAGATTTAAAAAAATATGTTATTCCATAAATATATAAATCTTTGCATACGAAATGTATATATAAGATTGTATAAATGAAGTTTTAATTAAAAATCTATTAAATTTATATAAATCAGTTTTTGTGAATTTCGCTGTCAGGTATATTCATAGATGCGAATGACTCTGTGTATTCCTTTCCATTACATGCTCTGTGTTAGCAATTAAAAAAAATAAAGGTCTATTTAAGGTTAAGATTAATCATTGTTGCACTGTGCGCGGAAGTGAATAAATGTTATTGATTGAATGTTATTGAAATTCCTCAAGTTCACGATTCAGAAGCTGTCGTAGCTTCGGTATTCAATTTTTCATATTCAATTTTCATTGCCAAATTTCAGACTCGCCATGCGCTCGGGCAAGGCACACGAAGTGCGAATTCACGTAAAAAGAAACATGGAAGATAACACGAAGATGCTATTAAACGTGGGTATACGTTTTCGTGAAATGTTACTAAGTCACTAAGTTCTGAAAGTGGACACGCGCATTCGATCGAAATCGCATTTCGAATAACTAGATCGGCCATGCGCACTATTAATACCGCGGATTCTCTATCGTTCTCTCAGTAATCGCCCACCGGTTAATGTGGTTTCATCAATTTGACTAACGGACAAATGTTGCGCGTGCTGAAAAAGTTCCAACAGCTGCGGCGTTTCTCGTCCGCAGCCTTACCAGCACCAGATACAAATCCGCCGATTCTTTACACTGGTGTAAGTGTAAAACACCCCATATAATTGTAATCTACACAGTAGGCGCGATCCGTGCAATTGAAAGCCACCATGGCTGATACACCATGAAAATTTTAATAATTCGAGTAACCTAGCGGGAATTTCAGCGGAATTAAACACATTTTTAATATACGAATATTTTCCTTATCTCTCTCTTGCCCAATGCTCGATAAAGAGCATGGGATCATACGTACAATGCAAATTTAACGCAGATTAATGATGTAATTTAAGTACAATGTGAGGAGGTATATAGAATGATAAACGATGCGTGATTAATGTCTAGATCGCTTTTGTGAGCGATCAACTTTTACGCCGTTTATTATTAATGCCGTTAATGTATGATATAATACATAACTAATTACTAGCAGTATTTACACATTTAACTGATAGTATTTAACTGATTTTTGTCATCATTAGCTGTCCGCTAAAAAAAAAGGATTACATATTCATTAATGTTGCGGCATACTTTTTTATATTCATATATCAGCCGATTAACACCGATTGTCGATTATTGTCACATCATCGTTTAAGATCTCTCCTATTCTATGGCACGATCTCTTACGAGATCGTACATGATCGTACATGATTATTACACAATATCGTTACAGCAATCATTAAAGGAATCACATTTCATTTTCTTCCCACACACTTTCGTTTCCATTTCCACTAATTCCTGGATCGGGACAGGTCTCCGTCCGGCGACAGCTGGCACGCAACGTTTCGATACCATTTTCAATTCAGGGAAATAGTTTCTACACGTTTTTCTTTAGCTTATTTTCTCAAATAAAGAAATAAAAACAAATAGAAGTGCAATAATACATAAATGACAAGTAATAATGGAAGCGGTGATATATGAGACAAAACAAAAAAAGATAGGATAGAAGAAAGAACAAAGCGAAAAGAAAAATTGAAAAAGCATAATAACAAACGATATAAATATGCTATAGGCTTAAATAGGCGGAAAAAAAGAAAAGTGAAATAGAGATAAAAACATATGTATCTATTTTATGTATATACACGCATGCACTTATACGAGAAAGTAAATTGTTAAACTTTGGAAGCGCACTATACTCACTGTGAGAATAGAAAAAGATTATACGGTTTCGAAAATGTTTCAGTTTTCCCAATATATATATATGTATGTATATATTTATATATATCTACTTTCAAATAAATTATGAATTTTATTTATTAATATATTAATTTAATGTTGAAATTAATTTAATGTTAAATTATAATTTAAAGATTAATATATAATTATATATAAATATATATAATGAAGTCTTTTAAATTCTTTTATTCTCTCACAATACACAGCGCAGACTCAGCGCATCGATATCGCGCGGATTGTTCTTTCGTTTGCTTTCCGGCAAGCAAATGGAAGATTAATAAATGGATTTTTCTATTCTCGAAATTGGAATCAGTCTTTGTCGATCACGTCGAACGTCTTCGACGTTCGAATAATTAATGATTCATGGAATATTGATATTGCGAGCCACGTATCGATGCCGTAAGGAAGTCACTTTTGGTAAATTCCTTTATGAAGCGATTTCTGGAACTACAAATTGATCGGGACGCGATCTGATTTTTTTCTTTCTCATCTTCGTAGATCAGAGATTCGGCAAGTTTGGCAAGCTATTTCTGAAACTACGCTCTGTATTTTCAGAAACGTCTTTTGATAGGCATACTTTACCGCAAAGACTACCGCTTCAGCTACATCCTAAAATTAGATAATTGTGGGATGCGGATAATGCGGAGCACATGTGAACATGAATGCAAACAAACGAATAAACAAGCAAATTTAATCGCGTATCCTATTAATTTTTTCTTGTAGACGGTTTTTACTTGTTTTCTTTTAAGATAAATTATGCTTATTCATTAAAGGCGCGTCATATTTGAGGCTACTATTATGGCTGCTTTTAGAATAGGCTTTAGGAATAGGCTATAGGCTGCTTAATCGAGAATCAATATATCGAAGATTTTAGAAATCTTATTATTACATGTTATCAAATATGATTATTATGAAATAACAATATATTTAGCAATGTCGCGTTTATTTCATCAGTTCCATTAAAATTCTTCTTAGAATTTTGATTTTTTTGTTCCAGATAAAAGAACGAAAGTAAGAGAAAAAGATATCAAGTCTATTTTATCAAAATTGTCTCAGAAACAGTGTTTATCTGAAAACACTCTTTATATAAAAATATTAAATATTACGAAAATGTTAACAATTATGTATTTCCCTATATTATCAGAGCATTTTTACTTTTGAAAAATATGCTATCAAGGTACAATGAAAATATTATATACACTTATCTATTATATACAGTATCACATTTATTTTTCTTGGATAATTTTAAGGCAAAATATTTCACGCGTCTACGCGTGAAAGCGAAAGTGAAAGTGAAAGCTGAAGCTAAGACTAAAAATCTGAGTTTATTTTGGATACAATATCAAAATCACGAATTGCTAATTCGATACGATTAAAAGAGAAAATTTTATAATCTTCACTGAATCTTCATTTTTTAATAAAAGAAAAAGACGATATCACAAAAAAGGTATATTATTAAAAAAAAAGATAAGGAATCTTGTGTCAGGTGCAATAAAAATAATATTTTTATTGCACTTATCATTTGCCTACCATTTTATTATACATGCATATGACTCTTTTATTTTAATATAATTATTTATACTATCCTGGATATATTTGCATAGAATGACAGCACATTTTTTAAAACTAAAAATGCTCTGATAATATGGAGAAATACATAATTAAAATTTTCGTAATATATTTTAAAGATCTTGTAATGATAAAATCTTGTAAAGATCTTGCATAAAGATCTTGCATAAAGATCTTGCATAAAGTGTTTTCAGATAAGCATCGTTTCTGAGACAATTTTAATAAAATATAATTTTAATATCTCAAATTAGAAATATTTATATCTGCTTATCGAGATGTGTTATTTATTCTAATTAATTCGATTTTTTAGCCCGCACAAAGAATATACATATAACATGAAGACATGTTCTGTCTAGATTTTTATCAATAATGAATGGCATAAGTCCAAAAGTGGCAAAACGTTTCCCACTATCAATCCGTCTACCGGTGAAATAATTGCTGAAGTACAACAAGGCGGTAATGAGGACATCGATATCGCCGTGCAGGCTGCTAATAAGGCTTTTAAATTAGGTTCACCATGGAGAACTATGAATCCCAGTCAAAGAGGAATTCTTTTAAACAAATTGGCGGATCTGATGGAACGCGATCAGAAATATCTTGCGGTAAGATGTATGAAATATTACAAACATAATATTACAAACATAATAATAGATAATCTTTTTCTTTAAAATTAATTATCTATGTGCGCATGCACGGTATGCAAGATAAAAACTTTTGCGTTGACTTTTTGCATTTGAGCAATATTAAAATATCGCAGACGTTTCAAGGTTGCTTGGATAAGGAAAATAAATATTATTTGATCTCTTTGACGTATACATATTGATAACTATTGCGTTTTGTATTAAATTTATATTTCATTTATATATTTTATTTTTAGTCTTTAGAAACTTTAGATAACGGTAAACCGTATTCGGCTGCATACACTCTTGATCTGCCTTTTAGCATTCAAGTGCTAAGATATTATGCAGGATGGACTGATAAATGGCACGGAAAAGTTATCCCAGTAGATGGAGAATTCTTTGCCTATACGAGACATGAGCCGGTAGGAGTATGCGGTCAAATTATTCCATGGAATTTCCCCATACTAATGATGGCTTGGAAATTGGCAACAGCTTTAGCTACAGGTATACAAATTGTTCGTTGAAGTAAATCACATTTATGTTATACTAGCAAAAAGATAATTAATGTTAATAAATCCAATTGTCATCATTATTATGACTATCTTAATATATAAAATAATTCGTTTTAATTAACAATATTTTTATGCTATCCGTAAAGAGATTCTTTGCTACAAAGTGAAATTTTTTAATATTTGCTCTCCAGGAAATGTTATTGTATTAAAACCCGCGGAACAAACTCCATTGACAGCTCTTTACTTTGCACAATTAACGAAAGAAGCTGGATTTCCTAATGGAGTAATCAATATTGTTCCTGGCCATGGCAAAACAGGAGCTGCTTTAGTGGAGCATAATAAAGTAGATAAAATTGCATTTACGGGTTCTACAGAAGTCGGTAAACTTATAAAACAAGTAGCTGGCAAGACTAATTTAAAGAGAACTACATTGGAATTGGGTGGAAAATCTCCCAATATTATTCTTAAAGATGTCGACGTAAATAGCGCGGTGGAGAATGCCCATTTTGGATTGTTTTTTAATATGGTAATATGGTCATTCCATGTTATTAATTTGCATCATTTTGCTTTATTTGCATCAATTTGCGTCATTCCGCGTCATTATATCATTCATTTTTTATTTACATCAGGGTCAGTGCTGTTGTGCAGGCTCGAGAACTTTTGTTCAAGATAAAATTTACGATGAATTTATAGAGAAGAGCGCACTTCGCGCCAAGTCTAAAACTGTAGGAAATCCGTTTGATCTGAAGATAGAGCAAGGCCCACAGGTAAGTTACGAGGCGATGTCAGCCAATCAATACAATTGTAATTCATTTTATTATATTATTATATTATTCATCATTATTCTTTCATCAATACAATTGTAATTAATTTTATTGTTATTATATTATTTATCATTATTCTTTCAGATTAGCGAGGAACATTTGAATAAAATCGTGTCTCTGATAGACTGTGGCAAGAAAGAAGGCGCTAATTTAATAGCAGGCGGTACACGCATTGGTGATAGAGGATATTTTATTGCACCGACGGTATTCGCGGATGTTAAAGACAACATGACAATAGCTACGGAAGAAGTGAGTATTGAAATTATTAATTTCATATTAATGTGAAAAATAATTCGCAATAATCTTTTCTACGATAGATATTCGGCCCGGTTCAACAAATTTTGAAATTTAGTGACTTGGATGAAGTTATTGAACGTGCTAATGATAGCAATTATGGATTAGCCGCTGCAGTATTTACGAAAGATCTTGACAAAGCGAATTATGTAGTACAAGGTCTCCGTGCCGGTACTGTATGGTAGGTTTGGAAATCTTGTAAGAGATCAAGTTACACATGACTTTATAGGAATCATGTAAATTAATCTTGCCGTTCTGTCAATTTTTCTATAGGATCAATACATATAACACGATACTTCCTCAAGTTCCATTTGGTGGTTTTAAGATGTCTGGACATGGCAGGGAACTTGGAGAATATGGTCTTGAGGCATACACGGAAGTAAAAAGCGTTATTATGAAACTTAAAAAGAGAATTGCATAAAATTGTTTTTTATGCTGAATATCTTTGCAAGAGCATTTTTTATTTAAAAAGAAAACCTGCATATAACTAATAGAAGTATTCCTTACGTAAAATTCGAATCGACTCGATCGTAAAACATTTTTCAGTTGAAGTTTTATATACTTTTGTTATACATGCTTTAATTAACTATTAAAAGTTAAAATAATTAACATATAAAACAATTTAGTATATATATTATTAGTATATATAATATAATGTAACAATTATTTTCGATATATTTAATATGGGATATAATATAATGGAGATATAACATATGATCGCAAAACAAATCTATTTTTTATTCTTTTTCCCGAGGAAATATAAATACTTTATAAATATAAATTCTTTATATATTTGTTTTGTTTTTCAATCTCTTCATATATTTCATGCTTTCTACTTCTTAGTGAACATTTAATAGATATCTAGCATAAGAAAACCTTAAGAAAGATTGCTCCAAGATAATTGGATTTTTTCTTCTTATTTATTATCTAAATTTTTTTTTTATTTACTTAGATTAAACTATTTTAAGCTTTGCAAAAGCAAAAGGATTTTATAAATAAATGTTAACTTCTAGATAGAAATATGCTTAGAATTGTTGCAAATTTTGTGCCACTTTCTGCTAAAGAGATTTTATTCTAGATAAGCTCTCTGTGACTCTATGACTTTTTGTTCTTTCTCCTTTTACGCTAATATGATATGAGGACATATTCCATCAAATATATGATAAAAAACAATCTAATTTTCATTAAGCAAATGCGCAAAAGCATTGTAAACATTTTCTTCTAGTGGACGCTCTTTTTTTTTCTTTATATCAATTTTATAAAAATGGGATACAATGTTTGCACCAAGCGCATCACCTATAATATTGATTATTGTTCTGAAACGGTCACTAAAAAACAATATATTATCTCTTTAAAAAGTTCGATGCTTAAAAAGTTTATGCTTTATGAAGTTTATTTTAATTTAAAAACTATATCTCTTGCCATAATACACTTACACAAACCAATCGACGGCAATAATCAATGTAACATCTTCGATAGGTACTCTTATAGAATTTAACACCATTATCAACATCATGTAACCACCACTAGGTATACCAGCAGCACCCACGCATGATACTGTGCATATAATGCTATAAAGTAATAAATCTTAAAATTAAAAATATAAAATATATATAAAATATGATATGTGAAATAAACACAATGGAAAATAAGATGTTTAGATTATATATATGCAGAACATTTCATCAACAAATATAAATTATTCTAATGATGCATTATGTTTGCCTTTTAACAGCCAACCTGATAACTATAATCTTCAATAAGGAGAATTGTAATCCGCGCAGTTGTATAATAAATATTGCACCTATAGTTTCATATAAAGCTATTCCATCCATGTTTATTGCCGCTCCGATTGGTATGATAAAGTTTATTATCTTGGGATCTATCTCGAGACTACTCAAACATCTTATCGTGTATGGAATCGTGGCAGTGCTAGATTACATTCAATTAAAAATTAAATATTTTAGATATCGTTATTTTTATATCGTTTTATACCTTGACGAGGTACCAATAGCCGTTGCAAAGGCTGGGCCAAGTTTAGATATAATCTTATAAGGTGATTGTCGCGTGATGATCCAATGAAGAAAGGGCAATATGACAAAACCTTGTAGTAGCAATCCAACGAATACCGTTAAGACGTAAAATCCTAGATGACTTATCACATTGCCAAAATCGTCAATTTCTAAGATTCGACCAGTGATTAGAAACAATACGCCTATTGGTACTATGCTAAATAGGAAAGTGTTTTACTATTATGCAATTATTATTATGCAATATAAAATTTAATATAAAACTTATATGACTTAATATATATAATATATATAAGATATATATAATATATATAAGCCTTAACGATAACGCGTGATGTAACAACGCACAGCATTATCCATTCCATGATCTTCATCATGACCTCGGATAGACAATTGAAAAAATTCGATAATGGCTTTCTCTTTGCGTCCATATTTCCAATTGCCAAACCTAGTAATAGACTATAAAAAACCAAGCCTAATACATTTGTTCCTGTCACATATTCGCTTGTTATGGGCCATTTTTCTATCGGCACTGCAATGAATCGAAAGATATTTTTTAATAAAAATACATTTAAATAATAGAAACGTTTCTGATATTCTAATTTCTGATATTCTAAATGACACCTTAATACTGTTAAAATGTATATAAAATCGATTAAAGAGAATTATCTGTATTCCTTAAAAATCTAAGAAGTTATTTTAATGAAAACTTAGTTTTTTATAAATTTATTATAACTTATTTTCATAAGTTAAAAATTATATGAAAAACTTATTTTAACTCAAAAATTGAGTTTTAATTTAATGAAAAGTGCAAACTGATTAAAAAAAGAATGAAAAATTCGCAAACAATATGTAATATATAAAACATCGTATTACCTGAAGATGCATTGTTTGGCTTTTCTAATATGGTTTGATACTGTAATAGAAAAGAGATGTATTTTTGAGGGTAATTTATATGTATATACATATCTGTATAATATATAGAGATACCTGAAACATGCACGCGTCTACTATATTTTCGGGGATTAAATTACTGCAATATAAGAAAGAAGATTAAAAATATACATGATTATTGAATAATATGTTTTTTTCTTATTGTTATATAGATTATTCCTAAACTGTACATTGATAAATTTTTTATGTTTTTATTGAAACGGTACCTAAGGCAAATAATTCTTTTTTTTATAATTGAATTGCTTTTAATTTATTGTAACTTATTTTTTAATATTTTTAACATGTATGTGTATACATATAATTTTATTTTTCTATATTATCTTATACTAGTTAACTTTTCGTTAATATTTGTAAATGAATATGCAATAGTTATTAAATTTTCTCGTGTAAAGCTGTGTAATAATTTTATATTTTCTATAATAAAAAAATTCTAAAAAATAGCATTTAGTAAATTTCTCATATATATTCTTAATTACCGAAATAGATCTAAAATGGTATCGATCGTCATGAAATTCCGAGAATCTACTGATATACTAACATTCCCATTTTTCATTAATTCGCCTGGCCGAATAATCTCAACAAGTACAACACATAACGTTATTCCAATGGTGGTTGTCGTTAAATAATAACATAATGCCATTAATCCAATACGTCCTATAATTATAATGAAGAAATCAAGAAATTAAAATAATAAGGAATCATTTTATTCTTCTGACGCTATACATTTCTTTCTAACTGTGATAAGATATAAATAAAAGCTTTTAAGCTGCTAAAAAAAATATCGGATAAGAAAAAAGTATTGAAGTATTGAAAATATAAAAAAATTGAAAAAGCATATTGATATTATTTATTATTATCATATGAATTGTTAGCACCTTTAAGTATTAATATTTCGCATTAAAATATTTTAATGTTAATAAATAGTACATAAATATATATATATAGATCTTTTCAACTTAATTAAAAAAAATTAGAGATTAATTAACTCGATTTCTTAACTTTTTAAAATAGATATAGATGTATAAGTATAAATAAGAAAAGCATCTGATTTCAATAATACGAAAATCTTATCGTGGAAACTTACCAGATTTGATGAGATTAGAGGTAGCACTTATGATGCTAGAGGTGATGAGTGGCAATATTAAACAATTCACTATTCTCAGAAATAGCTCCCCAGGAAATTTAATATACATAATCTCTGATTCGGACCATGATTTTGCGCTATAATGCTTGAGAATCATGCCGGATAATATACCAATATTCACGCCAATTATTGTCGTAATTATCAGTCTGTGTTTTGACATGATCAATAATAGTTTCTTCATTGTTAATTTCTCAAATATGCTATTACGGTCTTACAGTATTTATATATAATTGTAAAATATAAAAATTAAAGATCTTTTGCGATACAGAGAATTGCAGTCAATCTGTAATTTAATACATCTTTTTCAAGAAAATTATTACTATAAAATGAATATAAAAAGCTTTGTAAGGAAATACCCTGCAATTGTACTATTAATAACATAATATCAGAATATTCTGTGTATTTCTCTCTTGATAGCACGTTTTTCGAAAATGAAAATTAAAATGATTTGAGCTCGTACCAAATAATTATAAAACGAAATCATATTAAAGCCGAGCACTATGATGATAAAATGAAGAAAATCGCTTGTTACGTTTCTAATAATAATTTAAACATAGGCAGAATATTTTACATTGAAAGCTACATTCACTTTAACATATGATAGCAATGAAGAAAAAAAAAACAAAGAGTGTAAGCAGTATTACATAAGATATTATTTAGATACTTCTGATTTCGATATCTTCAATAATTAATTTCGTTAGAATGATATCGATATGTGTAATACTGATATCATTGATGTCATCTCTAATAATTGTGATTAAAGATAATGTCAACACTGACTGAAAATTGCTCGAAATATATATTTTGATCATATAAATGTATTATTTAAATTTCAGAAAGAACAATCTTTTAATTATTTCTATCATCATAGTGTATTCAATTTGTGTCAGATACGCTTTAAAATTAACGAAGCTTAAGATTTGATAATTTAATAATTTTTCTTTACAAGATTTGGTAATTTTTAAATAATTTATAATTTCTGATTTACTTACCGCGCTTAAGTGCTAGTGAGCATTTATCACTTTCTTTCTATTTGATTCAGCATGTTTATTAAAGCGATATTAAAGCGAATTCATGGAAATTCGATTAATTATATAAATGAAAATGCAATGAGCTTGTACAGACTTCGCGAATACTGCGTAGTTTATCAACATATGCTATTTTAAGTGATTCTAAGATATATCTCAGATATATCTAAAAATTTCTTCTGTCAAGAAATGTATTTACGTTAATCTATTTGATAACTCGATAAACAGATAATACCTCTTGATCAATTGCAATTTCCTATTATTTTCCCTTAAGTCTTCAGTGATCAAATGGAACTAAAATCTATTCAGCAATTAATGTGTGTCAGTAGCTAGGCATCAGCATTACCTTATGGTAGGCACGTACACAGTAGCCAAGAGAAGGACGAAGAGGCGGGATAGTTACGGTATGCTAAACAGCGTAATAGGATAATTAATAAATCGTCATAAAAGTTCGGAACAAATGGCTGCTCCAAACATGAAAACGCTTTAAACTTCACGATTATTTTGATATATTGAAGAAATATCAGAATTTTATCGTTGAAATGTATACTATTGAAATCTCATTGCGATATCTTTTCATTTTCTTATCAAGTTTACCATTAAATTTGATAAATTTAATCTACACTCGTTTCAACATATCATAACACTTCAGAAAGACATACTTGATATAATCATGTTTAATCAAGTGCAAAAATCTGTGAGTAATATTAAGAAATCAAATAAATCTTTTGCAATTACGCATATTTCCTAGTTTTATTTATTTCGCATCCCTAGTACAGTATAATAAATATGTTGCATGATACATTATGAAAGATCTGTATTTACACGTGTCTTCAATTTTTCAGGCCATAATTTTACGTATTTGTAATGCATCCATAATATCATACTATCATATCTTTAATCTTTCTCTTATCATAATTTATACACATCTTTACAATTTCTTGTCTGTCTAACATTATCCATTGATCACATATGCATTCTGTTTGCACATCCAGTCTTCTGAAGGAAAATTTTTATCGTTACATTTTATCATCTAATTTGCGTTAACATCGCGGTTATAATAAGGTCTCTCTCTCTCTCTCTCTCTCTCTCTTTGAGATTTTAATAATAATTTCTCAAATATATATACAGAATATCTCAAAAGCCATCCAGGCATCTTCGGTAATGAACTGTAACGCGTTTGCTCGATCTCTACTTCCAATCTGAAGCGAAGAATTTCAGATTGAAGAGAATAAGCACATTCCAATTATTTGTTCCGTAAAATTCATAATGGACAACATTTGTGATACTCTGTATAAGCATCATATACAGATATACACACGTCCAATATGAACGTATGTATTCGTGTATGCATGCGTTATATTAATGAGATCAGTAATTAATAATTTCATTGATATTATATTTATACAAAGTCATGTGTATGTTCTTTCTGTAAGTCTATACATCTACGTCTATATATTTTTTCCTATGTAAATTAATATTTGGTTTTGTGTGTTACGCGACTTTCGCTTTCATCGCTCCACGATTAGAGAATATTCATAGATCGTCTTTTCTCTTCTTCCTTTTTATTTGAGGTAATTTGATTTTGCTCAAATAAATCGAGAAAAATTTATTTATTGACTTTCGCTTTTTGTTCGCGATAGATCGCAATTCAGAATGTTGGCTTGCGGTTCTTCGTCGAGACAATCCGCAATATACAGCCTAAAAGAAAAAAAAGAAGACAAATATTTTATCATGCTTAAAGCACAATGAATTTTCATGATTCTCTTTAAATATTATGTAGAATTACTAGTGAGTATTGAGCACAAATAGAAATGATATACCTGTCCCTACAAGGGCGTCTCTTTGCGTGCTTCTGCCTTCCATTGAAATCCATTTACGCGCGTGGTAATGGGTTTATTTCTATTCGTAGCATTCTCAATTCCATTTCTAACGCCTGCTACTAATCTCATGGCTGGGTTGGACACCAAACCATTACGCTTTGGTTTTACATTACCTGCACTAAAATATAAATTGCATTTTATGATACATTTTTGAGAGGATGACAGATATATTATGTTGAAGATTTGATATTAAAAAAGTTATAAATAGTTAGATGCAAGTTCAAAACTAACAATGAAAGAGAGAATTTAGGTAAAAATGTTCAGCTCATTGTTAATAATTTTATGATTCTGATAGAAATATATATTTTAGAGAAAGGTGATATACTAAAAACCAATGTATCAATTAATACATAGCATGATATATATATCTAACATTGTCGTATGTCCTCCTTGACTACATATTCTATCTTTTTTCACTCGTGAGGGTTGAAAAAGGAAGGAAAGCCTATCACTCATGAAGCGGTGTGTCTTCCTTACACGACCATTGTGATTTCTGCAAAGTCTAAAGAATTGCATTGAAAAAATTAGGATTTAATAAATGTCCTCTACAGTTCCAATTGAGAAGATGGAAATTATGTACATGTGATTCGGATGATGTACTCGTGTAAGGGGATGATCCATGATCCGATTGATAGACGCACTGTTAAATTTTATAAATACGTACACACGAAGAACAATTTGCGATTTTTAGCGCGTTGCGTTCTTCGTAGACAAACAAGAAACAATTATGAGGATGAATTGTTAATTATATGTCATGATGAACATGAAATAAAGAATGTTAGTATAGGACAACGCATGATAATTCATTTATCAACTGTTTACCTTCCAGACGTGAGATCCGAAGTATGTTTCACGTTTCTGCCTACGCCGGCTCCGCTATTTCCCAATATTATTCTCATGTGAGTGTCTCGCATGAAATGCGTATCAGCCGAATTCCGTTTCTCCTCATGTCCGTTCTCCCTGTCTTTCCCAATATTCAAACCTAACATTTCGTTCGTCAATTCAAACGGTTTACTGACGTTATTTTTGTCAATAATTTCTGTTTTGATGTTGATAGGCTCGTAAATGATTGGCTTGTGATTGTATCCCATTTGTGCTTTATACGACATATTGGGACTCGCCGCCATCAACGATACACCCAACTGGCTTTGTATCACATTTGCAGCTGTTTGGGCGCTAGGTGGACTCGTATTCGTAGGCGAGTACGGAATGAGACTATCGCTCAATGGAGAGTGCGGAGGTGAGGCGTATATGGGACTCTGCGGTTCGCTTTTCAATGGTGACAGCAATTTGCTGAGCGGCCGGCTCTTCGCTCCTCTCGAGCATTGTTGTAATTGTTGCGTGAAAGACAATGGTGCCTGAAAAGAATGAGAATTTCAAGAAATTAGTACTTGAATCTGTACACTGAAAGCACAATCGTGATGTATTCATGAAACAATGCGTAAAGTAGTAAAATAATAATTAATTAGAATTAACTATTAAATAGATAATACATTAAAAGTTAGATAATTAACTTTATAATTAACTTAATAATTAATTTTAGCTATACTATCCTTATCATAGTATCGAATTTTCAACAATCGCGTCAGTTTAATTGTCAAATGATAATAATGATACTTTAATCACCTGGCAATTAACCACTGAATTTTGGTTGAATTTTCCTTGGTCGCTCTTGGTACTACCGGTTAAATTGCTGCTCGACTTGCTATTGCTCGAATTGTTGCCTAGAGAGACGCAACTGCGTCGCTTAGTCGAATCTGGTGATTCTGCAGGACTGTATTGCGTTGACAGAGGGTTTAGGATTGCTGATGAAGGTTTAGTCTCGGCCGTCGAGTTGGATGTTACAGAAGTAGCACTACTGCTACCGCCTGAAAATTATGTGCTGCTTCAACTCATTTGATAGATTAAGAACAAGTTTCATTAAATATATTTTCTATCTTGTCATAAACAATTAACATCACTTTTTTCTATTATATATATATATATATATATATATATATATATATATTATTTATATTTACATAGATAAAAGACAAACCATTCTAAAATTATTTGAGAATTCATAAACCTGCGTCGCGCTTTAGCGATAAGAATAGAGGATAAAATCAAATATCGCTCTCTTTTAAATTTATTTTCAGTTTGATCGTAATTAACAAAAAGAATTAACCTCCATTGATGCCGGGTCTCAAACTGCGCTGATTAGCGGAATGCTCCTCCAGCAGTCTGACAACAGTATCATGACCACTTTTAGCAGCTACTTTAATAGCATTTCGTCCACAATGATCGGAATGATTCGGATCGGCTCCATGATTCAAAAGCGCTCGCACACAATGCTCGTGTCCCTCCTGAGCGGCAATACCTATACATCGTGTTCACATTAGCTCATTTTAACATTCTTAAACACTTTGTGCTATCTGGCTGATTATTTTATATAATCCCAGCTCCACGTATCTTTTTTTAAATACATATAAATGCAATCTACTCTATTGATAAGATGCTATATAAATTAATAAAACAGATGCGAAAAAGATTTGGGATCTTTTTAATAACATTATATGCTTTAATATTGATTGTTATATTCGGATAATAACAGATATATATATCATATTTAAATACAGATAAAATATATATTAGATAAAAACATAAAAGATAAGATTCGTATGATCGATATACCTAGAGCCGTTGCACCCTGATTACAGGTGTGATCGGGAGTGGCACCGTGTTCTAAAAGCAACCTAACGATCGCTGCGTGTCCTTGCCAGGCTGCTGAGTGAAGCGGCGTTCTATTCTCATTGTCACAGGCATTCACACTAGCTCCGCCTTCCGTTAATAATAATCCTACCATTTCCACGTGTCCTTGCCAGGCACTTACGTGCAATGATGTTCTACCCTATAAACCGATTCTTTTTCATATCAATTTCTAATCGTATTACGCATAAAAAATACACAGAACTTCTTCAAAATGTAACATATCGCAATGTTATTACAAATTCAATTTAAACTATCCTCGACATATTACTCTCAACAAGTCGATCATCTCACCTCTGAATCTCTACTCTCTACATCTGCATTTGCATGTTCCAACAGAAATTTTGCCATAGCTAGCCTATTTTCTAACGCCAATATGTAAAGCGTGCTTCTTCCATCAGCATCCTTCGCGTTAACGTCAGCATTGTGCGACAGCAATACTTTCACGGTGTCATAATGTCCTTCCAAGGCTGCGAGTCTAAACATGAGAAACGAAAAACATGAAAGAACATTGGTAATTCTATTTACGTAAAATTCCATTCTGCATAATTATTCGTGAAGATGATAATTCATCAGGACATTCATTACCTTAAAGCAGTTTTACCATCGTGGGCATGTTGATCTATAGGCGCGCCGTGCTGTTCCAGCAATCTTTCCACCAACGATGTATGCCCTTCCTGTGCCGCGAGCATAAGGGCGCTTTTACCGTCGTTGTCTGTTTCGTCAATCTTGGCACCCGCCTCCAGTAACGCCTCGCAAACATCCACGTGACCCTCGAATGCCGCGTAGTGCAAAGGAGTCCAGCCTGAATTGTCTCGGTGTTGCTCGTCCAGACCTTCGCGTGAAATTGCACGTCTCATCATATGCTTTTATGGAATAGGCGTATTTGAACTAATCCGACAAAATGTACCTCTAGCGAGTAACTGTTTTACGACGTCCGTACCGCCCTGAGCGGCGGCCACGCTTAGAACAATCCTACCCTCGTTGTCGATAGTATCAACGCAGCAGCCCCAATAGAGCAGAAGCTTAACGACCGATCCATGTCCCATGCTCGCGGCCGCCCATAATGGCGTTCTACCGGTGACGTCGCAATGATCCATATCTGCATCGTATTCCAGAAGCAGATCACAAACGTCTCGATGACCTTCAAACGCGGCGACCAATAGCGGCGTCATACCATCTTTGTCTTGGTGATCTACAGTGGCACCACGTTCCAGAAGTATCGTGACAACCTGCGATATATTATTAATTTATATTATTATACTATTAATTTATATTATTAATAGTATTACAATACGATAATTGAAATATCTATTTATTTAATGATAACAAATTAAGTAAGTGAAATAATTTTATTATACGTAATAATACGATTATGGCATTAATTAAATTAATTGAAATATATATATATATATATAATTTGTTAATACATAATTATCACATACAATTATATTATTAATTATATTTTTATTATTATTTATATTTATTTATATTTATTATTATATTTTTATTTTTATTAATTATATTTATATTATTAATTATTACTAACAATTAATAACAATATTATCAATAAAAATTATCTAATCAATAAATTAATAAACTAATATAAATTGAAAATACCTTTGCGTATCCATGATTGGCAGGAACGCAGAGTGCGGCAACGCTGAGCGCCGTTCTACCATCACTATCGGCGTGATCGATCTCAGCTCCAAAATCCAGAAGGTGCTCCACGATTTCGCTGTGACCCATGTACGCCGCGGCGATCAGGGCGGTTCTACCTTCATCGTCTGTCCTATTGACGTCCGCACCATGTTGTAACAGAGCTTTGACAATGTCCTCGTGACCGCCCCATGCAGCCGCTCTCAACGCAGTGCGTTGATCCCAATCTGCACAGTCTACCATTGCTCCGTGTTCCAAAAGTTGTTCGACTACCTGAAACGATATAAGCCTTGAGAAACGTCCAATTTAGTTTAATTGTTCGATCGTGTTTCGTTTGCATTGCCAACGAAATCATCCTGTATCTATAATACATAAAGTAATAAAATCTGGGTTTATTATAAACTACAATGTGCTTAAAAATTTTCTAATACTCATTTCCAAAATTCATTCAGCTGAGCTGTTTAAATTATACCTGCGTGTGTCCTCCCCAAGCAGCAGCTCTGAGGGCGGTCCAGCCATCGCAATCTGCGTGATCTGCTTTCGCACCGGCAGCTAGAAGAACGCGCACAACATCTGCATAACCATGCCTGGCAGCCAGATTCAATGGCGTTTGCCCATTACGGTCAACTGCCTCCAGCTTTGCCTACATAAGAAAGATTTATGAAGTTGATTACTTGAATAATTTATTTGAACGGCACAAAACAAACATCGAGTGGATGTTATCTAAATAGATAATTACAATTATTTTACAAAAGATTTACGAAAGAATTTCCGTTTTTGTCTAATCAAGTCTTCAAAAAATATCTTATCAAAAGTAGAAATTGTGCTGTGATTATTAAAAATTATATGTACCTGGGGACAAGCTGCGAGTGCCAGTTCCAGCAATGACGCATTGCCGTCAGCTGCTAACGTATGTAATACCGTTCGTCCATAAGAGTCTGTCTGATTGATATCTCCGCTTTCACCAAGAAGCTCCGTCAATGGTTCGCTTGGGGATTCATCAATGGGGCTTATATCTTGTGAAACCTTTGTGAAGAAAGATTACTTTCCTTAAACTATTTTCCAGTATATTCCCTTTTATCTTTATATAGGTTTATGTATTATATCGCATATTGCTATTGATATTTATACGCAACACATTTTAGATAAGAAGAACAGGCAAAGTGATTAGTGAAGTGTAGCGCGATAAACGCGATTATATGAAAAATGATCATGTAAAACTCAATAGCTTTTAATCTAATTAGTTTAATTAGTTAATTTAATATCTTTTTACTCGTAATAGACTCATGTCTACGTTAACTGTTGATTTAAACGCATGGCACGTTTAGTTAAATCCATTTGTTAATTTAAGGCTACATCTTCGCTTAAATCATCTACTTTTCACTTGGATCCTTCCTTCAATTCGATCAGAAAGTTACCTGACTAGAAGAAACGGCTTCCTTGCTGGCGTCATCCTCGATGATCTTCTCAGACGGCTTGGCACCGGCGTCGATCAACAATCTAAGAAGCTTGACATCCTGCCTGGGCCAGAGGATGCACTCGGAGCTGTCCAAGTAGCAGGCTTCGATAGGCGCGTGGCTGCTGATCATCCAAAGCACTTGAACGGTGTGAACATCTAGAGTGATGTTAGGCGGGACGCTCGTTATCACACGTTGCAGATGTTGCGCCAGCACGCAGATCTCGTCGGGATTTAGCTCGGGACCGCGAAGAGTATAATAGGCTGCCAGCATGGCATGGCCTTCAATGGCCGAGCAGAGGTACTTCTGCGTGCAGTGCTTCACATCTAGCAGCCACTCGGCGAAGCTGTGATGGAAGAGCATCAACGCACCGGCGCGCGATACCGATATCACGCGGCGCAACTGATGAAGCCGGCGATTAAAATCTTCGACGGTGATACCGACACAGGCTGTCCTCACGCTCTCGTACAGGATCTCCTGGGTGATGGGCAATTTGGCAGCGAGTATGACGTTGAGCAACGGCTGAACTTTGCTGAACTGCTTCCTGTTGAAGAATCGTTGACAGAGCCAGAGGTACAGACCGTTCAACGTTCCTGGAATCTCTCGCACCTCGCGCAAGACAATAGACTTCTCAGCTACGCCGTCGAGAACTTTCTCCAGGTACAGGAAGCAACCGTTGCTCTTTATGTGCAGCTGGTTAAGCATCTCGGCGGTGTCGCGCGAGATATGTTGCCTGAAAGCAATGTGCAGAGATGTAGAGAAACGATTATCCGGTTAGAATAATTGCATCATAACGACATAAATGAGTAGTAAATTATAACCAAGCGTTAATCTCGTGTGAGTTAGAATGAATCATATAACTTGACTGCTAATTTCTACCTTTTCCTATACCCTTTTTAGGCTGCTATCTAACATATCCGACATGACGTGGCATGCTAAATTTCATAGATAATAATCGAATCTGTATAGATACATGTGGGTTTGAGTATTTTTTTTAAATTGTCGTCGACGAGATTGATGCGAGTTTAACGATGCATTAACGATTCAAAAATATTGATTGAAGCGTACAAGATAGATTCACGAGTAATTAACGCGTTGAATGATATTAATCTTAATCCAAGTATAAATATTTAATACTTGATACTCTTCTTTCCCTTATCCTAAAATCGGCTTAAAATATTAATAAATCGATAAGAAGACTAATCACTATTTGAAGATTATCACTATTTAAGATGACTTTTAACCAATCTGATTTCGAAGAAATTAAAATTTTAAACACGTTCCGTTTGTAATACTTTGCATACATTTGTTTGTACCATTTTGTTTCGTTCATACTTTAAAAGATAAAAAGAAGGGAGTTAAAAAATGACTAGCATTCAAGATATCTAAATTCCATTAATGGCATTCGAAAGAATCATTTACTCGATTAGAAATCAGCTTTCGAAATCGGTCGAAGATAAGCTACATTTAAAGTCTCAAAGTGACCAAAAATATTCAAAATGGTATTGCTGCTGCCGTGTATCGTCTTTGTGTCTCAAAGAACTCAAAATAAGCATCATCAAGCTGGCATATCGTCGGAATCTTAAAGATGCTATTAAAGATAATCTTCAATTCTTTGAGATGTAAATGAAGTAAAAAGAGATATAAACGAGGCGGAAAGTATAAATAATATTCTGTCAAATGCTGTTTCAAGATATTTTGAAAATAATCAATTTATCTCTCGATTGGAAACGCATAATCTCCAATCTTTTAAGATACAAAGAAAAAATGGATACTTTTAAAAATGAAAACTACAAAAGATACCTCTTCGAATGCATTGAACGGAATTGAAATATTATATTTGAGCATCATCTTTTAACTTTCTCGTATCTTTTTTATTCTTTGTGCAAATAAAGTAGAACAGTATAAATGGTATAAGAGCGAATAAGATTACGTTTGAAATTTCTTATATTTTTGAAGTATATTGTAGATTTACGTTATTGACAATCCTGTTATGTTATCCATAATCATGTTGAATATAAATTCAAAATAACAGCGACTCCTTCTTCTTATCAACTCGGTAAGTATTTTAAGACAATATCTGCGGCAATAATTTAATATAAAAACGAATTTAGAACACGATTCATAATCAAATATCTGATGTCTTCGGTTGCTACTTTAATTCGCTATTGCAAGCGCGTCAAAAGCTTGAAACGTACATTGGTTTTTAACAACGAAACATTTCTGAATCATGAGATCTAACTATTCGCATTCACAGGGCGGAAAATATGTTTCGAACATGTGAGACGAAAATAAAAATATTTTTTAATTAAAAGATTCATTAAAGTTTTAATTAATCCTCCTCTACGCTCAGCCAGATGTAGATCGCGTAGATATAAACTGTCTCGTTTCTTGCGCTTGCAATTTGACAACGAGACGCTATTAAAATTCTCTCAGTTATTAAAACTTAACAGTCTGGATATTTATCGTACCCTAATATGTCTTTATCATTTCCCCCGTTAGAAGAAGCGAGAAACTGTTCGAATTCCTAATCGATTTTGATTCGTATACTATTGTACTATATACGTAAGTAAAATTTTTAAGATTTTTTTCTCACTTACTCAATCCACATATGCGATAATCTCAGTATTTTGTCATTTATCTTAAACTAAAATTTTACTTACATTAACTAAATACATTTTCCAATATATTTACTTTGTTACGACTTCTCCTATTTAATTTAAATTAAATTCATAACTTTAATTTATAATATTATTCATAGGAATGACGGGCAATTTGTACATATTTTAATGAAATTTCAATTAATTAATTTCAATTAATTTACAATTAAATCTTAAAAAGTATAAACATTAAATTAAACATTCAACAAATAAATAAATTATAACTCACCTAATCCTAAATATTCTACACTTTGATTTGAATTAATTTCTCAAAAAATCTCATTCATTAATATCTATAATAAATTATAAAAAACAATACATAAAAATCATTTAGGTAAATCTAATCGTGGATCATCAATTAATAAACAAGCCCATTTGACATAATGAAATATTTGCTGTTGATACATTGACATTGAATGTTGGCGGAATTCTAGAGGAATAATAGACTCTTCAATGTCGGAGCAGAGCAGAGCAGAGCAGAGCAGAGCAGTTGATCATGTGCAGAATATAATGAGTTAAGCTGATGAATTAATAATGAAATAAGAATGAACGAGTCGAACGTGACATCGTTACCTAAGCGCGTCCTCCTGATCCAAGCGCGCGAGTATATATTGTTGAACATCTCGGACAACCTGGGATTTTCTCAGATCGTCCAGTGAGATCTTGCGGAAACCGGTAAACATGCGCGAGATGGTTTTGCTCTGCCGTCGTGCAGTGCAGACCAACAGGAGCCACTGTGGGAACAGATGATGATGATTGGCAAGCAATTCGGCTATCGTACGACTGACGTTGTCGCTTTCCCTGCGGGAGTCCCTGGTGCCGGTCTGAGGTGGATTCAGCATCTGGCCTTCGTCGATTGAATCCACCAGCAGGAAGAGACAGTTCTTCGGTGGCTCGACTTCTAACAGCGGAAACAAGAGAGCTTTCTTCAAAGCATCGTCCGGATCTCGATCCAGCACGTCCGGTTGCAATGCAGCCTGGATTTCCGGATCAGTCCTCAGCTTCTCGGCGTAGGCCTCCGCGATCGCTTCCCTGGAAGTAAGAAGCGGCGCGGTAGCGCCGATTGTCGTAGTCGTTGTCGTCGTCACGGCCGTTAACGTCGTTGTCGTAGTCGTTGTCGTGGTCACTGCGGGTGGTATCGTTGCAGTGGCTGCAGCTGTCGTTGCGGACGTCGTCGGGGAGCTTGGTATCGATGACGATCGATGATGAGCACCGTCCGAACTGGCCTGCAACAACTGCGCGACCAGGGACCGTACGAATTGAGCTGGCGACAGAGAAGCCTCGCTTCTAGCTTGGCAGAAGTGCCGAGCCAGTAGCCGGCGATTCAAGGACCGCTGATGCCTCGCGGAAGCGCCAGTCGAGGGCCAAGCCAGCTCGGCGCAAAGCGCCGTCTTGCCACTTCCGGGCCCGCCCACGATCAGAGCACCGCAGGTCTTCGATTGCGGCCGCTGCTCCAAGCAATGCGACAGCTTCATGAAGGCCCATTCCCGGCAGAAAAAACGCTTCTTTTCGATCACTGGTGCCGCCATGTCTGGGATGGTCGAGTGTACTCTTGTCGGTTTCGCTCGAATCTTTCTTCGCTCAGATCGCGCGTCTTCGTTTATCCGAATTCTCTCTCGTGATACGAACGAATCGATGTGATATCTTTGGCATAACTTTCACTGCGTCGACTTTGAATCTCCAGGTCGAACGTTTCTCGGTCGAACTAACTCGCTAATCTAAATTCTGCCTTCTTTCGTTCCGCGATTGGATCAACATCTGCTGAAGCCGTCGATGCGAAAGTCGATGCAGCAGTTCAGATCGGCTTAAGTGCAGTGACGAGCTTCACCCGGCTGCGTTGTCCCGTCAATAAAACATCGATGGGAGCCCCAGGGGGCTCTGAGGTTTCCTCTGACTCCATTCAGGCTTCTCATCGCCTTGTAACCGGCGAATAATCTATTTCGCGTCCTTGCATGCTACCTGCAACAAGAAGAGATTATGCGTCTCTGCAAACCTTACGTAAATCAAAGCTTGTTATGTAATTAACATGTACATCAACCGATTCTGTCCGCGATAGAATCATCCAGTTAACGCCGATATGATTATCATTAATCACGCGTCTACGAGAATTGCCCCGCAAGATTAGCATCTCGCATCAAAGGGAGAATCTACTAGGAGCAAGAGAGATGACAACTCTCTCTGAAATATGCTGAAGTAACAGCCAGAGCTCTCTTCCAGCTGGAGGCTGGAACGACCGATGGATTCCCCGATAGATTTACGTTTATTTACGTAATACGTATGTATCCTACGTGTTCTTATCGCGGATCTAACTTTCAAGTCGGAACCCCCGCCCCGCCCCGTTTCCCGCCGGTCCTCATTGTAATTAGCCGGCTCAACTAACCGTCTAATTGATTCGCTCAATGTTAATCTTTGGGCTTGGCGTCAGACGACTCCGCGAGGCCCCTTCGGAGACTTTAATCATTCCTTACCGTCCCAACTTGGCGCGATCTCCCCGGAGGAACCCGCCCGAGGTGAAATGATATTAACTTGAGACGTTCTCCGCCGTTTAGTAAGATAGATTAATATACCGCTCATTAATTCGATAATTAATATTCGTAACACGCCGGGACACGGTTCATCGACCTATCCCACTGCGCGCTTTAGCGGACACGTTCATCGGCGGGGAGGGGGAAATAGACAGGACGGAATGTTGACGACTTGATATTCATCGGACAATCGAATGCTGAATTCAATGATTGGACTCGGAACTCGGAACTCGCAGAAGCAACTTTAAGTGTCTCTTTAAGAATTCTAACGCAAACGTCCATCAAGATTTTCACGATGAGGCAGCACCGGACCTGATACGGTATTTCTCCATTTTTCAGATACCCTGATATCCCTTTCAGAAAAATTCTTTTCGTATTTAACTCGTTCATTTCTCTCTCTCTCTCTCTCTCTCTCTCTCTCTCTCTCTCTCTCTCTCTCTTTCTCTCTGTGTCGTCGTATCTCGCATCGAGAAAGATCTCGTGGATCTTTCAGAATATTCGCAATCAATTTTACGTAATGATCACGCATTGATCCGGATCCATATCCCGAGAAGTGACACCGCGAGATTGGCATCACCGAATCAACCAAGATAAGAAAAAGACATTCGATGCGAGAAGCTTCAAATGTGCAAATCACACATCAGCTTGTTTCGGATCCCATCGGTTTCTTGCGCAAAAAGAGGACGAAGAGCAGCAAGGAGGAGAGTTGATTACTCGATATCGCGTAACTCCGCTAAAGCGCGAACGCGCTTCATTGGTACTTCCGCCCCTCCACCGTTTCCTTCGTTCACGAATGCCGCGCTGCGCGCAAGGAAACGCTCCATTCGCCACGACGAATCACGAACAAGCTCCCGCGGTAGATCGCGAAAACGATTCGATCACGCCGCACAGGGATTAGCGGGAGGGAGGGGGTCCGGGCATTAGCGCGTAATTGCATTACGCGCGACGAAATTGCCCGGCACCGCCAGATCTGATCGTCGACCTCTCTCGCGAGCGCGGGAACAGTTCTCGCCGAAAAGCCACAAATCCAAGCGCCGCGACAGGTGCTACGAGTGCGTGCGCACGCACACGTGTACATGCACGAGCGCGCGCGCGCACGCGCAGATACGCCGACCCGATAATGTAGGGAGGAAGGATCGCGAAGCCAACTCGTACCTGGGAAACTAGCGATAAATTTCACGCTTATCCGCTGTCCGGACAACAATCTCTCTCTCTCTCTCTCTCTCTCTCTCTCTCTCTCTCTCTCTCTCTCTCTCTCTCTCTCTCTCTCTCTCCCTCTCCCTCTCTCTCTCTCTCTGAGATATTTTCTCCTTTCTTTTTCCTTTTTGTTGGAACATTGCTTATTCATTATCGTGATCGATTTTTCTAAGCGGAATTAAAGATGATCCACGAATCAGAGATGGTAGTTGGAGATGTCCATGAGATGGAGAGTCAGAAAACGAGCATGATCAGACATGGATGACAATCGGCTGGCAAAAATCGCGGGAAAACGGGAAACCGAACATTCCCAGCCCTCTAAAAGGCGTTAGAGGCGAAAGTTGGACATCAACATCAACAGGAGAACATTGTATAAAATATAGAACACGGTCCTATAAAGAGGAGACGGAGAAGAAAAAGAAGAAGAAGAAATTTGAAAACGCAAGAAATGGGAAACTATCATCCCCAAGCCACCTGGACGGGCCTCAAAACGTTTGATTTTTTATGCATACTGCATAAAATACAGAATATCTTAGAAGAAGAAGAAGAAGAAGAAGAAGAATCAGAGATGGCGTTTCTTCACGACAAAAGGCCCAGCCCCATGCAGTGAGCGCATTTTTCCTCCTTGTCCGTCATCAAGCAGACGTGAGCGTTCATCATTCAGCCCCGCGAGAAGAATTAAATTTGTGATGAGAATAATCAGCCCTAACGCGTCGCGCTTAAACGACCCAAGAGCAACGCTTAATTTCAAACTGCGTGATATCCTTCTTCTTCCTGGCCTTGAAGGGAAACCGTGCGCTGCACTCGATCTTGAACGAATTCGTTCAAGGAATCCTCCCTCTGATCGGCGGAAAACTCCCTTCGCCACTTTGACGACTTATCATCGCGGCTTCAACAAGCGCGTGCGTTAGGAATCTACAGACGAAGAGGTCTGCCAGAGAGTTTCACGCGCTAGGATCGAGCAACAGACGCAGGAAAGAAGAGTTATTCATGATGATCTAGACATGGTTCGACGTGGGTATTCACGCGCTTGCGTAATGATTCATTCGACGACGCGGCAGCCACGAAACTTGCACTCAGTAGCGCCAAGTTAACGCAACTGTGTCACCTTCCCCCACTCCCATCCTGACTCTTCCCCCACCCCTACCCACTCGCCATTCATCGTAACTACTCGGCTGGCGCAGACTCGGCGCAGAAACATTGTCGCTCGCGCGAGCGTGCGCGACCATGCGCGCGCTTAGGGCGCTCACGCGCGAGCTGACATTCCGCTAAATGCCGGAACCGTCGCGCGCGACCCATATCTCGACAATGGGCGAACCGCTTATTATTAGACGCAGGTGACACGTCGCCGCGCGAGCACGTGAGTCGTCTTCGCGCATTGTGCCGACGACACTGATAGCGATACCGCGCGATTCTTTGTCGCTCTGTTCTATTCCGCCGCCGCCGGGGACCATTACGGGGTGGGCGGGTGCTGGGAGGGGGTGAGAATCGGAAGATGTAGATCGAGGCCATTCGTTTCCCGCTAAATTCTTCCACGCGTTTCCCTTTTCCTTTTCCTTATGTTTGCGGTAATGCAAACGCTTACCGAAGCGTTTTAATCGCAGCGATGACGAATTACGCGCTCGTTTAGCGAGACGCATGCTGGGAAGGGTTTAAATATTGTCCTTTGGACGAGATATGGTATTACTTGTATATCAATCAATCGTGTTGAAGCTCAGGATTATTGTAACTAAATTACTCTCCCGCCAATAATTAGTGTCTTTTCACGGAACGACGCATCTATAATTTATTTGCTTTTATCCCTCTCTCTGTCCCTCTTCAGTTTCATTGTACATCCAGCATGGGCATGTGCAATACACGCGCGCGCGCGCGCGCGGATGATTTAAGAAAATTGGAGTAGCGAGGGAATTTTATTCAATCTCCTCTCTTGATGGTCGTTGGACGAGAGCGGCGTGCTTTCTTTCAATTCTTCCTTCGCGCGCCGATTGGTCGAGGAAAAAAAAGGGAAGGGAAGGAAAGAAAAGAAGAGAAATTGAAACGATGAAATAATATCCGAGGATAGTTTCATCCAATCTTGTCTCGCGCATACGGACGGAGAAAGGGGTTGCTGGCGTTACGCGGCCATAAGCACGGGGGGTGCAATGGGGATGGAAAGGACGGCACGTACATACCCGATGTTTCCTTTCTCACGCGTTATGCTTTTTCCCTGTCCGTCTGTCTCGCGCCCTCAACCAATCGATTCCTCCCTTCTCGAACCCCGATCTGTCGAGCTCGAATTTCGCGAACGCGAAATTTATCCATCGGTAACCGCGGAACTGAATTCAATCGAGCAGCATGGACGTCGTGAGCTCATTTGTATGCAAAAGAAACATGCCATCATCGACAAACGATAATAGGACTCGAGTTTCGGGGACGACGAGTCGAAGTAAACCAAGGGAAGGAAATCCCCTTCCATCCGGGGAAATCGGTTGGCAATCAACGTGAGAAAAACGATCTTGTTGTTATTCAAAGCTTTGAAGGAAATGACAATATGTCGTGATCGGGATATTTCTATGTTTAATCTTGTGGTAACGCTGCGATATCATTATAAAATTTATCGTAAGATATTGCAAAACAGGAAATCTTTTGTAGTAGATCAATAATCCTTTTACAATAAATTATTAATAGGAAAAGAATCGTAAACGTAAATGTATCTAAATAAAAATAGCATTGTAAAATTTATTCCTCGTAAAAGATTATAAGGAGAATTCTATAATAAATTCTAACGCTAAATTATAACGCGATAAATGAAAATAAAAGACAAATCAGAAATAAAATATATATCTTAAATAAAGATATTATAAAATTTCTTTATAAAACAAGAGATTCTAAAAAAAGAAATTAATAATACTTTTTGCAATAAATAATAATGGGAAATGAATCATAGATAAAATATATCTAAATAAAATTTATTCCCTGTGAAAGATTATGAGGGAAGGGAATCTTTAATAATAAATTCTAACGCGATAAATTAAGACAAGAAACAAATCGCAAATAAAATACATCTCGAGTAAAAAGTCATAAAATATTATAACACTTCTTACAGGAGATTCTAAAAAAGATAATCTTTCGTAAACAAAATCAATTTTTATTTAAACACCTTTCTAACGTCCGATAGTTTTTATTGGCTTGCCATCGTGCACGCGCGTCTACGTGTATAAATCTTCTTCGGCGTTGCATGGCATCGGAGGATTCACAACTCTTTGATTTATTCTTCAGTTTTGAAAGCAACTTCTACGCCGGCGGCGAAAAGTTTCAAATTTCTTAAAAGGGTTACGACGATCCAGGGCGGGAAATAATGGCGTAACTTTCATACTAGACACAGTAGACGCCGCGACGCATTCTCCTCGTTTCTCATCGCGCGATGGAAACAGGAACAAAGATAAAAGCGTGTGATTCTCTCAAGGAGAAGTAATTTCGCCGTTTCTCTAAATATACAAAAGCAGCGGCGAGTGCGTTACGAAAGTTCGTCTAGACGGAATCGGTCGGCGCGCATAGAGGTAGGGGGTAGGGTGGGTGGAGTGGGGAGAAAAACTGGACAATCGCGCGGCGCGTTTGTAAAAAGCGTGCTGTAGCATTAATCTGGCGGCACCGACTCGTTACAAAGAATTATCCTTTATTCTCCCTTCACGTTAGTGTTTTATATCGCAAACACCTTGTTTCATTGTAAATAAATCTCCTTCGGGGCATTTAGCAAAGTTGTAACGTGTTTCAGAAATGCCTGAATGTCATTTCCATGGAACATCGTAATTTCATCGTAAGTGATAACGCAACAATCGAGCTTTCGATAGATCGCATATTCGAATATTCGTAATTTTGTATTAGGTGTTGCGTAATGCAAGAACAACCGAAAGTCAATTCGATTCGGTCAGGTCAAATCATCCCTACGTTAGGGGTTGCCTAATTGCCCTTTGACCTGGGTACAACTTTCTAATCACGTGCATCTTGACTAATTGTTCCTAACTTTCCTTTTCTTACAAACATTACACAAATACCGTTATTAATGGTTCTTTTCCCGTATCCTACATACAAGAATAGAATATTCTCTTTCTTTCTTTTTTTAGCGAATATTTTTGTTGAGATGTAATTTCACTTGTTAAAATAAATCTCCTGTTAACTTATCGGCTTGTTAGCTTATCTGTTGGCTCATTTTTAATGACGTTTTTGCTTAAATTATCGCTGGTCATTTTTTAATTTTCTCCCTCTCTTTCTCTGTCTTACAAGGAGAGCGCTATCAGTTTAAATCGCAAATTAGAAGCGCGCAAAACAAGAGAGAGAGAGAGAAAGAGAGATAAGATATTTTCAACTTCATTAGAGATTATACACCAACAAAATTGTAGCTTATTTCTTTTAGGACATTACAATTCAAGGCAGGAAATCGATCCTGACAATAAATAGATTACGGATAGATATAATTCACTAAACAGTTGTTTATGCAGATTTAATCGACAGACGTACGCTTTGATGGAGCAAAGAAGCACAGATTATATTCTCTGCTCTTGCAATAAATAGGGAAAGAAAAAGAAAGGAAAGGAAAAAGAATATATTAGGTTAAGTATATAAGGTATTTGAAAAAAATGAAACCAAACTCTCCCCCTCTCTTTCTTTCTATATAGACTTCTGTACATTAAAGTTTTATTGAGAGAGATGTGAGACGCTGGAAGTATTGAGCCAGCGATTGAAGGTGAGTCGAACAAACAAGATTCGGCGTAAGAAAACAGATCAAGCGAGTGAGCAAGTTATAGACTTCGGATCTGCAATCGCTGATGATAATTTCAGAAAATTTATCACCGATGATACGAGCTACGAGTTGCTAATGACAACTCGCGATATCGCGATACTGAAGGCTCTGAAAGTGGCTGAGAGAAGATCTGCTGACCAATAAATATACATAATGCACGAGAATGCCGTTGGAGCGTGTCACCCCAATGCTCGGGAATAAATCAAAACGCAACCGGGGGGATCATCGCGCGCCATTGGCGAAAAGAGAAACATCCGCAAGACGCGGGGGGCAGGTCAGTTCACCTGCGATGGAGGTCACGCCGGCTGAGCGAGTTTTCACGAAAGAGCCGACTCGCACATTCGACGAAAGGGAATCTCCCCTCCCCGGAGGAGGGGGAGAAACACGCCTCGCGTCTTTGATTCACTACCCTCCCCCTTAATTCGGTCACGGCTCCGCTCCCCGTTGCACTCGCTGCACCCGAATGCATTATGCATCGGCTTGCACGTGCGCTTGCTAGCCGACACCTACGCAGCCATGCGTGATGGAAAAAGTCTCGCGTCTGAAGAGGCAGGAAAAATATCTTCCTGCAGAGAGAGAGAGAGAGAGAGGGAGAGAGAGAGTTCCCTCTCTCTTGGTCCGCTGTCTTGTATTTCGAGCTGCGAAAGGGGGCGAGCTGCTCCTCGTACGAGCGTGTTTTATATCTCTAGCGAGGGAATTCTGCGGACGAAGGCTGGAGACTGCGCACGCGCGCGCGCGAAGATTAATATGATCCGTTTATTTCAGGTTGCAGCCACGCAGCTCGGACGATCCGTGGATAACCGTCGAGCGGATACGTCTGGGTCGACGCGAAAACTTCGGAAATGGGCAATCTGCCGAACAAATTCCAGATCCGCGCGTAATACATATTTACGGAGACGCGTTTCGTTTGCGTTTCTTCACAGTTTCTTCCCCCAACGGAGATCCCCATCCCCTTTGTTCCTTTTTTTTTATCGGCGATCTGAGAACGGAACGCTCTTCCGTTTCTTATCGCTTCCCCGTATCGCCGCGAATTTCGAGAGAATTCGAGACAGGATAAGACTTAGCGATAAGCGATAGATTCGATAAGAGGACCTTCCGGTCGAAACTGTTTCATCTCTCGAGGATGTGATCCGAAATCAAATTCGTAGGCAGACGACGAGGAGATATCTGTGTCTGTCTACGTATCTTTATCCTGCCCCCTTTCTTTCTGTAGAAAGAATATAAATATATTAATTTATAATTAAATTTATAAAAATAAATCACAACTATAAATCACAACTATATATCATATTATATTTTTATATTTATATAAATGTGGAATTATTAAGAAAATATTATTTGTAATTTTTTATTTCCAGATTTGAATGGTTAATTATTTAAATTATATATAATTTTTGAAAATGTAAATTTGTTATACAAATAATTAATTATTCGTATGATTTTAATAATTATCATCATCATATATATATAATGCATTTATATAAAATAATTAAATACTAGTTATTTACTATCATTTATTTTTTAGTTTGATTAATTTTTTTTCCGCAAAAATGAAGCGAATTGACCTTCCATTGACATGCGCACGCGACTTGTCTACGCAACAATTGATCAGTCGCGTATTCGATATGTGATTCCATCGCGATCCCAATTAGCGCGTAAATGCGGGCGCGAGGAAAGACCGGAATTTTGTGTGTTCCAGCGCGTGTGGTGGCACTTCCGGGCGAAAGTTTGCGTGGCGAGTCACCGAAACGCGAACACGCGATTGTTCAAGTCTTCCATGATCTCCGAATCTGGATTCTTCGATTTCTTGATCAGCAGTCCAAGCGATTCATGGCAATCCCGAGTCTGCAAATCGAATAATGCAGACCGGCTAGACTAGATCGTGAATCTTGATGAGCAAGCAACGCGAAATTCACTTTCATGCTTGCTCACGCGAGCCGTCAGTTCGCGCCTTATTTAGCAAAAACGCGCGCACTGCATCGAGAGCATCAGGTCGCTTAAACTGTTTTGCATTACGCTACAAAACGTGTCATGTCATAAAAAAAAACAAACGTGTCTTTTCCAATCTCGCAACGGATTAATTCGCGAGCTTCTATTCACTGTCGCGTCTCGAGTTGCTTCGAGCAACGCGGCATCGCGATATCGCGAATTCTCATTGAGCTCGTAGCGTATCATCGGTGATAAATTTTCTGAAATTACTATCTGCGATTGCATCCGAAGTCTATAACTTCCTTGACTCGCTTGATCTGTTTTCCTTTCCTTGCGCTGAACCTTGTTTGTTCAAGTCACCTTCAATCTCTGGCTCAACGCTTCCAGCGTCTCACGTCTCGCGTCTCCCAATAAAACTTTAACGTTTATACAGGAAGAAAGAAGAAAGAGAGAGGGGGAGAGAGAGAGAGAGAGAGAGAGAGAGAGAGAGAGGGAGGGAAGGAAGGAATACACATTGATTTCACTTTTCCTGGCACGAGACCCTCAACTAAATAATAAGCTGGCGGTTTCGAGCCTCGAGCTGCTTGTGTTAAACTTTTTAACTTAAAAATAAAATGTTTATTATTAAAAAAAAAAGATTAAATCAATTCGTTCATTCCAGTCTCTAATTAAAAAACAAATGATTATGCTATCTTTGCACAGTCAACTTACTTGCGGCTATTTAAATTTTTCATTGAGCAGAACCAATCTTATATTAAAATCATAAAACGATGTTTCTGATAAACAAATGGGCTTATAAATTTACCGAATTATTATAATTAAAATACTCACCCTACTAATTAATAAAATTATTATCTATTATTTATTCTATTATTATTATCTATTATCTCTTATTATCTATTTAAATACTAATTTTATCATTATAACTCTAATAATTTAATCAAATCAAATTTTATTTACCTAAAATTAAATTAAACAATTAAATTAAATTTTTTTTAAATAACAAATAAATTATAAAACACTACAAAAATTTTTAATACTAAAAATATATAATTATTTTATTATAAACAATAAAATTTTAAACAAAACTTATAGGTTATCCCATCAATTACAATTATAAAATATATTAATTATATATTTAATCATCTTAAATAAATTTTATAAGCAAATTAAATTTAACATAAAAGAACTAGATATCATTATAATTGAATAAAATATCTTCACTAAAACATAATTTATAATATTAATGTCATAATGACTTTCATTATACACATGTCATTATACATATGAAAACTTCTGACATAAATTCGCGCACGGATTCGCGAATCTGGCAGTCTGGAAACACTGCAAAACGATGCAAAATATTTATAAGCGCTCCACTTTTTCCCCAGATTTCATTGGGAGATAAGTCTGGCGGGAATTGTCTTTGGATCCGAGCGAAATGAGATTACTACAGATCGCCGTAAACCGCGAATGGATCGCGATTTACGAACCAGAACGCAGAGATCACGATTCATCCGCCCGCAATCCTCAATTGTTCGCTTTCAAATGTTCAAACGAAACAAATAAAAACAAAAAAATAATAATAATAAAAAAGAAAGAAAAGACCAGACGAACGCATCGAATGCGTGCCGGTAAAATATTCTCCGCGCGGATACGAGTACCGGCAGCGATCGAGAAAAAACGACTCGCCCCCGTTTTCTCGAGTCACCGCCGTTGTTTCGCGGTTTTCTCGAACCGATCCGACTTCCGGCCCGCGCTCCGCGCACGTCCGGATTACGGCAATCGATTCGGCGGGCTGCCTTTGCGCCACAGAACGCGTCGGCACGTAAATAAATCCCGCGACGGAGCGTATCCATTCCCCTCCCTTCCCCCCCTCCCCGCCGCCGCCGCGCTCAAACCGGTTTCCGGTGGCACTCGGTGGTTGCTTTCGCGGCATATAACTGCATATGGCCGCGGAGAGAGAGAGAGAGAGAGAGAGAGAGAGAGAGAGAGAGAGAGAGAGAGGGAGGGAGGGAGGGAGGGAGGGAGGGAGGGAGGGAGGGAGAGAGAGAGAGAGAGATCGGCCAAGTTATGTCGAATTAACGGGCCGCTTGTCGGCCCTCTCTTTCTCGCTCTCTCGCTCTTTCACGCTTCATCGAGGCGCCTGTCACGCAGCGCTCAAATCATGCTCTTTTTGTCTCTCTCTCTCTCTCTCTTTGTCGCTGAGAGAATTTGTCCGCATTATATGCAGGATTCCCCGAGTAACAAGCCCCGTCATTGTTTCATCGACGTGACCCGCGGAAGCGCTTGTTGCGCCACCTGGAATTCAACAGCTTTTACGAGTAATTGATGGCTCGCATCGACGATGATTTCCGGCCGACTCATTCCCGGCGGGAATCAATTTGCGTTTTCCATTTTTCTATTCAGCTTCAGAGGGGCTTTTGCTGCTCGCGTAATAACGCGTTCGATCATTAAGCCGCTCTTTCTGAATCGCATTGAGCGCCACTCATGGAAGACTCCGTTTTCAATCTCGACGACATTTTGCTTGCTCCGATTTGAATTTGAATCGGGCGCCACGCACCCCGATTGTAAGTACGGCCTCTGAATGCAATTCCGAATGATATCGCGACGCGTCCTCGTGACTTTTGACTCTTTTTGACGTGTTCGCTTTCCATTCGCTTAGCGGCTCGGCGAGAAGTCCTCCAGTGTGGCATTTCGTTATTCAATCACGCGACACGTTGCATCATTAATCAACGACGAGCAGTTCCGTTTGGAACAACCAACTGGTAATGAGGTTATAAAGACTTTAGCGACATATTAGAGGGGATGACATCACCACGCGATACCTGAGAAATCGAAATTTCAAAGATCCCGCCGTCCTGCGGACGAATCTTTCCACGCTAAAGCGAAAACAATAATACAAAACAGCGAATCATGATGCATCCGCTCGAATTTTTCAGAATTAAGTCTCATGAATTACGCTTGATGAGGATTAATCATGAAAATTGGATGAATGAAATAATGAACGCAGCCATCTTCAGCAGTTTCCCTGAATTCGTTAAAATAGCTTTTACAGCCGCGTTTACAAAGAACAAAGATCGCCTCGAGAGCGACCACGAAAGCTAATTTCCAGTCGCGACGAATGCTCGAAGCGCAGCTTGCGAGCACAATGTCGCGCGATCGTGGTCTCCTTTGAAGGCTTTCAACCTAATTGGCATAAAACCTCAGCGGGGAAGCGAGCCGATAGGACACGCGATAGCGAGCATCTCGACGTTCGCGGGAAGATTAAAAGGGCGGCGGTTACTAAAAGTATTCCCGCTCTTGCGGGGAAAAAGCGCGGCTTCAATTATTCGGAAAGTCTCTAGCGGCCGCCGGTAATGGTCGCCATTATTTCCGCGCGAATCTCGACCGCCGCGAGCAACCAACGGAGTTACCGCGAAACCGCCGCTTTCCGCGGCAACGACCAAAAACACCATTGTTTCTTCCGTAGGAATTCTCCGCCCCCACCGCCCCTCCGTCCACCGCGTCCCGAGACTCGGCTTGAGTACGCGGCTTGAGTGTCGGCGGAGACCGAGCGCGAGGAGGGAAATTCAAATCGGTCGCTCTGAGATAGAGGGATGGAAAAAGCTGGAGCCCGCCTCTCTTCGCGGAGGCGAATCTCTTCGCCCTCTCTCTCCCTTTGATTATACACACTGCGGTTTGGTCCCCCCTCCCCCTCCCTTCCCGCCGGGGAATACGCCGGATACTCGTCGACACCCCGAGACCTTCGAGCTTCCTCCCTCGAGGAGAGCCGGCATTCGCCTGCAGCAGGCGTGTCGGCGCAGCAGGAAACGTGTCCGACATACGCGGAGAGATGATAACACATGCCCGGTTCTCTCGCGGAGTTTACGAGAGGAGGATGCGATAAAAATAGGTCCTCTCCGGGAACCGTTGCGCAGCAGCGAACGAATGAAGGAAGGAGCGAACGTTCCCGAGTTGACTCTTTCGCGGGGCGGCCGCGAGAGTTTGTTGGATGGCGGTTTGGCGAAAGTTTTGGAGTTACGCGCGCGCGATTCGGATTATTTTGCTTGTTCGATCTCAGGCGGCTTCCTCCTCTCCTCTTCCGCGAAGCTGCCGTAAATTGCAGTTGCCTAAGCCATCGGCAGCGAGCGAGCGGCTGGAGCAGCCATGAATAATCGAAGATCCGGGTTGCTCGTTACGCAATCGCGAATTGCGCGGCATTCTCTGCCGCGTTATCGCGGCAAGTAATTTTCAAAAGCACGTGTAGTTTTCACGTTTCGCGGGGAAAGACGCGGAGATTGCAGGCTGCGAGTCCGCGATCAGCGCACCAGCATCCTCCATTCACTCGGTCTCACGTGACACATCGATCGCGATGATTCCATTTCATTCCACCATGAATTGGTGGACAATATTGCAGTTTCGTTGCTCCTGGACTTGTTCTGTTATTTTTAGTCTATTATTCACTCTACTTTGTTAATTATTCTTATTCGGCTAATTCGGCAGTAATTCTGGGGAACAAAGGGGTGAAAATAGTCCGCTAGGCTGATGATGCGGTAGTAATATCCGAGGATGAAGACAATCTAGAAGGACTCTTGTATCGATCTGAATCGATGGCGGAAAAATATAACGCGTCCATCACTGAAAGTCACTTCGTGATCGCCAAGGGAACCGAAGCGCTGCAACAAAAAGTGTTGGCCAGATCATGACCTTCAAATGTCTCGGAGCCAACATCACAAGCAATAGAAACCTGAAAGAAGAGGTGCAAGTGCAAACCAGCCGCGATGTCTAATTATCCACGCGATATAATTTGGAGAAACAAGTAGATGAGCTTGAGGAGCAAGCTTGAGGATACATAGAACTTGCGTGAAGCTTGTAATGACTCGTTCCATTGAAACAAGAGCGGAATCGTCTTCTATGCACAATGCGGACTTTGAAGTGCGTGGGAACACTCTGCGGGATAGAATTCGCAACAGAGACAACTCGTGACATCTGCGAGACGTCAGAAGCTGGTCGCCAGAATCACGAGACGAGCATGGAGAGATCATATAAGCAGGATGGATGATAACCGGCTAGCAAAAATCGCAAGCTTCGAATGGAAAAGCAAACACATTCGGGCCTTCGAAACCTACTTGCTACGAAAATTGGATATCGACGTCACAGAAGAACAGGCACGCTGCATAAAATACAGGACATGACTCTACAAAAAGAAGAAGAAGAAGAAGAAGAAGAAGAAGTAATCCGTTCCCATGCTGCATTCGCTTCCCGAGACTCCCTTCTTCCGCGTCTCGTCTATCGAAGCTCAAGTTCGAGTTCTCGCAAAGCCACGATACGAGTAATCCTCGGCGCGCGTTCCGAGTATGTTCCGCGGGATGGAAGGCCGGAAGGGAAACGAATGCCGGAAATATATGTGGAACGGCGTGCACGCGCGCTGCTATCTACCGCCGCAGGCGCAGGAAACGCGCTACGACCGGAAATGAAGGATGTAACGGGTAGCGAGGAGAACGACCGCGGCGTGTGCACGTATTCCTAATGAAATTTTAACGACGCGGAATCGCTTGGAAATATTTGCTCTGGCGGCACGGAAGCCGTAAATTCGCTGGATTTAATTCCCGACGCGACAATTAACGCAACAGGTGAAACAATGCGAAAAATGTATCGGGAATCGATCAGAAAACGTTCGCGAGAAATATTTTCTTTTTATTTCGAGAGAGAGAGAGAGAGAGAGAGAGAGAGAGAGAGAGAGAGAGAGAGAGAGAGAGAGAGAGAGATTTATGAGCAAGTCATGAAAACTGCGTTTAGCGAGACTTTGTATTCCTCCTTCGATGAGGGGAGGCAGAGATTGGCCGTCGGGGTCGGAGGTCGAATGGTTATGCGTTGCCGTCGTGATTTCTGCGCGGCGCGGTCTGCCTTCGGATCCGATAAGTTTCGCAGTCGAATCTGCGAAACTTGAGCGGATTGCCAAGTTTGGAAAGGATTGCCGCGGCGCCGTCGTGCGATAACTTTCGATTCCGCTGAACTTTCGGCTGCGATCCATTATCGATCGAATCCCTCCCGATGTGTCTCTTCCTTCCCATCACTTTTTTTTCTCTTTTTTCTCTTTTTTCTATTTCGATTGCTCCTGGTTAAAATGTATCATCGATTTTATCAACGCATTTTATTACCGCGGTCGTGTCTGCTCCGCAAAGTTTTTCTTATCGTTCCGATCCACTCGAGCCGGAAGAGTGCCAAGAGGGAAGATCATTAAAATTTTCCGCCGTAATCCCCGCCGTAATTTATAAGAGTTCGAGAGTCGAAGGAGATCGACAACTTTGCTCGCGAGTTTGCTCGCATTAACAAGCCAAGAGGAAGAGGATTCAGGGGATGGAACCTGAATTCGCAGAGGAGGACAGCTGCGAGCAATCAGCAATACCGGCGGCGAAACTTGCTTTTCCATCGCATCCTTTTCTACGTGCACGTGCCCGCGATGTTTAACGACGTTTAACGCAATTTTCCTATGACCCCATCGCGGCATGATACCACAGTCCGCCCTATCCTCGCCCTATCCTCGCCCTCCCTGTCCTTGCCGCGTCCCACTCGGCCAAGCCGGCGAGTCCGCCAGGAAAAGTCCCGTGGCGATAAATCGCGGGTACTCGAATCAACTTTTGAATTACGACTCGACGGAGTGCTCGTTACGGCAACTGGCGAAATCCTGTTAGCCGCGTTGCAACCGTAATGAACTTGTCTGTCGACATGGCTCGCGGCGCGAGCGAAAGGAAGATTTTACCTGCGCGCCGTGCTCAAGGGTAGACGCGAGAGCGTGCTGCTATCAAGGAGCCGCTGATTTCACTCAGTTTTACACGTCTGAGAAACTTCTTGATTATTAATGGCCACATCGACCGGCCTTTCTTTCCTGCGGCTTAACTGTTAAGCCCCGATGTCCCGTTCTTCCATCTGGCGATACTTCAATTTATGCCACGAGAGAGAGAGAGAGAGAGAGGGGGGGAGGAGGCTTCATCGAGAGAAAAGTGTCTTCTTCTTTTGCGAGCGCATTGTTATTGCGCATAAACAATTTCCGCGTGAATAATTATCAATTCGAGAGAAAGACGATTCGTCGTTTGTCTTTTTGTATCATTTTGTATCATTGGATTCTCGGTAAGCGATGATGGGAAATGTGTCTAGAATGATGAGTGATTTACGCGCGCAATTAGTACATCGAAAATAAATTCTATTCACTTTTTATTATTTAACAGTCGCTCCGCGCTAGACTGACTTTGCGTGATTTTCCGGTGATTTTGGTCGCACACGTTGGGGACGAACAATTCTGCTTGTGATCTTATACAATATTTGTAACATTGCAAAAATCATGATTATGAGAGAGAAGATGCAGAAATTAAGATGCATTACGTAACATAGCGGACATTTTTATTTTAATGAATTATACGATTTTTGAATGTAATTCCAACATCGAGGGTGAAAGAAATGGTATCTCTCAGTGCCATCGAAAGTAACGAGAACCTATGATGAGTACAGGAGAAACTATTATTCCCCAGGACAATCACGTGTTCATAAACTTTATTCTGCCACCTTATTTAGACAAGGCGCAGAACAAGGGCACGATTCGCATTATGCAACAAACACGTGAACGCCTACACGCCACATGAGCGTATGGCATTATAAGAATAAAAAGATATAATTTTTTTATCTGTAAAATGAGATTGGAGAAAAAATATGCAAATGTACAATAAACAATCAAATATTGTGTACCAAATGCTTGTTTATATAATTTGTATATATATATATATATATGTATCGCATATTCTTCCTTTTATTCTATGCTTTATATATAATTATTTTCTGTATACATTTCTATCGAAAATGTATTGAAAAATGTATAATGTAATGTTGTACAAGATATACTGATATCTAAGATATCAGTAAAATATAATGAAAATAATAATCGTACTTATTACCGCATATTTGGATCTTGATGTATAGATTTGAAAAAAAGGCTAATCTAAAAAGCCATGACTCGCGTGCGATAACTGTATCATGTAATGATGCTTTGACATAAATATACGATTTTACAAAAAATTTTCCAATTCCGTTTAAATTGCGAAACTTTCCGTGAACGGAAAGCTTAGAATGGAGCGTACGACTCGAGAAACCCGTAAAACCATCTGACCTGAAAATGTCCAAGCAGGAGAGATAAAAGAGTGCAGCTGTAAGCTTGGAATACGGTAAAATGATGTAACGGTGTGTAACAAGAAAATAGAACGTGTTCTTATCTTGTATCTAAACAAATTGAAGATGTATTCGCTTTTGTTATGGGATATATTTTGGAGGCGTCAGTGCTATTGGCAGCTAACAGCCTCGCGTTCACAAAAATTACGTACTGGGTATGTCTTGATAGCCATACCCCGCAATGTCTAAGACACCATGCGCTATTGAAGTAGCGAGTACCCTTTTTGATCTGGACACTCCGTACTGACGTCTTATAAAGCCATCGTGTCACGAATTAGTTGCGAGAAACGTAAACTCCGCCTTGGCCATCTATCGTACATTTCATGAACTGTCTTCCGTCAGGCAATACTGATTCAATTCTATTTCTCGCGTTGAATTCGTTGCATTGATAGCAGTACAACATCGTGTCGCTTTAGACTTTCGCAAAGAAAAGGGACTTTGTTTTCCGCTTGATATTATTTCACGTAGTGAATATTTCGTGTAGTTCGTTAATAAATTATTATCATTCGCAATATATGTTGTTATTTCCTTTTGGTTATTATTTGTAATACTATTGCATAACGTAAGAGGCAGTAATAATCATTTTTCTCTTTCTTTCTTTCTTTCGTTCTCTCGATCATTTGATTGGCACGACCACAAGTTCTTCGATCATATTTGTGCTTTGTTTTCCTTCAACTAAAAAAAAGAAAGAAAAAAAGAAAGAAAAAAAAAAGAAAACCTCGCTTATTCGCTTCTCGCGCAGTGGCGCGTTCGCGATAGAAATAATTTGTTTCTATTGATCGACAATAAACGTCACGCAATAAAGTAATTCAGTCCGTTTCAGATTCCCGAAAGTTGCTGCAAAATTGCTTCAGGATATCCCGATTATCGTCATCGCAAGCGACAATGCGATACGAAGGCCGATAAAGCGCAGCAGAATGGAACGTAAACGTGATCACGATGAGGTCCTACGAGCTGGAGGACAATTATATAGCCCCCGGCCAGTAAATTTACGCTCTGCGCGCGATATCTTCGTGCAGGGAAAGTATAAAGAGCGACAAGAACTGCAACAAACTCGCTCGCGTGTAACGATGGTCCCCGGTGCCCCCGTCACTCTCAGGCTGCTTTGCTCTCCCCTCCCTCCCTCCCTCCCGCCCCCTTCGTTCTAGCAGCTACTAAAAAGTTTCTTACCTTTTTTTGGGGTGGGTGGGACGAAAGGAGGGGTAGTATTGTCGCCCCGCGGGCCCGGCGAGGGAGAGTAACACGCCGGGCTAAAGAGGGTTTTCACGCGCGAACCAGCCGGCGAGATAAGGCGGGGGAGGAAAGAGAAGGTGGTGGAAATGGGCGCCGCTACAACGTACGGCGGGATGGAGGCCGATAAGGGCGATCCAGGGGGTGCGTTTCCAGCCGGCTAAGTGTCGACGACGAGAACGTACGATAAGGATCTCGCCGAGACGAGGGGTCGGACGATATTAGCGCGCGTTAGCCTCGGAAATAATGTATCAGTAATCCGTAGGCGATTATCCGTCGCGTTTCTCTTCGCGGGAAGGAACGGGAAAGTTATTCGACCTCGAAGAAGACAAGATTACGTTGTTACATTGTTTCCATGTAATCCCGCGTGTATTTTATGTGCAGTCGGTTGGGAGATAATTTGATTTACTTGGAGGCGATGCGCACGTGGAGACGAAGAAACGACCTGCTTTGTTCTATCTATCTCATCATGGTTCTCGCACGTCTCGCAAGGATCGAGTATCATCGTCTAATAACCGAGAGATCAGATCTGTAACTATAATGCGAGTGCAATAAAAACCGCCCCGAGGAGGAAGATGATCAACAATCTCGCGCTTCAATAAGCTGATGCTTATTGTTCATCAATTCCTCAAGGATCTTTATTATTCGGTAGTTTCTCAGAGATTTATCTGTACGTTCGCTCATGTCATTCATATTTTCGGTTCATCGCGTACAGAGAGTGATTAAATTAATTTTATATGCTCTTGAGGGACGACGAATAAGCTTACGGTTTCATCGTTCGCTTTGAATTTCGCGGTAGGCACAAACGCGAGCATCCCCTACCGCAGAAAGGGAGCACCCTTGTCTCTTTCGCGCTTACACGCGTGTTATTATCATGTGTTATAACCGGCAGTTATAAACGCTATTTTTATGAGCTGAAGGCAGCGAAGCCATGTCTCCGCGCGTGCGCAATCCCGACTTGTTTGGCTTTTCTTTTTTTTCTCGCAAATATATATGACACGGACAGTCGCGCGTAATGTGCATGAGAGCCGTAGCGGCTCTCTGTGCCACATTAAATTGCATTTATTACTCTCGCGACGCAGCAGCGTGATATATTTCGCCGACAGCAACGCTAATCTACACTTTCGCGATGAATGCGGCCGAGTCGAGGCGCGCCTCATCAATTACACTCGCGAGGAAAGTCCTCTGGCAGAGCTGATTTTCATTAAACCGATTTATTTCATATACCGATTCCCCGTAAATTCCCCCGCTAGAGCTAGACTACTTGTCAGTAAACGCTCTCGCATGCGCGATCTAAACGACTCGTATCTGGTCCACAAATAGCGAAATAAATCATCGAAGAAGTTTCGCGGAGAAATATCCCTCGAGAGTGCTCTCACTTGTGAGTGTTCTCGATTTTCTCAAGCTTCAAGTTGTTACTCGTCGGAAACGAGTTTTCCCAAAAACCGACAATCAGGATGATCAACAAACCAGGAAATGTGTATTCAATGTATTCGCTTCAAGTTCTTCGCTTGGAAATGGCTTCATCGCACACGTTTACCAGTTAAATAACGCACCAGCATTGGTCAACGTAAACCGTCCCTCGTGACATTGGATTGCCCTTTGCTGAAGAAATAGAAATCGCCTTTATAATTGCTCTCGCGGTAAAACGGACAAAGACTTGCCTGAGACTGTCCAATAGCGGATCAATCGGCGTAGCCCGTTTTTCCAGTCATCTCTCATTCCGGTTTAGTCCTTCAGGTAGACAGATCGTGACAGTTTGTACAATCGTTCAATTGCAATCGCTTTTCTCGTTTCAGTCGTTTCTTTGAGAAAGAATAATACGCTTTGCTTAATCAGCACAATCAGGTGTTGGAGATGCTTTCTTCAATGTTCTTGAAATCCTTGTTGCAAATCACTGTACACGGTACGGTTATTTCCGTGTTCGAAATAAAACGCTGTCAAGATTGAATGATTTTACTATTCCATGTTCATCCTGCAGTATCTTTTTAGTGCGCGAATAGCCTGCGAAAACTTGCGCAAACATTGTATCGGACAGGTTTGCGTACGCCTACACGGAAGAGAAATATCTTTAAGAGAACCACCTTCGCTATCGTGTATATTCAACGTAACAGCGACAGGTTTTCCCTGATTTTTCTGGGATTATTATCGCGAAACGTATATCGTTGGTAGGATAAGATTTTGCTGTATTTTGCTTTATTAGTTTACATAAACTCGCCACTGAATGGTCTATTTCTAGCAAACGCAGTTGATTATAGCAATGAGACCGCCAGTGCTGATGCATTTAGATAATTTCCTGTAAGAATAAAGGAAATAAAGAATAAAGATTTCTCATAATTACATAACTCGCTCGATCTCCAGCAAAGCGATATTCAGATAATAGAAATTAACGGATATTTGACGGATATCGCGCTTCGTTGTATACAATAAACGGAAAAGAAATTTGCCACGATAACGTAAAATATGTTGTACCCGCGCATTCTTTTCTCTAGCACGGATTCCTGGCTGGAACGGAGAGCTTTTCGATTACATCGGAATGTTCAACTCCTCATCTATCAAACGTGCAGCCGCGATTCAGAACAAAGAACGCCGCAACTATCTCTGTCAGGATACATCGAAAGTTTTTCGCGATAAGGATTGATTCCAATTAAGAATGAACACATTAATGATACTCCATAATCCATAATCTCTTATTAGCACTTTGCCTCAGTGCGATGCAGTTCGCATTACAATAATTTCTTTCCAATGAAAAAAGAAATCCACTGCGATTCGTGTACGGCAGTACGCTTTCACTAGCAGATCGTTATCTAAAAAGACATTCATATCTCGGCAGGTATCCTTATCTGTATCTGTATCCTCAACAGCTTTATATCCTCAACTGCCTATCCATTCTTAATTAATAACTTTGAAGTCGCCAGAAGACGACGGTATATCTCTATACCCGTTCTTGTCTAGGGAGAATGCTATGCACTCCTTTCTATTGGGATTTTACAGCAATAGTTGTTTTACAAGTGATGGAGAGCTAATCCATTGTCTAAACCTCCAATCTGGAGGACTAGTGTGCTTTCTTTAGTCTGGTTCTTTAGTTTTGGCCTGTTCTACCAGTAGTTAGGCTACCGCCGATATAGCCCTCAGGATCTTAAGAACTCAAAAACCCCTTCACCCGGTGAATATCTTCGGCAAGGAAGCGCTTTGAAGAAGCGGTATCTTTGTCGCACTTGGTAAATAATCTTTTCTGGTATCTGTTGATTCTCGCGTTAAAAAATCTGACCAATAGGCAACTCGCGACTGAACTGTTCTCGGGGCTTATCTGTCCCGTCATTCTTCTCAGTTGCCCGACAGGGCTACTCTGGGCAACCGCTAAAAGGGTTAAGCGGAAGAGAAATAAAAAGGGAGAAGGGATATCGAGAGATCAGGGGAGAGATAACGGAAAGGGAGAGAATAGATCAGCAGCCAAGGGTGGTAAACGTGTTGGATGATAAATAATCGGGAGAGGCAGGGGAATGCTCGCGCCGCGGGAATACCATAAACTAGGATTGCATTGTCGTATGGGTCACCATCATTATTGTCCTTGCTGCAGCGGACGGACTCAGACCAGCTTGTTTCTCGAAACAAAACTCCCCACGATGAAGATGCCGACAGGGGAATGCGCACAATTACACACGCATCGTCTGCTCCGTCTGGCCAAAAAGCCTTAATTAACGCTGGCTTTCGTCGACGCCGTCTTCGCGTACGTCTAGCTCGCAACTGCAGCTCCTTTTCTCTCTCTTTCTCTCTCGCCACGACTCGGTAATCGCTTAATGTGCTCAGATCGTTGTGCGATAGAGTGCACCACCTCTTTACGAGATGAAAGGTAAGAAAAACGGAGGCATTCTTGATGACGTCTCCGAGGGATCTTACTACCTGCCGTAGCATGACTCATGATTCAAGATCAATCTAGATAGTACTCAGTACGTTTTCTTATTAGAAAATATACTGCAATAATGTAAGTTCTATTATAATTGTGAAGAATTACATATCTTCTATACATTACATTTGTAATTTTATTCACAGAAAAGGCAAAAAAGGGAAAAATGGACTTCTATTACAATAGATTTTTACAAGGAATGATACATAGCATCCGATATGTTTTGATCCAGTTGCCATATGCCGGAAGAAAAAAGCGATTATTAGCAAAAAAAATTATAATAATAATATAAAAGTTGAATATATTTTTCACAATGAGAAAGTTTCGACGATGAGATGAAGATTCCAAATCCCATCGAAACTTCTTAGAGAAAAGTGAAGCACAAAGAAGTGAATGTTCTTATCAGAGGAAAAGTACAAAGTCTGACGCTTTCGTTCAAGATCAAACTCTCTTTGGCAAGGACCGTCATCCTTGAAAAATCCAAAACAGGATGCTTTTCTATCTGTCATATGTTCGAACAAAACAAAGACACAATGTTGATAAAAACAATACCGAATACGATATAATAACATGCAAATTTGTTTGTTCGTTTTCGAAATCATCCACAGCGGTTCTTCGTTCAGCGGAGATCCCGGCGGGAATTCAAATGCAACGAAATTGCGGACTTAAAATTCCGATGGTTAAAAGTCAGCAAATTACGGCGCTGCTTTTATACATGAATCTCTGCTTTCAAATTTGCTGAAAGAACCAGAGAAATTTGCGATCCATCGTGTGTCCCATACACGACACACATATACATACTCGCGCGCGCATGCGCGTATTATTACACGCAAGACAGTCAGGTATGCTCTTTTGAACGCTTCATTTTGGTTAACTGAGCCTCAACCCTGCTCTAATCAAATTATGTGCTTCTGCCTCTCTCCCCGTTTGCTTTGACCTCGCACTCGTAGATCCCAATTGCTATCGCCGAGAAGAAACGATTCTGCGGCGGAAAAAAAAAAACAGAAAAAAAATGCGGTACGCATTATGTGCTCTGCATTATGGAAGCAGCTTGGCCATGCGAGAATGTCAGGATGTTACATAAAGGCCGTTACCAGGCGCACCCTGAACGAGAATCACCCGGCGAGGGGGCGATCCTCTTTCGTTGCACGACAGGTCAAAAAAGGTCAAACGTGAGGAAAAGAAGTGCGTTCCTGGCATTCAACGACATTATCAATGAATCCGCTGACAGTTTTTGCGAGTAAAAAAATAAAGGCCGAGACACGAGACGCGATATTTAAAGTCAAGTAGTTTTGATCGTCGAGCGTCTTGTTTCTCTTTCTAGAAAAATCGGCATGTAATTGCCAATTGTAAGATCGAATTTCATTATCAATAAGATCGCGATTAACGATCCTCCATAGCAAGCGAATTGTTTTTTTTTTGCAAAAATCGAACATCGACTTACATCTCAAACGTCAATGACGTTGCCAAAATAGATTACACGAAAATAGTTGAATAATCCAATGGAACAACTGACTATAAAGCTTATGCTATGAATATAATCATTATATTACATACAACTACTCCCATATAAGAATTCTTTATTAGCTTTGCTTCTTTTTTACCACTATTAATATTTTCATCAAAGTATATAAATAATATTGCATATAATTATCAAGATATAAAACTATAAAAATAATCAAACTATAAAATGCAGCATTAGTAAAATTCAAAATATGCTTTCGCAGCAGACAAGATTTCCACAAGGAAATAAACGGTTTGTTAAGAATAACAAATAAAGGTCATTCTCTCCGCCCTCTCACTAACTGATAAAATAAAGATTACACACACTTGAAAGGTTTTATTGTGCCAATCCTTCTCTTTGCTCTTTCCCCCTCGGCCCCGCTCAGCACTCACAAACGATTTCTCTATCCTCCCCCCCTTTCTCACGAAGCTTCGATCCGAGCTTTCCTGCCGAATCCCTTTCCCTTTCGATAACTACGTAGGTACACATAAAAATAGGCAGTAACTTCTTCACGTAAAGGGCTCCTGGGAGAAGCACCACGTTGGGCGCACACGTGCCGTGAATTTTGGATACGACCCCGAGAGCGGTCCTCTCTTTTCCTCGCAGCAAGTGGCAGCCTCCGCTGGACCAGCGACACTGCCAATATTCGACGTCCTAAATCCACCTTTCCTCCGGTCCGCTCGCCCATCCCCGAGCGAGGGATGCCGCCTCTCGAAATTTATAAGCGACATACGCAGTTCCAATGTTCCAATGACGCGCACATATTACGTACGGCGATAATAAAGTACGATTCAATTCTCTCTCGCGCTTCGAGAAGCTGGGAATGTCCGATTTCATGTCGCTTTTCGCGAGCGCGCGAGACGCTTTGGCTGAAAGAAATTGTAATGACACGATGCATCTCTGATGCTATTGATAATAATATCTGCAATTTGCAACGTGCGTCTTGCGTCCGATATGTGGACGTACGCCTCGTCGAGATTATTCTCAAAGTAATCTAAAATTCAAGTTACGTGCTTTTAACTTTATAAATTTGTATTTTTTTACTTTTATATCTTACTGTTCAAGTAATATAATGAATTCTTATTAAATTTTTATTAACTGATGTTTAAGAAATTCTTTTTAACGCCCTAACCTATATAAGCATATAAATTCAATATTAATATTAATAATGATTATCATTATATTACATCATTAATAATGTAATATTAAAGTCACATGTTTAGACATATATCCAAAATCATAACCATTTCTAATTACTAATAGTAAACCATGACTAATAATTCATGACTAATAATTGAATATAAATATAACGAGGAGGCTTCTCTAAGAAAACAAATTAATTCAATTGAAGCTTCAAATATAGTGCCATGTTTTTAATACATTCCAATATATTTGGCAGGAAGCTAATTTCGAAGTGCGCTCAAAATTTTCCATTAGAGTTCCTCGTGCTTTTGATTATTATCATTATAATACCAACGTCACATCCAAGACTTCCCTATCATTACTTTTTATTGCAAATAAAAGAAGCTTAACACGTGCGAGGAACCCGCAGATTTCCCGCGAGAAACCGAAGCTTTTTCACGAGACATCGACAGTATAACAAAGTTTCCTGTATTAGCGCAAGACGAGGCACGCGAGGCAAAAATATATTTCCCAAATACCACCGGGGCTCGTTTTGTGCTTAAGTTTTCGCTTGGATACGGCGGTTCCCGCAGGATTTCAAAAATTACTTACAAGTTCGCCGCGGTGGAGGACAATTTTTCAAGGAGTTCGTGACCTGCAAAGAAAGAAACGATGCGTTAATGCACTTTCTCACGGTGTTTTAATGCAAAACTTTAACCACCGCACCTGCCTGAGGCAACTGCGCGCTGCGTTATTAAACGGTTTAGCGCGCGCGCACTATATTAGTCACATTATATTATATCATAAATCGAAGCTCTCCGCTTTCACCCCCGCGAATGCACTGAACGTAGCTTCCCGGCGAGATTTTTTTTTACAGCCGGCGCTCTGTCAGTTACATGCAAAAGTTCTATCCCTGATGAGGGACTTATTGTTCGCATCTTTTCCATAAAAAAAACGGAGCACGCGCGAATCCATCTTCCCGCGAGAGTATTCTGTATACTGAAAACATTTCTAATAATTTCTCTAATAAATAAATCATCTATCAGCAGCAACATAGAACGAACGGAACTCCTGCCTATTCTCCGACGAATCGTTAGATGTAGAAATTAATTTCTTGCTCTCTTCTTTTTCTTTTTCTTATTTTACATGGATCCTAGAAAGCCCCAGACTTGGATGTCTATCTTTAAAAATATTGCAGAATGATGGAATACTCGTATTAAAAGTAATGCGCCTTAAATAGTAATGAAAGGTTTATTTTCTATATATTTAAAATAAATTAGACGAAATCTAATCTAATCTAATCTAATTTCATTTGTGCACAATTACGATCAGATACTATCAGTCGTAACATTCAATACTTTTGCGATCACAAAGTTTCTAGTTGAATTAGTGTAATTAGCATTGTCCAATCACAAATGTGTGCAATAGGGATATTCTCTTTAAGAACTTCTGATCTGCCCAATCAAAATATAATAAACCAAATGAAATGTTTTGATTGATTTGATTGGTTTAAAATTTTCAGATAAGAACTTTAATCTTTAATCTGCGTGATACAGATTTTGAATTCCATTTGTATCAATCATAATTTTCAATATTTAATGATGAACAAAATGTTATGCCTAATTGCAAAATGGAACATAGAAAATTTGCGATTTGCATTGGAAAATTGGTGATTGCATCACCATGCAATCCTGATTTGGAACTCAGATGATAGGTAATTGTAGCAAGATACTGCAATTTTACCTGCAGATGCACATTTTTTCCTACAGAGGTCACAATTTTTCCTACAAATGCATTACACGTGAGAGTGCCATTATTAGAGTTGATTCAACAAATCTGAGTGGTACGATATACAGAAGAACATAATAGAAAAGAGTAGAAAAGAGCACGAAGAACTACGAAGACTGCTAATCATTCTGAAGGTAAAATTATTATTATTATTAAAATTTAAAATAAAATAATTATTATTAAAATTTAAAATAATTATTATTAAAATTATTTCTATTTTCTTATTTGTTACATCTTCTTATAAATAAATTCGGTTAATATATTTCGGTTCTTATATTAATATCTTGATATATTTTATATTAAGGATAATTATGAAGTAACAAATTTAATATATATATATATGTATATATATATATATATATATATGTGTGTGTGTGTGTATATATACATATAATATTGTTTTTGCTTTACTATTTTTAATATAGAATTGATTTAATATTGATTTATGTATATTCATTATGTTTTTCTACATAATATCAACCGAATATAATATCACGTGTATGACAACGTGTAAATGTCGATACATAGTTTAGTACTGCAAAGTATCGCGTTGAAGTGAAAATTTGTTTTCCCTGTACCGAAATATTAATATTCTGCTAATTACATATTTTATATTATTTTATATAATAATATAGATATTATTTATATTACTTACTTTAATATAGAATATTAATATTTCATATTAATATTCTGAGTAATAATTCGGTTAATATCTTATATTAATATCTTCGTGTATTTTATATTAAGGATAATTATGAACTTATAAATTTTGATGATGAAAATATAAATTCATTCTTTTAGAATAAAAACAAATAAAATAAACACTCTTTTGTAATATATATCTATACACATAATATTGTTAATATGTCTTAGAAGATATATAATTTTCAGAATAAAAATTTCTATAATTTTTAACAATAGCCGAGGAAAAAGATAACAAAATGTCGAAAGGATATAATCAACATTTTAATAAGCAAAGGAGATGGGAAGAGGAATGGGAAAAAATTACTGAAATATCATTGCGAAAATATCATTACAAAACATCAGAAGATAATTGGAATGATGAGTTGATTAAACAAAATTACAATGGTATTTCACAAAACACTGCTTATCGTATTATGTACGTTGATGAAGAAGATATTGACAGACTTATAGGAAGGCAAGGCCGTCAAATCCGAATTATAAAAAAGAAAAGCAATGCTAATATCACAGTAAGTAATAAATAATAATAACATATTGCAAAATATAATTTATCGAATTGATATTTAATGATAAATATTTTATACAGATTGAATACAAACCTGAAGATTATAATGTTCGTGAAGATTTTAATGTCGTCGTACAATTGCATGGCACATATAGAACACAGCAACGAGCAAGAAGCTTAATAGAAAAATTTTTAAATTATGGAAATAATAAATACCAAGATGCAGAAGCTATGCAGGAAATTACAGATGAATATATAAGTAAACAAGAAAAAGAAGAAATTGGTTTCACAACATCTAATCAGACCAGTGAAAATGTAAGTTTTATTAATCGTACTTGTAAAAAATTACACATTTTTCATACATTTGTATAAACATGTCATGTCATAATATGTACATTAATAATTTTATTGACAGGAAGAGGAACTTTGCGTTCCCACTACATCGGATTATAATAAAACTGAATTAACTGCAGCACTTAATGCGACCAAAGAAGATGTAAGTCCTATTAATTGCATTTTTAAAAATTATATATTTTTCACAGCAGATATATTTGTACAAATATGTTATGTCCTAGCATATATATTACTAATTTTCATTAACAGGAAATGAAAGATAGGATTTATCACGA